>CM023448.1:17373801-17716244 GCA_013339765.2 Haemaphysalis longicornis | reverse complement strand
GTTTCTATGGGTGGTTTTCCTGGAGGCGTTGATCCGTCGTAAGAAGCGGGTCGTCGCAAGTCCGGGGGATGTACCAGCGTGGTTCCACTGCACCTTAACATAAATACAACAGAAAATGGAGGGGAGCAATGCCCGGCCACTAGCTTAGTGGTCATCGTACCAGACTTGTATTCTGGAGGGCTGCATTCCATCCCACCCAGCGGGCATGTTTTCTCCACTTTGTGAGATGACAAAAAATGTCTGTTTCAATAGAAATTATTCACCTACCACATTTTCTTTTTCGCTTTCCTTTCTTTCTCGACTGCCTAAACGTATTTCGGTATTCTTTACACGAGTCCTTGAGTTCATATTCTGATTCGCTTAGGATTTGAGGGGATGTATTTATGCCTGGCCATATATATAGTATCTACTAACTTTATATAGCTATATCTCTATCTCCGAACCGCGGGCATGTTTTCTCCACTTTGATATGCATTTCTGTTTTATCAATGAAAAGTAATCTACACACATTCATTCGCTCCTTTCCGACTTAAACTATTTCGATTCTTTACCGATGCCCTGGTCAATTCTGACGCTTAGACTTGATATGTATTTTACCGAGTCCCTCGTCCTATCATTCATTATATGCATATAATATATATATATAGAACAGAGACTACGGGTCGAGGGACTCCGTAAGGACACATATCAAAGTTGCAGTCCTTATTGCCAGTGCTGTTCGGCGTTTTTAACAGTGTTTTATAGTGCCGAATGAGGTATGATTGCCTATGAATCCCTCGTCCCGTACGTCTCTGTTCTACAAAATGCATTACGAGGGTTCTAGCTTCAACATCTGAAATGCCTTTGGCTATTCCCGACTTCCGAGCACGTCTTACGTGCGGCCGCTGGGAAAAGACGTTCTACGTCTTCCCGCGGTGGTCGAGGGGCGGCGCTAGTTGACCGGGCTCTGAGCAGTCTTAAATACAAAACCCCGCGGTATAGTCGAGAGAGGAGTCGCCGCAGAACTAGCTCAATGGTAGGGCACCGCACGCGTTATGCGGAGGTTGGGGGTTCGATTCCCGCTTCCGGAAAAAACAGCGCATTTTTTCTCGACTTGAATTTTCAATTATTTATTCCTGCAAAAAAAGGCAATCATACCTCATTCGGCACTATAAAACACTGTTAAAAACGCCAAACAGCACTGGCAATAAGGACTGCAACTTTCATATATATATATTCTGGTATATATGTGTATATGTGTATATGTATATGTATATATCTATATATATATATTATATATATAATATATATATACTCGGTTCTGGCAGCCTTGATGCCAAGGTAGCATAAGAGGGTTTCCGGCCAGTTAGCCGCTTATGACGGGCTGTAGACGTTTGGGTCACGCCCTGGGGGTTGAAAAGAAGGTCCCCTTCTCCCCGTGTAGTCTGAGCGGCGCTGGCTACCACCCTCAAGCGTCAGATACAGTTGTAGTAAATATAAATACCCCAGAAAGTGAAGGAGAACACAGTCGAAGGCGTGGGTTCGGTCCCCACTCTGGGCGCGTGTTTTTCTTTCTTTCTTTCTCACGTAATAATAGTAATAATAAAAAATATAATGTAACATACTCCCCTATGCCTTCTTTGGCGTTGTAGACTGTCGGCATTTCTCTCTGTACTTCCTAACGAGCCCCTCATTTCCAAACCCTATATATATATATATTATATATATATATATATAGTCGTGAAGTAGAGTCCTTAGATGCTGCAGGAATGCGCACAAAGTAGAAGTACGCTCTTCGGAGACTTTCTTCCCAACGTTTCGACCTGAGACAGGTCTTCCTCAGAATTATATAATTATATATATATATATATATATATATATATATATATATATTGTAGTGTGAAGAGGTGACAGTGGTCAACAGGTCTATGCTGACTATCTCCTACCCTTGCAAGGAGATTGGCCGTCGTGCAATAACGGCAAGGAAGATGAAGCACCGGTGAACTGGACAGGTATCATCTTCAGCGTGGACCGCGAGAAGAGCGCGTGAGAGCCAGTCGTGTGCCCCGCTTGCTTTGGACTGCCTTCTCTGAGCATCCTGCCGCATTTCCTGCCGCAATAAACCCATCTTACAGTTTGATGGAGTGTGCGGGTTATCCGCCTCAGCTCACCCCGTGTACCCTCAAGCCTGGAGCTCCGAAGTCGCACCCTGCCATCTCCCACTGAGCCAGCCATGCCTGGTGATGCCCAACACACCGCGTCACCTTCCCCGCCGGCTATCATCTGCTCCGGCGCGATCCGCCAGCGTGACCCACCGCAGTTCAGTGGCGCGGACGACCAGGACGTCGAGGACTGGCTTTCTTCTTTTGAGCGAGTAAGCGCGTACAATCGATGGGACGATGTCGCGAAGCTCAGTAACGCGGGTTTCGCCTTGAGAGGGGTGGCCGAGCAATGGTTTCTGAACCACCCAGCTGATAGGGCAACGTGGCCCGCATTTACAACGAACATTACTGGCGTATTCGGTCGCCCAGCTGTGCGCAAGCTTCTCGCGGAGCAGCGCTTACGAGAGCGGGCTCAACAGGCCGGTGAGACCTTCACCTGCTACATTGAGGATGTGGTAGATCTCTGCCGCCGCGTGAACCCGTCGATGCCTGAGCCCGACACGGTCAAGCACATCCTTAAAGGCATAGACGAGGACGCGTTCCAGATGCTGCTGGCGAAAAACCCCCAAAACGTAAGCGAAGTCGTAAGCTTGTGCCAAAGTTACGACGAGTTGCGCATGCAGCGCACTTTGACTCGTCGCCGACTGTCACAGCGTGACGATCCGCTCTGTGCATTGGAGTCGTCGCCACTCCATCAGATGATTCGAGAGCAAGTCGCAGAAGCCATCCCAGCTGCTCCCGAGCCCTTGCCTGTTGCAGGGCCACTTTGCTACGCTGAAGTTGCAGCACGGTCCCCGACTAACGCTTATGTGCCTCGCCGCCGCCCACAGCCGCCACCGCATCTTACTCAGGTTCGCCCACCGCCACTCCACACCAACCCTTGGCGAACGCGTGATAACCGGCCGATATGTTTCTCCTGTGGAATTCCTGGCCACGTCGCACGTTATTGCCGCCGTGGGGTTCCGCGGCCAGGAGACGCTTACCGACGGCCGGCCTACGCTGATAACTCGTACGTTGCTCGCCGCCCTTACAACGACGCCCATGCCGAGCCGCCCTACTCACCGCCTTGTCGTGACGACCTCTCTTCCGGTATCCGCAGGTCGTTCTCCCCTCGACGTCGTTCCATCTCGCCGATGCGGCGTCGTCCGAATGCCCGAGAGGAAAACTGATTGCTGCAGTTCCGGAGGCAAGAACTGCGGCGCCGTCGAAATACCGAAGCCCTTGTCTGTCCCCCGCCAACACGATTGAAGTCCAGGTGGAAGGAATCCCCACTTGCGCATTGGTCGACACTGGAGCTGCGTTATCAGTTATGGACGAAGAGATTTGCCGCAAATTACGAAAAGTGAGGACGCCAATTTCCGGTTTTCATCTCCGCACTGCCACAGGGCATCAGGTCGAGCCTCTCGCAGTTTGCACCGCCCGGATGCTAATACAAAATGAGCTGTACATCATCGAGTTTCTCGTCCTGCCAACTTGTTCCCATCGCATCATCTTAGGGTGGGACTTCTTGTCCTGCCATAGCGCCATTATTGGCTGTGCCCGAGCCGAGCTTGCTTTACTTCCTCTGTTTGACGCTGAAACGGAGAGTATTGCGCTTTCGTCGAAGTTATGCGCCGCCGACGATTGCACAATTCCGCCAGCTTCTGCCGTTCTCCTACCAGTGACCTGTGACACAATTTCCGAGGCAACAGTCGTCTTCACGCCGTCTAATGTTTTTTCCGGTCGCAAAGGTACCCCTCTTCCCTACGCCGTCCTTACTATAGAGAATGGGGCTGGCACTATGGCTGTAATGCATCGCCATCACCTCTAACTGTACTTCGTGGTGAGTCCCTTGGTCGTGTGGAAGCTATTGGCAGCCACCTCGTCGACTTCCCGGATGTGACACCTTCTCTGTCTATTAACTCAATGAGCCGACCTCTTCCTTTTGACTCCACTGCCTTCGTTACCGCCGTAGATGACAGTCTCTATCCGCTTCAGCGTGACCAGCTTCTGACCCTTTTTCAGCGTTTCAAATCCACCTTCGACTGTCAGAAGACTTCTTTGGGTAGCACGACGACTGTCTCTCATCGAATCGACACTGGCTCCCATCGTCCTTTGCGCCAGCGACCGTATCGCGTTTCGGCCAAAGAACGTTCTGTCATCGAAAGCCATGTTGATGAGATGCTCGAGCGTGGCGTCATTCGGCCATCTAATAGCCCTTGGGCTTCTCCAGTCGTACTTGTCACGAAGAAGGATGGATCGATCCGATTTTGTGTCGATTACCGCCGAGCTAACAAGATCAATCGGAAAGACGTGTATCCTCTGCCCCGGATTGACGATGCCTTAGACTATCTGCAAGAAGCTGAGTTCTTCTCATCGCTGGACCTGCGCTCCGGTTATTGGCAGGTGCCGATGGCAGACGATGACCGTGAAAAAACCGCGTTTGTGACCCCCGATGGATTATACGAATTTAACGTAATGCCGTTCGGGTTATGTAATGCGCCCGCCACTTTTGAGCGCATGATGGACGATATTCTGCGTGGCCTCAAGTGGAAAACTTGTTTATGTTACTTGGACGACATCGTTATATTTTCTCCCGATTTCGACACCCACCTTTCTCGTCTAGAGCAAGTTTTGCAGTGCCTAACGGATGCTGGTCTACAGCTAAACTTAAAGAAGTGCCATTTTGCGGCCCGAAAGCTGACTATTCTAGGTCATGTGGTTTCGAAGGACGGTGTGCTCCCTGACCCTGCCAAGCTACAAGCTGCTACCGACTTCCCAAAATTGACCACTCTAAAAGCCCTGCGCAGTTTCATTGGCCTTTGTTCATATTTCCGGCGATTCGTTCCAAATTTTGCATCCATTATTGCACCTCTGACAAAGCTCCTTGATCATTCCTATTCGGAACACAGTGTAAACTTTCTGGACGTCACCGTTACTACCTTCCAAGGTCGGCTTCAAACTAAACTGTATAGAAAACCGACAGACACGCGGCAGAATTTGCACTTCCGAAGTAGCCATGTCAGACACTGCAAGCCAGAAATACCTTACAGCCAAGCCCACCGATTTAGGAGAAGTTGCTCAAACCGAGCCGACTTGACTCAAACTGTCAAGAACTCAACACCACCCTCCTGAATAAAAAATACCCGGAAAAAGTTATCGACGACGCTATTGTGCGAGCCAACCAATTAGACCGTAACGAAATCTGTAAGAAAAAAGCCCCGAACGGGAACCCGCAAACTAACTTAGTTTTAACCCACTCATCCTCCGCTCCAAGAGTGTCAACCGTTTTAAAAAAACATCACAGTATCCTAATGCAAAGTGACCGCTTAAAAAGCATATTCCCCGAACCACCACGCGTTGTCTACCGGCGTAATAAGAATTTAGGTGACTTTCTTACTAACTCTCGTATCAACCGACCGGCAACTACTGGCTGCATGCCCTGCAATAAACCCCGATGTAAAGTATGCCCACACATGACCACTACACAGCGCGCCACCAGCACGGCTTTAGACTACTATAAAAGGTAACTTTAACTGTGACTCCGCTAATGTCGTATATCTTCTAGAGTGCACTGTTTGTAGGCAACAATATATCGGCCAAACTGAAACGCCCTTCCGAATACGGTTCAATAATCACCGCTCTCATGCAAAAAGCTGCCCTTATTTGCCCCTGTCAAGACATGTGAACAGTCCCGGGCATGCATTTGAACATCTTAAAGCAACGATTTTAGAATCCGCCTTCAAAACGCACCACGACCGCGAGGTTCGGGAATCTTATCTCATTTATAAGTTTGGGTCAGCCACACTTGGAATTAATGAAAGTTACGGAAAACTAACGTGCTTATCCCTCGATTAAAATTAGCGGCTTCATAATTTTTTAACTATGTTCATTATTCCTACCCTCAAGTTTCCCATCAGAATTCGCAGAAACTCTCCTAATACAGCAGCTTTATTAGCCTAATGCGGCTCAACAATGCCATTTGTCCTGGGGAAGGAGGCCTCGTTCCCACCACCACTTAAGAATGTTTAAATCTTTGTGATCTATTCATGTTTAACCTTTTGTGACCCTACCTATTTTCTGTTCAGTTGCTAGCTTCTGCGAAATGCTCTTTTGTGCCCTCTGTCTATTCTCTTCATCAGCGGGGGGAACACCCGTCTTCGCTTCTGCCCCAACCAGTCTCCCCAGCCACTGAATACCTTGCTGTATACGCTTCCCTTTCTTTTCAAACCGCGGTTGTCCAGTTTCCCCCAATGTCTGAACTTGCAGCCCGCGCGGCATTAGTTGACCCGTCATGGTGCAACCTTGAACGCTGCATTGTTAACACGACCCCTTTTTCTCTCTCTCGCTCTCCCCCCCCCCTTTTTTTGTAACATAGGCGTAGCCTGACTGTATGCACACTCTCCATTTCCGAAACATTTACCGCTCCTTCTCACACTTTTATGCAAACCTATATAAGAAATGTGTTCGAAATGTTTGCGACAGCAAAATCATGTAACTTTACTTTGATGAAGGCAAGTCCCGTTGCCGCTAGTTAAGTAAACTTTGTTTGTTATTGTTCTTGCTATGTATCCGACTCTTTACTTATACTATATATTTATATATATATATATATATATATTGTCATGATTAAGTGGACAATCCCCCCGTGGGAATAAAGATGACGTGTCATAGCCGAGCCAGAGGCCGACGAAGATGAAGACAAAGAAAGAGAATGCAAATTTCGCGCGAAGAAGCCGGACGAATGACGAGGTGACGCGATGGAGGCACGTGGAGAAATAACCGATGTGGTGGTGACCCGTGCGGCGGACACCGGCACAGCAAACGCAAGAGTGCCGCGACGGCCGGGCAAAGGCTATTTAATCTCGGGGCACAGGGCGAGAGGGGGAGGGAGATCAGAAGAACGCCACAGCAGGAACCTCAGGTGGTACGAGTCCGAGGAACAAGCCGGGGGTACGAGACCACGCCATCGACCAGAGCCACGTCAGCCTTGGCCGGAGTGTACCGACGTGGCATCGGCTCCCACTTCCGCGACGTACCACCAACCTGCGCTTTGGTGACCCCAGCGGCGACGGTCGGGCACCTGCGTACAGCGAGCACGCACCGTCAACTAACGTCTTGGCGGTGCCCACGCGGTGACGTTCCCGGAGATCCCCGGTGCTACCTGCTACCACGGCGACGGCCCCGAGGCCAGAGGTTGCTTCCTGCTACGATGGCTACCACGAGGAGTATCTTGAAAGCGGTCGACCGTGTGACTACCACGCCCAACTACGTCGGTACCACTACCACCGGCACCGCAGCAGCGGTCAACTACGACTAGCAGCGTGTGACGGCCACGCTACGCGTACGACATGTCAGCGCCGGAGACAGCGGTAGGCCCGTTCGCTAGGGACTTGATATTAGATGACCATTGTTAGGATTGTTAACATGGACGTTGTATAGACTGGAACTAGGACGGGTTGCGTTATTAGGGACTTTATTGTAGTGACTTTTGGTTTGGTTTGGTGGCTTTTCTGGGTTGTTATTATGGATTGGTATTTTGGAATTTATTTAGCTGAGTTCTTTGTTTGCTTTGTGTTTATTTTGCTTAGGGGTTGTAGTTATACATAATAAATGTGTGTTGTGGTAAACATGCCAAAGATTCGCCCGTGTCCATTCTTCTGAGCTGGTCGAGACGTGCCACAAAACGTGACATATATATATATGATATGAATATAATATATATATATATATATATATATTATATATATATATTATAATTATATATATAATACAAAATAATTATATTGTAAATATAATGTAAAAAAATATTGTAATATAATTATATCTTATATATAATATAAGTGAGAGGCGGGCATTGGCATGTTTGAACAGTTCGTTCAAAAAAACAGTCATGCGGGAGAAATTCTTGCCGTACGCACAGACAGGCAGCGATGATGGCTTTTGCAGGTCTGCAGTAAATACCCCCGCATAAATTGACGATGGATCGGCACATACTGTCCCCTTTTCCAATTGCTTATTACCATCACCTCCCACCGAAGAAGGTGCCATCCTGTTGACTTACGGGCGAGTCCAGAACGAGGCGGTCGTAGTAGTGGCTTCAACTGGCTGACATGAACAGTTTCGCGACCACTACGGTGGAGGTCGGCTGACAGATTTAACGGTTCAGCCACGTAGTGTACAGGTGATGGACAACTGATGACACGTTAAGGGCCGTAGTATTTGCAAAGCAGCTTTGTAGAAAGACCTGGTATTGTAGAAGGCACCCAGAGCCTTCCAGTAGAAGGCACCCAGACGAGTGGCTCTCGTCATGGACGCTGCTTCTGGCTACCAAGTCATTTGCCGGGAACGCACGGGGCAAGCTGTCGTCATTCCTCGGCATGATGCCTCACTTCGAAAAGATGGTGGCGCTCAGAAGCATCAGGGCTGTGTGGTATGATAGGGTCCACGGTACAAGGAAGGTTCGCGGCCATAATGTAAAAAGACAGGCGAAAAACTCGTAGTGCTCTATACGGCCGTGTTGTATACAACGGGGATTTCGAGTGGTCAGAAACATGTATATCATAAGCATGTCCCCCAAAGTACGATTGAACCTTTCGGCGAGCCCGTTGGTTTGGGGATGATATGCGGTAGTAGCGCGATGGACAATTTTGCATTCGGTCAGAAGCACTTGGACAGCCTCAGAGAGGAATACACGCCCCGTGGTCGCTAAGACATTCCCGGGGGTGCACCGTGGCGCAAGGAACAAGGAACCTGGAATTCCCAACGTCGCGCTCCGGTGTCGGGCAACGCGGCTGTTTCAGCGTAGTGCGTGAGGTGTCTATAGCCACCATGATCCAGTGATTGCCAGAAGGAGGGTGTGGTAAAGGGCCGTTAAAGTTCGATACCGCACTCACTCGATTGAACGAGCGGGTCTCGGCAGGGCTGCAGGCGTGCCAGCAGGTATTGAAGCATGTGTATTGCATTCTTGACACTCGGGGCATGAGGCGAGTCTACTTAGGAACGAGCACTTTCATTCTCTTCCAGTAATACCTTTGGTGCAGCCTAGTATATGTCTTCAGAACTCTTGCATGAGCGCTCTCTGGATCGGCATGGTGTTAGAAACACACCTCTTTTAGTAAGCTACGTAGAATCCCTAGCAACCACTTCCGACTGTCAGACATTTATGTGCGGCGGTAGAGGAGGCTCTCTCGATAGAGAAGTGGGCAGCTTGGCGACTTCTCGATCCGGAGGGAACCATTTTTTCAAGGTGTCGGAAAGAAAATCACGCTTGCAGCAATCCGTGGATCCTTCCTTTGTTGGGAGTCCATGTTTGCGAGGGTCAGCGATGAAAACAGGGGATTTGTTGCGCCAATGCATGTAGCATCAACGGGCACAACAAAGCGCGAGAGTGAGAGAGGGCATCAGATTGTCTCTGTCCGGACCGACAGTAACACGAATGTCATATTCTTGAAGCGGAGGGCCCAATGGGCCAGTCGTCCGGTGTGATTCTTTAGGACGACAACCAACACAGGGCGTGATGGTCGGTGACAAGTCAGAGGGCCGGCCCTAAAGGTAGGGGGGGGGGACTGTGTAAGGGTTCAAATTATCGCCAGGCATTCTTTTTCAAGAACAGCATAGTTGCACTCAGCCTTGGTGATTGTTCTACTCGCATACGCAACGGCATTTCTTTCACAGTTTGGTCTTGCGCTGAACGATCAGGGCACCGATACCAACACCACTGGCGTCCGTATGCTCGGCAGTAGGAGCGCTAGGATCGTAGTGGCGGAAAAATAGGCGCGAGGTAAGTAGACGTCACAGATATGTGAAGGCGTCGTCATACTTAAAAGACGACACAAATAGGCGGGTGTTTGTCGCCATTCAACAGCCTCCTGAGTGGTGGCGCCGATCGAGGCAAAATTGCGAACGAAGCGCCGGAAATACGAGCATGGCTCTATGAAGTCTGTGGAGGGTTCTTCATAAATTGGGGTTGGGGAAGATAGGAACGGCACGTAGTTTCTCGGGATCGGGGGACACACCGTCTTTGAAAACAACGTGTCCCAGGATAGTTATTTACGTGCACTAAACGACACCTTCTACGATTTAGTTGTAGTCCAGCTGCAGTGACACAGGTCAGTACTTAGTGCAATACGAGCAAGATGTGTTTCAAAGTCAGAAGACAACAAAACGACATCGTTCAAGTAAACAGGGCAGATATGGCATTTGAGCCCGCACAAATGTCGTCCATCATTCTTTCAAAGGTGGCTGGCTTATTGCATAGCCCAAAGGGCAAGACGTTGAACTCATAAAGCCCGTGAACAGTCACAAATGTCGTTTTGGGCTACTCACATTCAGACACCAGCACCTGCCAGCAGCGGGAGCGCACATCTAGGGAGTAAAAGAATTTGGCACCGTGTAGACAATCGAGAGTATCATCGATCCGAGGCAAAGAGTTAACGTCTTTACGAGTAGCCTTGTTAAACCTTCGATATTCGACAACAGAACCTTAGGAATCCATTTTGTTGTAACGAAAATTACTGGTGACGACCAGGGGCTTTGTGACGGACGAATGAGGTCGCGTTGCGTGATGTCGTTAACCTGTCTAAAAGTAATCACGCGTTGTAACTCCGACCCTCGGTCAGGTCGCTGCGTCAATGTTGCGTGCATCGCAGTGTCGATATGGTGGGCTACTCTTGACGTTATACCCAAGGGAGCTTGTTGACAGTCAAATGAAGAGCAGAAAACGTCAAAAAGGTTCAGTACCTGCTTGCGCTGGGCAGAATCCAAATCGGCGTCGACAGAGTTTGTGAACACGTCGTCGGGAAGAATCTGGTCGGTGAGTTGGGGAGACGTCAGGGCGGTTAGCGGCAGGATAGACGGGTCATCGCAAAAGCCGAAGCTGACAATGGAAGCAGCCGCTTCTCTTTTGCCAATCGGCTCGCTATGAAGCAAACTGACAGGGTTGTCTGTGATGCTAGTAATGAACATCCTCGTGGGCTCAGAACGCAGCGTAAGGACGGCGAATGGAAAAGTAAATTCATTCGGCGATCAAACAGGACGGAGGAGGAAATAGAGCAGGACCATCCGGCATGGTATCCCAAGAAAGAGCCACAAACACTGAACTTCTCGGTGGGATATCGATGTCTTCGGAAAGTACCAGTTTTGTGTCACTAGAAGTGGCGTGAAATGGCCAGACGTCACACAGTGGGAAAAGTTCCAGTTCAGCCCGGGCACAGAAGATTACAGCTTGATGGCATGGGAAGAAATCCCAGCAAAGAATGACGTCATGTGAGCACGAAGATAAGACTAGAAATTCTATGGGGTAGCAAGTGCCTTGAATATTCACTCGAGCAGAACAGGCTTCTCTCCGGGACAGTATGCTGCAGTTGCAGGTCGAAGCGAAAGTCCCGAAAGCGGCGTCGGCAAGCGGCAGAGTTTATCACTTATAACATAGCTGCACCAGTGTCGCCTAGAGCGAGGGCAGGGACCCGTTTAACAAATACATCTATAATATTGTGTCGATAGGCATGAGGACTTTGAATTATCGCTTAATACGCAGTTCGTGGCTCTGGAACTGTGGGAATTATTTTCTCATTTCCGGAGGAGCAGAATGACAGCGCATTGGCGACAGGGAGCGGCGACGGGGAGAAGGCAATAGGCGACTGTGAAACGCCCGGTGGTCTGCCCAATTTACGTTGACCTTGTGGAAGGCCTCGAGGATAAGCGATGCTGAACTTGCATAGGCGTGGATCCTGGAATGTTCAAAACCTCAAGATGCTGAACTTGCGGCACTAGATCCATAAGCGTATCATATAGGGCAATTCTCCTGCGGGTGCCACGGATTTTATTGCTGCGCGACCACTTGCACGAGACGTTGAAACTGGGGGACTGGCTGATAGTAAAACTGGAGGACTGCCTGGTAGCTGAAATCAATAGTCGCTCGTATGGCTGGTTCAAACAAGTGGGTAAGCGGTCGGGCGGGCTGTGTCAAACATTCAGCTCACGTCAGGGGACCGGATACCGCAGCCGGGGAAGTCAGGGCAAGTGCAACGGTAGCTACCTAGGAAATAGTAAGGGGAGGTGGAGCTACTACTACTTGGCGACGTGCTACTTCCTCCCGGACGAAGAATTTGACCTTCCTCTGAAGTGAAGACTGCTCGGAAGTGAAAGTCAAACTGGAGAGTTCTGCAATTGTCACAAAAATTGCCGGACCAGGAATCGTTGCCTGCACAGCTCATCAAAGCTTTGGCAAAGGCTCAAGACCTCCGTCACTGTCTTCGGCCCTTCGCAAACGAAATATTGAACGCGCCATCATCGATGTTTTTTTAAAATATGTCTTACCTTATCTGCTTGAGACATGGCCATGTCGACACGCCTGCACAGATCTACAACGTCTTCGATGTAGCTGATGAAATTCTCCTCCTCCGTCTGAACTCTTTCCCGGAGGCGTTGTTCTGCACGTAGTCGGCGTACAGCCCGTCTGTCAAATGCTTCAGGGAACCTGTTCTCAAAATCGACCAATGTTTTGAAGCAACGTGCGTCGTTTAAATACCACGTGTGAGCTCCATGCGTGAGGTAGGACGCGACGTTGCTTAACCTTGTGCGGTCATTCCCCTTGTGATCACACACCCGCTCGCATGTCGGCAGCCAATCCTCTCCATCAACATGACCCTCGCCATTGAAAAAGGGGGATCGCGCTGACGGAAGGAAAGAGCGCAGTTGATCTGTTGCGTCTTTTGTGCGGGTTGATCAACAGTGTCAACGCGGAGGCGCATTGGGAGATGGCGGTTTCGAACACACAGGACTCGTGCTGGTTGGTGTCTAAACCGCACCTAACACTTTTAATCGTGTCTAATTAAATCAGCTCTCCAAGCGAGAGGATGGTGAAAGCTGTCTGTTCAAAAAACAGTCAAGCCGGAGATCTCCTTGCCAGACACAGAGACAGGCACTGATGATGACTGATGCCATTCCGCAGTAGATACCCACCCGTGACCTGCACGCACACACGCACGCACGCACGCACGCATGCACGCACACACACACACACACACACACACCACACACACACACACACACACACACACACACACACACACACACACACACACACACACACACCACACACACACCACACACCACACACACACACACACACACACACACACACACACACACACACACACACATGAGCCTGCCGACCTGTCTGTGTAATGTGAGTCTGTGTATGTGACCTCCACCGCACTTCCGGCGGTGGAGGATTCCAGAGGACAATTCCCGCACTTCGTCTTCATCTGTACATACTCATCAGCCCCAGCCCATGCAGCACTATTTCATTATCTTCTATCGAGATGATCATCATCATCGTATGTTTGGGGTGCTTGATGCTATAACGCCTCAATAAACACCCTTCCTGGCCCTTGTCTCTCAGGTGTGGAGAGGGCGTCTCGGTCCCGCTGTGTACCTCTCCGTTCTCGCTTCTAGAGCTTCACTCAGGTCGCTGTTTAGGACACCTGGCCATGCCCACGGCGAAGGAATCGGCCAACGGTGCAGTGCTTCGTCATGAGCCGCCAGCGCAATTCCCTGAGCTTCGCTGGCCGTCGGAGCGGGCATGTTGACGACTGGCTCGACAGCTTCGCAAGAGCTAGTAGGTTCAACGTTTGGATGATAAGCTTAAGTTACGAAACGTTCTTTTGCCCTCAAGAAGGTAGCCAAAACATGATATTTCAACAATGCAAGTACCCTCACTGATTGGGACGGCTTCAATTGAGAGCTGCGCTTGATTTTCCGGCCTTCGGCTGCACTTTCCGCAGCTGCGAAGAATAAGCTTGCGGCCGCCTGCGACGCCCTAATGACACTTACAATTCACATATTGAAGATGTCCTTGCACTCTGCCGCCGCGTTGACAAGGACATGACCGAGGCTGATCGATTGCTCCCATTCTGAAAGGTATCGAGCAGTTTGCATTCACCATCCTTTCCCTCCCAAATTGTACGACTGTTTCGGCTGTGACTGGCTCTTGCCAGCACCTGGACGCTCTGACGTCTTCCCGCATTTAGCCAGATACACCGGTTCCGCAGCTTGAAGATGAAGATCTTCGCACACTTATGCGGGCCATAATCAGGGAAGAACTCAACTATGTTCCGTCATGTGACCCAACTCTTCCTACTCAGCTCAAACGCCAAATAATGAAAGAAGAGCGCTCATCGGTGACCAATTAGGCACCTCCTGGTCTTGGCGTTCCGTTGGCCCCGCCGTCCTTCTCCAAAGTTGCTGGGCGCCCTCAGATCCCACTGGCACCGGTCAGCGCTCATCATCACCCAGGGTATATTTCTGCGTTCCCCTCTGCTCCTGGGTCACGACCGTACTACCCCATATTGCGAAAGACCCGTCCAGAGCCGCCAGCAAATCGATGCGTGTGTTTTTACTGTGGAATACACGGCCACATTGCCAGAATTTCCCGCCGGTGACAGCAAAATGAATGACGTAGATATGGCATATACGAGCGCGATGAAATGGACCACAGCTTCTGTTACCGACATAAACCTACCAGTTTCTGGCACGTCGTTTGTGGCCATCCTGTTGATTTTGCTGATGTTTCTCGAAATACTCGCGAGTCTCGGTACCGATCTCCCTCTCCGTTCCGCTGTTCAGTTTCACCCATACGTCCCGTTGTGCACGAAAATCACCACTCGGAAAACTAGGCCTTGCAGTTTTTTGGCGAAAGCTGCATCGACTTGAATGACACAAATTTCTCCAGAGCATCCGTCAAACTTATTACCAGGGTCAGTTGAAGGAATTTTGATTAATGCGTTTGTGGACACTGGGGCAAGTGTCATGATTATCAATTCTGATTTGTGTGGAAGACTACCAAAAGGTAAAACTCCATACGAGGGTCCTCTATTGCATGTAGCTAACAAGGCGTCCATACAAACGTGACGACAGTGTACAGTTCGCGTTTGTATCTAGGGAATTTCTCACCACGTCCAGTGTGCAGTGCTTTCCCCGTGCCATTACTTGCTTAAAGTTGGCGGGGATTCCTGTCTTGTACGTCTGCTATAATTTCTTGCCGCTTGCCTACAATCAGCCTAGCTTGCACAGAACATTGTGTACTGGCTAAATCTTGTTCCCTTCGACGGGTGTTGACGGACGACTATGTTGTACCTCCGCGCCACGAGCGCGTCCTTTTGGTTTCTGGTGCAACAGCTATTAACGGTCACACGCTATCCATTCCTCTTGGACATCTCCTTTCTAGTAACATCGCCCTTGCTGCCTACCTCATCCGGTTTTCCCGCGGGGGAGCAATTAGTTCTGTACACAACTCTACACTAGCACCACTTCTACTTCCGGAACATTGCACTATCGCTTCTGTGTCTGACAACGAGATCACCATTCTTCCCAGCAGGTCCGCTTCCGCTCGCCTCTGCCTTCGCCGAAACCAACCGCCGCTCAGTTGTCTCTCGCACTCACAATCAGCCACGACCTTACACAAGCTGAGACTCTGGCAGTATTGGAAGTGTTAAACAAGCCCCACCACTCATTTGATTCCCATTCCAAGCTTTTCACCCAAACAAAAACCACCGCACATCGAAATAAAACGAAATAAAACAAAATAAATAAAACATTTGCCTACAATACTCTAGTGCAACGAACAACTGGATTTTCCCTGTTTCTAATCGTATTTGGCCGCTCACCTACGTGTATAATAAACCCAACTTCTCCGCACCTGTTTCTTATGATACGCCACGTTACGAGCAGGATATTTCAAGGCTCGACATATTGCCGCCAGCGGGATCGGTCCAGCACTGAAGCTCATCAGAACTCCCCAAAAGTCGGTACGACTCCTCCCATAACCCTGTTCGCTTTCGAACGGGAGAAGAGGTGTTTCTTTGGACTCCAGTTTGAATTCCTGGCCTATGCGAAACATTTCTAGACATCTTTATGGATCCCTACCTAATCGGCAAAAAAACCTTTCCGGTGAATTACCAAGTGATTCCAGGGGACCCTTCCCCAGATCGTCGCCTTCGTGGCATGGATATTGTTTACGTTCCATTACTGGAACCGTTCCAGCGCCGTTCGCCCCAAAGACTTGCGCCCCGGAGGCGGCACCCACCAGTAAAGGGGAAATTAGAGTGACCATTCTTTACCACACTCCGGTGGTCGAGAATTCGAGGGGACAATTCCCGCACTTCGTCTTCATCTGTACTTACTCATCAGCACCAGCCCATGCAACGCTCTTGCATTGTCTTCTATGGTCATGATGGTCATCATCGTGTGTTTGGGGTATTAGCTGCTAGAACGCCTCAGTAAACACCCTTACTGGCCCTTGTCTCTCAAAATATATGTATATGTATATACATACGTACACACACACACACACATATATATATATATATAGACATAAGTAAGCATTGGTAGTAAAGAGTGCCTTGGAAAGCAGAGGGGAGAATACGACAAGGTCGTTCAAACGCATGACGTGGGTAGGGATCCCACCTTGCAGGCATTTTGCTCCACTTTCTTTCGGCGTTCGAACTTCTTCATAAGTTTCACTGATCTACCGCGTTCTCGCCATTGCTTTTCGAGGTTATCTTGCCTGCCAACCACCCTTATTTCTTTCCTAATTAATTGAACGGGCACCACACTTCCCGTTCTTTTTCGCCATATATATATATATATATACACAATGCAGAAGTACGCTCTTCGGAGACTTTATTCCCAACGTTTCGACTGGAGACAGGTCTTCCTCAGGAATGACAGCTTTGGGTAAAATCGTACGGACTCAGAGGGGGGGCGGCGCCCCGAAACCCAAGCCACATGGGAAACAAACACACAAACGACCACACACACCATACAGAGCTTATTCTGCCATACGCAAGCGAAAAAAAGCCTAAAAAAAAGAAAAAGACGAAAGGAAGAGGGAGGAACAAGGTGGCAAGGAGGAGGCAAGAAAGAGGCAAGGAGGTACACACTGGATGAACGCGAGGGATGGGATAAACGGAAATGCGACGAGTTCACGGGTGGCGAAAGGCCCAAAAACATCCGGTGTCTCCGAGAGAAAAAAACTACAAAGCACACGCCGCCACGAGCAGTGAGTTTACATGCGCGTCACCGGTAACAAGGATTAACTACCGACCGTATTCAGCGGCATGGTCAAGAATGCAAGCGGGGCCCATTACTGTATCTGAATCGCAGGCAGCCTAACCGAATTTGGAGGGTCCAACAAAAGCCAATGGGGAGCCCATTTGAGGCGTCCCCTTCCCCGCCTACACCTCTCTTTGTACACGGCGTCGTGTCGTGTCCCGCCAGGTCAATGCACGGCCTGTTAACGGTTAGCACTCGGGCTGTCGCCGGCGCGCGTGGACCCCGGGGCCCAATATACGAAAATATGGCGGAGCGCGGCAATTTTAAGTGCGAAGCACTTCTTAGTCGGGCCTACTCCTGCTTCCACCGCCGTCCTCCGTCCGCAGCCTAGCAACGGAGCTAGCTACCGTGCCTAGCAACGGCGCCGGATTTCCGACGCGTGAGGGCGCTCGCATAGCGCCTCCTCTCCCCCCTCGCCTACTCTCCTAAAGCCCCTTTACTACTCTCCAGCTCGCAACACCCTCTCTCGGCGCGCCAGCCAGGCCACTACACTATAAAAAAAAACAGCATCCGGCGCCAGGTTTCGATCCGAGGACTTTGCGGCTGCAGCGCGACGCTCTACCGACTATGCCTCGAATGCGACGGTGATATCAGTGTTAGTAACGCGCCTTATATCTTTAACGCATTAAAACTACGTCGTCAGCGGCGTGCGTTGGCGACTCAGCGGCGTTATAGCGGCTTGATAACTGCGTGGTGTACACGTGATACTACAAACCCGCTAGTTCTGCATTCTCTCACGTGACTGCGCCTCCTCTCCCTTCACTCCGGTCGGCGCTTCGCAGCTGCGGTGCGCTGCGGTGCGGTGCGCTCCTCCTCTCAAACATACACGTTAATTCACCAAGATTTCCGCAGAGGGACAAACGGGGCGTGTTAAGCCGAACGTCATCACGAGGGGGTGTTAATGTAACTAACGGGCAAAATGCCACCAAACTTCAACAAACTCCCCCTCATAGTATCACCCCGTGCTTCGCACTTCCTCATACTCCCTTTCGGGGAAATGCGGAGAAATTTTTTAAAAACATGAAAACAAGAAGAGAGAGGCGACCGTCGGTATGTGCCGTGCCTCCGGGACAACCGAAAAAAATAGAAAAAAAAAGAAAGAGAGGGAAACAATGAAAAAGAGACGAAAAGCAAAACATGAGCGAAAAGACAGGAAGGACGCGCGCACTCCGTGAACACCAGCATTGGGGATCACAATGTGATTACAAGACACCCCAGGCATAGGCCACAACAGGCACCAAATAGAATACTTCTTACACGCTCGGTGGGATTAAAAGCTTCAACATTTCAATTCAAGTTTCTCAAGGATAAAATGGGTATGGCATATGGTGACATAAACAGACAATGGGTACCATCTGGTTATTAATGAGGTGTGTTATGCTTGCTGAGCATTGAGACAAGGAAATGAGAGAGAAAAAAATAAAAAATAGCGTGGCCGGGAATGGAAGTGTTGGTAGGAGGTCGGGAGCGGACGAGATAATTATAGTCACCACGGAACATAACGGTAGGTTGTTGGTGGTACAATGTACAACTTCACACCTGGAGCAACAGCCTTCCTGTAAAACCTCAGACCGTGCAATGCCCTACGCGGGAAAGGCCGATGCACTCGAAGGGCTTAATGTGAGCATAGCAAAAGGACAACAAAACTACAAGGTCTAGTATGTCCCGGGGGGTAACAATGCTTCAATGGTCATGCAGCGTACGAATTACAGTCATAGTTCCAGGACTCTCATTAAGAACCCAATTCAGGTATTAAATTTGTAGATTAAGTAAGACTCACATTGTTCTCGCTCCCTACAGCTAGAATAACTGCTCTGTAGAAGCGTGACTTTCATATCATCGAAAGAGTGATTTTGATCGCTAGGTGTTTGGACAAGGGAAGGTTTGGGGGTGCCTTGGTGTGATAGCGGTGATTGTTAAACCACATTCGAAAAGGTCCATCCGTCTGTCCTATGTACTGCATATTACATGCGCCACACTCCAATCGGTAAACCAAATTGGACGAGTCACAATCAAATGACCCACGTATAGAATACCGGAAGTCCGAATGTGTGCTAATTGCCACCCACGCGGTCTGCACGTGTTTACACACCAAACATCTGTTTTTGCCACACGTTCGGCAGCTTAATTGCTGGGCGTCCCTGTCTTTACCGTGGACAAGATAGTCCCCTATGGTTTTTGCGCGCCTGTATATTACACGCGGAGGATGACTGAAAATTTTGGAAAGTCGCTCGCTTTGCTGAAGAATGTTGAAGTGCTTTTTTAAAATTTTAGTCACGTTTAGCGGGCGACTAGTAAAAGATAAGACTAAATTAGCGCGGGAATTATTCCCATCATTCACGTGCGACCCCTGTAGCAGTGTGTTACGATTTAAACTTGCCGCCCTAGAAATGGCATCGTCAACAAGGGCCGGCGGGTAACGCTGTTTGACGAGGACGCCCCGCATTCGGCTGGCGTTCAAACCAAGTCTTCATCCCTGGAGCAAATTCTTCTAAATCTATGTGTGAGGAATAAAGGATAGCCGTTCGGCAATGGCGTGGGTGGCAGCTGTTTAAGTGCAGTTATTGTTGGCGGTCTGTAGGTTTCCTGTACACACTCGTCTCCAGTGACCCCGCCTTCACATGAACCTGAACGTCCAAGAAACTAATTTAGGTGTGAGAGTACTCGTAGGTGAATGAGATATTAGGATGAACTGTGTTGAATTTTTCTATAAAGGCAATAAGTCGTTGCTCAGTGTCTGTTCAGATCATTAAAATGTCGTCAAGGAATCGCTTGTACAGTGCAGGTGAACTGTCTGAAGTAGAGAGGAATTTGGTTTCAATATTGTGCATGAATATGGTGGCATAATTGGGGGCCATTTTTGTTACCATTGCAGTACCACTTGTTTGGATAAAGTATTTTTTTTCAAATTCAAAACTTTTGAGTTCTAATACGAGACGCATTAATACCTCAACAACCCTCGGGCTGGGAGAGTCTTCTTCGCGGTGTTCGTTGTACGACTGAATGAGGGCATTGATGCCATCGCTGTGCGGAATGTTGGTATAACGGGACGTCACGTCCAATGTTACGAGAACTGCACCGTCCGGCAGAACCATGCCCTCGATTTCTTGGAGAAAATGTTTGTGCCCCGTAAGTATGATGGAAATTGAGGGGGTATATTGCGAATGAGGTAATCTATATAACTTGAAATTGGCTCTGTGATGGTGCCTATTCCCAATATAATTGGGCGGCCGGGATTTTCAATTTTGTGTAATTTTGGAAGCATGTAAAAGCGGCCAACCACTGGGTGGGCCAATGTTAGTGCCCTGGCAAGTTTTCTATCAATTTCTCGCGCCCCCAAGAGTTGCGCTAGCACGTTATTTACAATTTTGTGGTGTTCTTTAGTAGGGTCTGATAGAAGGGGCATATAGAATATCCGGTCGCCTAATTGCCGATCCTCTTCTTTGAAGTAATCATTCCGGTCGAGAATAACAATCCCCCCTCCCTTGTCTGCTGGTTTGATTACAATGTCTTGTCGGTTACTCAATGCATTGAGAGCATCCTGTTCGTTTTTTGTGATGTTGTGATGACGGGTTCGGCGTGATTGGTATGCCTGGAAAACATCTCTCTGGACGGCACGAATATACAAGTCGAGATTTTCCTCCCTTTGTGCACTGCGTGTCCAGTGGTGCTCTGCGACGAAAGAAGGTTTGGCGTTCTCCCCATCACTTCTATCGAAGAAGTACTCTCGTAAACGCAGAGTACGGGCAAAATTATCTAAATCTTTCAGGAGTGTAATTCTGAGTACTTCCCGTTGCTCGGGCAAAATGTGAGACCCCGGGACAGAACAGATATCTCAGTGGCGCCTAATTTATTCTTCGATAAATTAACGATTTGCCCGCCCCCATCGCCGCATTCATCCCCTAGCGGCGGTTCCCCCGGCGTGCTGTCAACACCCTCCTCGCGGTCAACCGCATCCACAAGAGCCAGATAAGGTTGTTGTCTGACGCCCCTCGCATACGACCCGCCATGCCCCGGGACGTTATTCCTTGCGAGTTTTTTTAACTTTGTTTTTGAAACCTCGAGGGTTTTTTTGGCATCATACAAATTCAGCTCCTCGAGTTCCGGCGCTGAAAGTAAGGCACTTTCCCGGACTCGACGTTCCTCTCCCACAAGTGACGTTAACATTTTTTCAGAGTGCTCTATTGTGACCTGGAGTAATTCTAGAGAAGCAGTATTTAGTATTCGATTCCATTTTTCTACATTCTCATTAGATAGGTTCTTCATTGAAGGAGGCAGTGAAATACGAAGCCCTTTCGGTATAATACCTTCTAGCCTATATGTTTCTAGGGTAGGAACATGAAGGTCATGGCGTGCGCGCTTGTCTATAATTTTCCTGACTTTTAAGAATTCTTTGGATTTTAGTGTTACGGCACCTGAGGAAGATGAAATCGGATGGGGCTCGGGGCCAACCCATCAATCACTCTGCACTCGGCGGGCCGATCTAGGGCATTTCCTAAGGTTGTACCTTGGAGCTGGAGTTTTGACAGCGTCCTCACTGTCCCCCGTGGAAAGTGTGTGCAGCGCTGCGCGATCTTGCGGTGCTATCCTCGACAGGGGTTGCTGCGGTGTTGTCTGGTGGGTGCTCGTTGTGGGTAACTCGGGTGACGTGCGTCCATTACCCCGTCGGAACTTTGCGGAGAGGCCAGGGCTAGAACACTTTCGTCGTCGGAGGCGTAGGAAGAGTGCCTCGGGTCCTGGTGTCGGGTCCACATGATGGGCGTCAGGGCTGGCATTCTTGCGTCGTGGTCGGCGTGGGGGAAGTACCTCCGGTTGTGGAGCTGGACTCTCAGGAATGGCAGTTGCACCTCTGGCGGGCGTTGCGTCAAGGGAATGGTGAGGGTGAGGACCGGTAGCTGGATTCGGGGCAGTCACACGGGTCAGTGGGGGCCAGTCCAAATCCAAATGCTGACTTGGTTCGGTTTGCAGTGTGGCCTGTGCGAACGTGGGCTCCTGTTGCGTCTCACGAGCTGGTGATGGTGACGCATATTCCTGCCAGTCTGCAAACATAGGCCGTCGGAGTTCTAGAAGGAAGGTGTACAAGTTCCACGCCATACCCGACACACCACCAAAACTCGGGTGTAGCCCGTCGGCTGCGAGCACCATTTTTGGGGGGAAGTGATGCAGGCAGTGGTCCAAGAAAAAGACATTTTCACGGTTTTCGCACAACTCGACCAACAGGGAGTTGAAGGCGTAGGCTTCTCTGTGGAATCTAGGTGCAGCGCGCCAATCATGGGGGTTCTGTTGACGGTTAGGCCACCGTGGGAGCAGCAGAGTCACAATTTTGCCTGGATATCAGGTCTTTCCTTTGCAATGTGGTCGAGAAGATTCGAGTATCTCTTCTTTGCGACTTCGCCGTTTGTGTTGGCTACGCCACCACGTTCGTGTTGGTATTATGCCACCATATTCATGCGCGATATTCAAACCAAATTCCTGCTACTTCAGACAGTTCACCTGCACTGTACAAGCGATTCATTGACGACATTTTCATGATCTGGACAGACACTCAGCAACGACCTATTGCCTTTATAGAAGAATGCAACACAGTTCCATCCTAATATCTCATTCACCTACGAGTACTCTCGCACCGAAATTAGTTTCTTGGACGTTCAGGTTCATGTGCGGGCGGGTCACTTAAGACGAGTGTGTACAGGAAACCTACAGACCGCGAACCGTACCTGCACTTCAACAGCTGCCACCCACGCCACCCAGCTGGCCACCCACAGAGACTGTTTTACAGGCACACCAATCCGCCCGAACCCGTCATCACAAAAACCAAACAGGATGCTCTCAATGCATTGAGTAACCGACAGGACATCGTAATCAAACCAGCTGACAAGGGAGGGGAGATTGTTATTCTCGACCGGAATGATTACGTCAAAGAAGGGGATAGGCAATTAGGGCGACCGGAAATTTCTATAAGCCCCTTCTCTCAAACCCTACTAAAGAACAACCAAAAAAATTGTAAATAACGTGCTGGAGCAACTTGTGGGGCCCGATAAATTGATAGAAAACTTGCCAGGGCACTAACATCGGCCCACCCAGTGGTTGGCCGCGTTTACATGCTTCCAAAATTACACAAAATTGGAAATCCCGGCCGCCCAATTATATCGGGAATAGGCACCATCACAGAGCCAATTTCAAGTTATATAGATTGCCTCATTCGCGATATACCCCCCTCAATTTCCATCAACTTACGGGACACAAACCATTTTTCTCCAAGAAATCGAGGGCATGGTTCTGCCGGACGGTGCATTTCTCGTAACATTGGACGTGACCTCCCTTTATACCACATTCCGTACAGCGATGGCATCAATGCCCTCATTCAGTCGTACAACGAGCACAGCGAAGAAGACTCTCCCAGCCCGAGGGTTGTTGAGGGAATAAGGGTCTCGTATTAGAACTCAGCAGTTTGGAATTTGTAAAGAAATACTTTCTACAAACAAGTGGTACTGCAATGGGAATAAAAATGGCCCCCAAATATGCCACGATATTCATGCACAATATTGAAACCAAATTCCTCTCTACTTCAGACAGTTCACCTGCACTGAACAAGCGATTCCTTGACGACATTTTCATGATCTGGACAGACACTGAGAAACGACTTATTGCCTTTATAGAATCATTCAACACAGTTCATTCTAATATCTCATTCACCTACGAGTACTCTCGCACCGAAATTAATTTCTTGGACGTTCAAGTTCGTTGCGGGCGGAGTTACTTGAGACGAGTGTGTACAGGAAACCTACAGACCACCAACAGTACCTGCACTTCAACAGCTGCCCACCCATGCCATTGCAGAACGGCTATTCCATTATTCCCAGGCACATAGATTTAGAAGAATGTGCTCCAGGAATGAAGACTATCGTTCGAACGCCAGGCCGAGTCCGGGGCGTTCTCGTCAAACAGCGTTACCCGCCGGCCCTTGTTTACGATGCCATTTCTAGGGCGGCAAGTTTAAATCGTAACACACTGCTACAGGGGTCGCACGTGAATGATGGGAATAATTCCCGCGCTAATTTAGTCTTACTTTTACTAGTAGCCCGGACCAACGTGAATAAAATATAAAAAAAGCACTTCAACATTCTCCAGGAGAGCGAGCGACTTTCCTAAATTTTCACTGATCCTCCGCGTGTAATATACAGCCGCGCAAAACGCATAGGGGACTATCTTGTCCACGCCAAAGACAGGACGCCCTGCAATTGGGCTGCCGACCGTTTGGCAAAAACAGATGTTTGGTGTGTAAACACGTGCACACCACGATGGTTGCAATTAGCACACATTCGGACTTCCCATATTCTATACGTGGGTCATTTGATTGTGACGCGTCCAATTTTGTTTACCTATTGGAGTGTGTCGGATATAATATACAGTACATAAGACAGACGGATGGACCTTTTCGAATGCGGTTTAACAATCACCGCTACCACACCAAGGCACTCCCAATCCTTCCCTTGTCCAGACACCTAGCGACGCAAAATGACTATTCGATGTCATTAAAGTCACGCTTCTACAGAGCCGTTTTTCTAGCTGTAGGGAGCGAGAACAATGTGAGTCTTACTTAATCTACAAATTTAGTACCCTGGATGAGGGTCTTAATGAGAGTCCTGGAACTATGACTGTAATTCATACGCTGCATGACAATTGAAGCATTGTGACCCCGGGACATACAAGACCTTGTAGTTTTTGTTGTCCTTTTGCCTTCTCACATTAAGCTCTTCGAGTGCATCTGGCTTTCCCGCGCAGGGCATTGCACGGTCTTAGGTTTACAGGAAGCCTGTTGCTCCAGGTGTGAGGTTGTACATTGTAACACCAACAACCTACCATTATGTTCCGCGGTCACTATAAATATCTCGTCCGCTCCCGACCCCCTACCAACACTTCCATTCTCGCCCCGCTATTTTTATTTTTTTTCTCTCTCATTTCCTTGTCTCAACGCTCAGCAACCATAACACGCCTCATTAATAACCAGATGGTACCCATTGCCTGCTTATGTCACCATATGTCATACCCATTTTTATCCTTGAGAAACTTGAATTGAATGTTGAAGCTTTTAATCCCACCGAGCGTTAAGAAGTATTTTATTTTGGTGCCTGTTGTGGCTTATGCCTGGGGTGTCTTGTAATCACATTGTGATCCCCAATGCTGGTGTTCACGGGGTGCGCGCGTCCTTCTTGTCTTTTCGCTCATGTTTTGCTTTGCTTCTCTTTTCATTGTTTCCCTCTTTTTCTTTTTTTCTATTTTTTGGTTGTCCCGGAGGCACGGCACATACCGACGGTCGCCTATCTATTCTTGTTTTCATGTTTTTAAAAATTGCCCGCGCTCCGCCCTATTTTCGTAGATTGGGCCCATGGGTCAACGTGCGCCTGCGACAGGCCGAGTGCTAACAGTTAACAAGACGTGCATTGACCTGGCGCGCACACGACGCGACACCGTGTACAAAGGAAGGCGTTGGCGGGGAAGGGGATGCCTCAAATGGGTTCCCCTATTGGCTTTTGTGGGACCCCCCCAAAGTCGGGGAGGCAGCCGGCGCTTCAGATACAGCAATCGGCCCAGCTTGCATTCTTGACCATGACGCTGAACATGGTCGGTAGTTAATCCTTGTTACCGGTGACGCCCATGTAAACTCACTGCTCGTTGCGGCTTGTGCTTTGTAGTTTTTCTCTCCTCTCAGAGACACCGGATGTCTTTGGGATTTTCGCCACCCGTGAACTCGTCGCATTTCCTGTTATCCCCACCACTCCCGTTCATGCAGTGTGTTTCCCCCTTGCCTCTTTCTTGCCACCTCCTTGCCACCTTGTTCCTCCCTCTTCCGTCTTTGTCTTTTTGTCTTCCGTCTTTGTCTTCCGTCTTTGTCTCCGTCTTTGTCTTTTTCTTTTTTTTTGAGGCTCTGTTTCGCTTGTGTTTGGCAGAATAAGCTCTGTATGGTGTGTGTGGGTCGTGTGCGTGTTTGTTTCCCATGTGGCTTGTGTATCGGGGCTCCGCCCCACTCTGAGTCCGTACGATTTTTACCCAAAGCTTTCATTCCTGAGGAAGACCTGTCTCAGGTCGAAAACGTTGGAAATAAAGTCTCCGAAGAGCGTACTTCTACATTGTGCGTATTCCTGCAGCAACTAAGGACTCTACTTCACGACTATATATATATATAAATATAATATATATATATTGATATAATATATATATATATATATATATATATTTATATTTATATATATATATATATAGGGTTCGAAAATGATGGGCTCGTTTGGGAAATACAGATAGAAATGCCGGCAGTCTCAATGCCAAAGAAGGCATAGGGGCATTATTGATGTTACATTATTTTTTATTATTGGTAATTACATGAGAAAGAAAGAAAGAAAAACACGCGCCCAGAGTGGGGCCCGAACCCACGCTTTTCAATTAGATCTCGAATGCTATCTGGGCGACTGTGTTCTCCTTCACTTTCTGGGGTATTTATATATACTACAACTGTATCTGACGCTTGAGGGTGGTAGCGGCACCACTCAGACTACACGGGGAGAAGGGGACCTTCTTTTCAACCCACGGGTCGTGACGCGAACGTCTACAGCCCGTCATAAGCGGGTAACTGGCGGGAAACCCTCTTATGCTACATTGGCATCAAGGCTGCCAGAACCGAGGCCCTCGATAAGCTTTCGCATAATGATAGGGTTTGGAAATGAGGGGCTCGTTGGTAAATACAGAAAGAAATGCCTGGCAGTCTACAACGTCAAAGAAGGCATAGGGGAATTGATGTTACGTTTTTTTTTATTATTATTAATTACATGAGAAGAAAGAAAGAAAAACACGCGCCCAGAGTGGGGACCGAACCCACGCTGTTCGATTAGATCTCGAATGCCTTACCAATTCGGCTATCTGGGCGACTGTGTTCTCCTTCACTTTCTGGGGTATTTATATTTTACTACAACTGTATCTGACGCTTGTGGGTGGTAGCCAGCGCCACTCAGACTACACGGGGAAAAGGGACCTTCTTTCAACCCCCGGGGTCTCGTGACGCGAACGTCTACAGCCTGTCATAGGCGGGTAACTGGCGGGAAACCCTCTTATGCTACCTTGGCATCAATGCTGCCAGAACCGAGGCCATCGATAAGCTTTCGCATAATGATAGGGTTTGGAAATGAGGGGCTCGTTGGTAAATACAGAAAGAAATGCCTGGCAGTCTACAACGCCAAAGAAGGCATAAGGGAATTGATGTTACGTTTTTTTTTATTATTATAAATTACATGAGAAAGGAAAGAAAGAAAAACACGCGCCCAGAGTGGGGACCGACCCACGCTGTTCGATTAGATCTCGAATGCCTTACCAATTCGGCTATCTGGGCGACTGTGTTCTCCTTCACTTCTGGGGTATTTATATTTACTACAAACTGTATCTGACGCTTGAGGGTGGTAGCCAGCGCCACTCAGACTACACGGGGCGAAGGGGACCTTCTTTTCAACCCCCGGGTCTTGACGCGAACGTCTACAGCGTGTCATAAGCGGGTAACTGGCGGGAAACCCTCTTATGCTAACTTGGCATCAAGGCTGCCAGAACCGAGGCCCTCGATAAGCTTTCGCATAATGTAAGGGTTTGGAAATGAGGGGATCGTTGGGAAATACAGAAAGAAATTCCGGAAGTCTACAACACCAAAGAAGACATACGGGGAATTGATGTTACACTTTTTTAATTATTGGTAATTACATGAGAAAGAAAAAAAGAAAAAAACGCGCCCAGAGTGGGGCCCGAACCCACGCCTTTCGATTAGATCTCGAATGCCTTACCAATTCGGCTATCTGGGCGACTGTGTTATCCTTCACTTTCTGGGGTATTTATATTTACTCCAACTGTATCTGACGCTTGAGGGTGGTAGCCAGCGCCACTCAGACTACACGGGGAGAAGGGGACCTGCTTTTCAACCCCTGGTCGTGACGCGAACGTCTACAGCCTGTCATAAGCGGGTAACTGGCGGGAAACCCTCTTATGCTACCTTGGCATCAATGCTGCCAGAACCGAGGCCCTCGATAAGCTTTCGCATAATGATAGGGTTTGGAAATGAGGGGCTCGTTGGGAAATACAGAAAGAAATGCCGGCAGTCTACAACGCCAAAGAAGGCCTAGGGGAATTGATGCTACATTATTTTTTTTATTATTATTAATTACATGAGAAAGAAAGAAGGAAAAAACACGCGCCCAGAGTGGGGACCGAACCCACGCCTTTCGATTAGATCTCGAATGGCTTACCAATTCGGCTATCTGGGCGACTGTGTTCTCCTTCACTTTCTGGGGTATTTATATATACTACAACTGTATCTGACGCTTGAGGGTGGTAGCCAGCGCCACTCAGACTACACGGGGAGATTTTCAACCCCCGGGTCGTGACACGAACGTCTACAGCCTGTCATAAGCGGGTAACTGGCGGGAAACCCTCTTATGCTACCTTGGCATCAAGGCTGCCAGAACCGATGCCCTCGATAAGCTTTCGCATATAGGTAGGGTTCGGAAATGAGGGTCTCGTTGGGAAATACAGAAAGAAATGCCGGCAGTCTACAACGCCAAAGAAGGCATATGGGAATTGATGTTAAATTATTTTTTTATTATTATAATTACATGAGAAAGAAAGAAAGAAAAACACGCGCCCAGAGTGGGTACCGAACCCACGCCTTTCGATTTGATCTCGAATGCCTTACCAATTCGGCTATCTGGGCGACTGTGTTCTCCTTCACTTTCTGGGGTATTTATATATAGACTACAACTGTATCTGACGCTTGAGAGGTGGTAGCCAGCGCCACTCAGACTACACGGGGAGAAGGGGACCTTCTTTTCAACCCCCGGGTCGTGACCCGAACGTCTACAGCCTGTCATAAGCGGGTAACTGGCGGGAAACCCTCTTATGCTACCTTGGCATGAATGCTGCAGAACCGAGGCCCTCGATAAGCTTTCGCATAATGATAGGGTTTGGAAATGAAGGGCTCGTTGGTAAATACAGAAAGAAATGCCGGCAGTCTACAACGCCAAATAAGGCATAGGGGAATTGATGTTACATTATTTATTATATTATTATTAATTACATGACAAAGAAATAAAGAAAAACACGCGCCCAGACCGAACCCGCGCCCAGGCGTGGGTTCGGCCCCCACTCTGGGCGCGTGTTTGTCTTTCCTTCTTTCTCATGTAATTAATAATAATAAAAAAATTATGTAACATCAATTCCCCTATGCCTTCTTTGGCGTTGTAGACTGCCGGAATTTCTTTCTGTATTTCCCAACGAGCCCCTCATTTCCAAACCCTATCATTATGCGAAGCTTATCGAGGGCCTTGGTTCTGGCAGCCTTGATGCCGATGGTAGCATAAGAGGGTTTCCCGCCAGTTACCCGCTTATGGACAGGCTGTAGACGTTCGCGTCACGACCCGGGGGTTGAAAAGAAGGTCCCCTTTTCCCCGTGTAGTCTGAGTGGCGCTGGCAAACACCCTCAAGCGTCAGATACAGTTGAAGTAAATATAAATACCCCAGAAAGTGAAGGAGAACACAGTCGCCCAGATAGCCGAATTGGTAAGGCATTCGAGATCTAATCGAAAGCGTGGGTTCGGTCCCCACTCTGGGCGTGCGTTTTTAAGAGCGAATGCTCTTTATAAGCGACCCCAAACCATCCACCGCCGGCGTCCGCGGCTGCTCTTTAAAGAAAAAACAGCATCCGGCGCCAGTTTCGATCCGAGGACTTTGCGGGCCGCAGCGCGATGCGCTAAACCGACCAAGCCACGGACGCAAGGTGATATCAGTGTTAGACGCGCCTTATATCTTTAACGCATTCAAACGACGTCGTCAGCGGCGTGCGTTGGCGACTCAGCGCGTTATAGCGGCTTGATAACTGCGTGGTGACACTTGATACTACAAACCCGATGGAAGAGATGGAAGAGAAGGCGGCGAGGCGGTGGGCTGCGGGGGCGAGCGCAAGCGCCGCAAGCGGGGCCGACAACCGTGCATTCGCACTTTCACATTCTTCCCCCTCAGGGAAATGCGGGGGGAATTTTTTCTTTCTTTTCATTTAATTAATAATAATAATAAAAAAATGTAACATCAATTCCCCTATGCCTTCTTTGGCGTTGTAGACTGCCGGCATTTCTTTCTGTATATATATATATATATATATATTATATTATATATATATATATATAGATATATTTTTGGCGAATCAGAATAGGAAATGAGGGGCTCGTTGAAAATAAAACACCAAATAACACTTGGCAGTCCAGAAACCTCGGAGAGCAAAGGGAAGAATGTGGGTAGGTCATTAAAACTTGGTAAATAATTTTGAAAGAAAGAACGAACGCTGGCGGGCTTTTTCTCTCCACTTTCTTTCTTTCTTTCTTTCCAAATTCTTTATCTTGTTTCAATGACCTACCACATCCTCCCCTTTACTCTCCCAGGTTTTCTTGACTGCCAACCCTTCATTATATATATATATATATATATATATATATATATATATATATATATATATTCGTCATTTCGCCCTATTAAATATTTCAAAAATGCCGAATAGCACTGGCAATGACGACTGCAACCTTGATATGTATCTTTACCGAGTCCCTCGTCCCGTATCTTTCTGTTCTGCTACATGCATTACGAGGCAGTGCCTCCAGCAGTTCGGATATGCCAATTGCTAACCCCGACCTCCGACCACGGTCTACGTGGCGGCCGCTGGGAAAGAAGACGTTCTACGTCTCCCGCGGTAGCGAGTGGCGGCGCTAGTTGTCCGGCCTCAGAGCTCTTGTAAATATAAACCCCCGGTTTAAAGTCGAGAGAGAAGCCGCTGCGGTATAGCGTAATGGCGAACGCACCGCACCGGTTATGCGGAGATGTGGGTTCGAGTCCCGCTCCCGGAAAAACGGCGGATTTTTTCTGCACTTATATTTTCGCTTATTTATCAATGTATCGAAGAAACGTGACAGACACACGTCGTTCGGCCCTATTAAATATTTCGAAAAAAGCCGAATAGCACTGGCAATGACGACTGCAACCTTGATATGTCTCTTTACCGAGTCCCCTCGTCCCGTATCTTTCTGTTCTGCTATAAATACATGTATATATATATATAATACATATATATATAATATATATTATATATATATATATATATATATATAATATATATATATATATATATATATATATATATATATATATATACATAATACTGTTACGGTAACGCTCAGGCGTTGAGGGGTGAGTTGACGTTCATTTAAAAAAAACCTAGGTGAGAACCTTCGCTGAGCGTCGTGTCCGAGCCCTGGATACCCGAAAAGCACCTCGTTCTTCTCTTGGTCGCCCCGGCGTTTTCGGCGGCGGGATTGGCCTGTGACATAGGCAATGCCATCTACCGTGCACAACATTCAACAAGTGATGTAGCGTCACATTCTCCCATCCGCCGACGAAACACGACGGGTGAGTGACTTAGCTGCACGAGGGTGATACGTCTTTAGCGGGTGACGTGCACAAGTTGGGTCTTGCTGGACCGGCGAACATGTGTTGTGAGGCGCGAAATGACGTAGGTCACGTCGCTTACACGGTCGAGAATAACGAATGGGCCAGTGTAACGCGACAAAAACTTGCCACACAGTCTGCGTTTTCTAAAGGGAGTCCAGACCCAAACCAAATCTCCTTTACACAATGATACACTGCGGTGGCGAACGTCGTATCTCTGTTTAGACTGGGACTGTGAGGCAAGGGTGCGCTGGTGAGCTAATTGGCGGGACTCTTCGGTCAGGCACAGTGTCTTGGCAACTGACTCCTCATCGTGCAACGAGAATGGCAGGATGGTGTCCAGAGGAGTGCGAGGATTGCGTGCGTAGACGAGGTAGAAGGGACTGTAGCCTGTTGTTTCGTGCTTGGCCGTGTTGTACGCGTAAGTAATGAAAGGCAATACTTCATATCCAAGTTTTTGTGGTCTGATGCCGCGTACATGGAAATCATGTTGAGAAGTGTTTGATTGGTGCGTTCAACAAGTCCGTTGATCTGTGGATGATAAGGTGTAGCTGGCAAAACTGTGAGGTGCAAAGGCGAAGTATCTCCTCTACAACATCCGCAATAAATTGGCGGCCACGATCACTAATAAGCACGCTCGGAGCGCCATGGCTCAGAATCATAAACTTTAGAAGAAACATAGAAACCGAGGCTGCTGAAGCTGTTGGTACAGCCGCAGTTTCTGCGTAACGCGTCAGGTGGTCCACGCAGATGATAAGCCAGTGGTTTCCAGCTGGCGTCCATGGAAGTGGGCCAACTAAATCAATCGCAACTTTCTCAAATAGAGCAGTGGGTGAATTCACAGGATGGAGGATTCCGGGCGGTGTGGTTGCAGGATGCTTGTAGCGCTGTCACTCCACTCCACTAGCGACGTATTTTTCACTCGTGAGCCGCATGTTGGGCCAGTAAAAGCGTTTTTGTGCGCGGTGTAATGTGCGAGCGGAGCCAAGGTTTCCCAGACGTCAAGTCATCATATATAGCTCGAAGCACTCAAGGGCGCAACCTCTGGGGTACAACGAGAAGGAACCGCACTCCAGTCACATTGTAGTTAGCTTTGTAGAGCAGACCATCCCGAAGAGAAAAGCGGTTGGTAGGGGTGGAGTCACGAGCAGTGGCGAAGAAGGACGCTAGCTTGGGGTCACCTTGCTGTTCTCGCCGGAAGGTTTCTATGTCAGGGAATGTGTAAACGACTGCTGCAAGATAGTCATGAAACTGTCAGCGTCGCAAGCGGTAGATGAAACTGGGAGCCGGGAAAGACAGTCAGCGTCGGTGTGTCGGAGGCCGCTTTTGTAAGAAACAACGAAATCATGTTCGGCAACTAAATCTCGGCAGAAGAAAGACCTTTTGTTTATCATCTTCAAAAGCTGTTCGCTACGCTTAGCGCAGTCACCCTGGTAATCGCAAGTTTCGTCGCTCACTGTTGCCAGGGGTACTCTGGTATCCTTTTCAAACAGCGCAAGCTTCATCCCTAGCGGCAGAACGATACTAGCTGCTAAGCGGTTAACTGCGCATATAGCCCACCGGGTACGGAAATCAAACCGTGCGGCAACAAAACATCCTTCTTGACACAGATCGGCAGAATGGGCTCAACAATTGCACAAAAGGAAGGCTCCACAGCACTGCAGACAATGACAGATACAAAGGACGCTGATCGGGGAGGTAGAACTATGTCTTCCGAAACAACCAAAGCGTGTTTGCTCGAACCTGAAGATTCTTCGGCAAGTGCAGAGTAAAGAACACTGCTTGCAGAGAGTTCGCCGGTCGCACAATTTAACGTAGCACCACAACCTTGCAAAAAGTCAATACCAAGAATAACTTTGTGTGTATACTTCTGTAGTACCGCAAATTCTGCTTTGAAGCTTTTGCCCCCTAAATGACACATCCACTGTACAAGTGCCAAGGGGCCACAAGCGTTCACCACCAATGCCTCGAAATGTGGATCTGCGATCCCAGCTGAACATTACTTTAGTCCCAAGGCTGTCTTTAAATGCCTTACTCATCACAGAAACTGTTGCCCCAGTGTAACCAAAGCCATCGCTGGCACACCATCAATTAAATCTTCAATCTTAGTTTTAACCATGTAAACGGGCAGAGGTATGTTTCGTAAAGGCTGTTTAGCGACCTCACCTCCATCGGTGGCGCCGGCTAGTTTCCCGGCTGTGGCGACATTGGATGGCGCCGAGGTGATGGAGACTGTCGCTGGCGAATATGTCGTTGGAGTCAAACTTCTGTCCGAAGCGGGGGAGCCATTCGTGGGACCGGTCGGCTGGTTGTTATGTGTTGACGACAGTGGTGGATACCATCGAGTGCCAGGGTTGAGGTTATTGGGCCGAAAAAACGTGAACGTGGGATCGTCGTTGGGTCCTTGGAGCTGACGGCGACAAAACCACGAAATATGGCCGACTAGTCCACATCGATAGCAGTTGGGTGGTTCGCGACGAGGATACTGCTGACCAGGCGAGAATTGCTTCTTGGAAAACTCGAGCGATGGGGCTCTTGCGGGTAGTAGACGTCCTGTGTATCATGGGAATCCCTATGAAAATCTTCCCGTTGCTGGTAGTGGGCGCCATAGTGTACACGCCCCTTCGCTGGTAGTAGTCCACGTCAGCAACGTTGACCGACGGCCGGGAGGAGCCAAAATGTGTTATTAAATGGCAACAAGTAGGTGACGCATCGCGGAGGAAGCTTCCGTCACTAGAGGGTGTCCAGCAGTGAGTGACGTCTCCATGCCACAGGAGCTCCTCGCGAACGATTTGTCGGATAGTCGGTGACGTTGGCCAGTCGCCCAAGTTTGGGCGTAATCCGACGCGCCTTCAATGTTTCAAACGTACGGCAGTGGCGAATCACATCGGTGACCGTATTCAAGTTGATCTTTCCGATAAGAAAATTGTATACGTCTTATGCGATTCCCTTAAGGACATACGCAACTCTGTCATCTTCTGGCATGCGGGCGTCAACGATTCGGCACAGCTTGAGGATTTCCTCAATGTAAGTTGTACGTGTTTCCCCGGGAACTTGCGCTCTCTGGAGAAGCGTCTGCTCGGCCCTCTTCTTCTTCGCTATCGAGTCACCAAATCCCTTCCTAATTTCTTCAACGAACTGTTATCACATGGTCAAGCTGCCTTGTGGTTTTCAAACTACGTCAGTGCTGTCTCATCTAAGTATATTTCGACGTTCGCGCGTCGGGCCACAGCGTCCCAGCGGGTATATTTACTCACTCTTTCATAATGAGCGAGCCATTCATCCACGTCTTCTCCGGCCTTCCCTGAAAATGAGCGGGGTTCCCGATGGGGCTGCCAGCTGCCCGTCAGTGGTGTCTGAGAGCTCCCTGCAGGCGAAGCCATCGTTTCTTGGACGGGCGGGAGGCCAGCAACGCGTCGGCTTCGGCGGAGATCCAGGGACTCTTTCCGCACCTCTCACCAAAAACTGTTACGGTGACGCTCAGGCGTTGAGGGGTGAGCCGAGGGTGTATTTAACAAAAAAAACCTGGGTGAGGACCATTGCCGAGCGTCGTGTCCGAGCCCTGGATACCCGATAAAGCACCTCGTTCTTCTCTTCGTCGCCCCGGCGTTTTCGCCGACGGGATTGGCCTGTGACGTAGTCAATGCCAGATACCGTGCACAACATTTAACAAGTTGTGTAGCGTTACAATATCTATATATATATATATATATATATATATATATTTCGTTGAAACTCGGGTCACGGCCCGGGGGTAAAAATGAGGTCCCCTTCACCCAGAGTAGCGGCGCTGCTTCCAGACCGGACTACACCTTCCAGACAGGCGTCAGTTCCACACCTGGCTATCATGACCACCTTGCATAGGGCCTGATTATCCGGACCAGTAACCTATGCGCCTGCAGCCAGGTGCAATTACCCCGTTCAAGAAGGTGTCTCTTCTACTAACTTACCTAGACCCCCAGACGGGGCACCTTGAGTAATCTTGGTGACGGTGAGTGGCGACACCGCGTACCCCGAGCCCCCCATACTTAAGCTGCCACCTACCGTGGCTAGAGGTTGAAAGGTGATGGGTTAGAAGCCGTGAACGGTGGCCGTCGGAGCCTTGGTCAAGCTCCGGCCGATGGGCTCCCTGCCTGTCTACCAGGCAGGGAGCTCCGGGACCTCTTTGACTACCAGGGTAAGGTCAAAGTAGAAAGTACCCCCGTCTCCCTGCTTTCCAATGTATCATATGGCTTTTTCCAACCCCCCCCAGACGTGATCGGTGCCCAAAAAGGAGCCGCACCGAAGTTTCCTTTCCACCACTTCCCGACTTGAGTATTCCGAAACCGAACAACTACTCTCGCTTCTTAGTGATAGAATCAGTTGACCAGTTGAACCCTCTTGCTTCAAAGTCAGTATTTCTCGTCTCCAAATTTCATGAAGGTGTCATCGGCGAATCATATAAAGCCAAAAAACAAAGAACCGGGGAAATCTTTGGTGAGGTCAGTAGCCAAGATCAGGCTGATAAACTACTTGTACAAACCCGCATCGCCGATCTGGCCATCCGAGTCACGCCCCAACGCAGCCCTAATAGCTGCCAGGGCGTGATTTCCCAATATGACCAAATCAATGAATCTGAAGCTGACCTGCTGGAGGGCCTTCGTAGTCAGGGCGTAACAGCGGTCAGGCGCATAACTATCCGCAGAGACGATACACCAATACCGACAAAGCACCTCATCCTAACCTTCGACAAGTCGACCCTTCCAGAATCCATCAATGCAGGTTACATCAGTTGTTCAGTCGGGCCTTACATCCCGAACCCACGACGCTGTTTCAAGTGCCAACGGTTCGGGCACGGCAAAAACACTTGTCGCGGCCGACTTACCTGCGCAAAATGCGCCCAGCATGATCACCCGGCCGAAAACTGCAACGTGCAACAACTTCTTTGTGTAAACTGCCAGGTCAACATGCGGCCTACTCTAGAAAATGCGAAAAGTTTCAGTTAGAAAAGAAAATCATTAACATCAAGGTCACTGAAAACATCACTTTCCCAGAGGCGCGGAAGAGGTTCGCCTCTTTCCCTCTGGGGAGGTACGCCGACGCAGCTCGCCGGGGGGCGGAGCGGCGTCTGGTTTCGACGGGGACCCAGTACCGCGAGTCGGACTTGGTACCGCCTTCGCCCCCCCCCCCTGGGTTGCCTCTAGCAGCCCAACCGGCCTTCGCACCGCTCGCTGAGTCGGCAGCGGCTGTGGTGGCAACGACGTCTCGTGGGGAAGCTGCTGCACGCACTGTTTCCTCTTCTCCACTGGCCCGAAGCACACGCGAGGGCCCGGACAAGATGGAGACGGAGGCAGTCGCAGTGACCCCCTCCCCCGCATCACTGCCTGTGCCATCTGTGGGGCTCCCCACGCCTTCGGCACTGGCACCGCAGGCAAAGAACACCCGAAAGGGTACCACGTCAAGGGGGCCCAGTCCGCTGGGCACCCCCTTGCCTTCAGATGACGACATGGACGTCGAGCCCTTCCGGCTGTCATCGCAGCGGAAGGAACGGGCTGCGACGTCCAGGTCAGTAGAGAAGGCCGGAAAACCCCTTCCAAGAGTGCAAGCCCCCTAAAGACCCTACATAAATAGTCACACTGCAGTAGCTTTGAACACATAATAATGGGAAGAGAAAATATTGTTCAATGGAACTGCAGAGGCCTTCTGAATAATCTTAAGGACGTGTGTGAGATTCTGCATGCCAATCAGCCAAGTTTAATGTGTGTCCAGGAAACACATCTGAATTCAAAACACACAAATTTCTTGAATAGTTACCTGGTATACAGGAAAGACATGGATGGCTGCACACACTCTTCTTTCGGTGTGGCCATAATCGCCCGCAAATCCTCAGCATGCCACCCTGTCACTTTGAACACCGTTCTTGAGGCTGTAGCCGTTCGCACAATAATATTTAATAGGTTGATTACGGTATGCTCCATACACATTCCTCCTGATGTTGCACTTACGAGCTCCGACTTCGAGGCGCTGGTTGACCAGCTGCCCGAACCATACATCCTTACAGGCGACCTTAATGCTCACAACTCTCTTTGGGGCTCTTCCAGAACAGATGCCCGAGGTCGCCTGATAGAGAAATTCATTACATCTTCTGGAGCATGCCTTTTTAACAATAAACAGCCTACATACCATAACATAGGTCACAACACATACTCACATCTTGACCTGGCTATTGGTTCTGCAATTCTCTTTCTATGTCTTGAGTGGGATGTGGGCACTGACCCATATGGCAGTGACCACTTCCCCACTTCACTAACATACATAGGTAAAGGCCCGAGCAGTCCATCTTCCCATAATAGGTTCAATGAAGCACGAGCTAACCAGAACACATTTACAGAGACATCCAAACTACACCACACATCCATAGGACACCTACACGTTGAAGAAGCTACCCAACTGCTCACGGCGCACATCCTCGACGCCGCCGAAAGTCCATTCCCCACGCCTCTGGTGCCCCGCGCAACCAGCGGAGGCCATGGTGGGAATGAGACTGTAGGCGGGCGCGAGAGGCCCAGAACAAGGCGTGGGGTGTCCTTCGTCGGTACCCCACGTCGGGTAAACTCATTTTGTTCAAACGGGCCAAGGCGTTAGGAAAACGTGTGCGCCGTGAGGCGAAACGAGAGAGTTGGCACACCTTGACATCCATTAACTTATACACGGACACACACAAAGTCTGGACACGTATACGCAAGCTCAAAGGACAACAGACACACAGCCTGCCCCTGGTTAGCACAACAGGGGACACACTTGAAGACCAGGCTAACACGCTTGCACAACACTTCGAACACGTGTCCAGTTCAGCACACTACACGAACACTTTCATGAAACACAAAACATCTGCAGAAAAAAAGCCCTTACAAGACAAACAAAGATAAAAACGTCTTACAACTCCAAATTCACTCTCTATGAGTTGAGGGCTGCCCTGAGCTCGTGCAAACCTTCAGCTCCAGGCGCAGATAAGATTACATACACCATGATACAACACCTACACCCAGACACTCTTGAAACACTCTTACACCTATAGAATAAAATATGGCTTTCGGGGCACATTCCACGCTCTTGGAGGGAGGCCATCGCAGTGGATGTCCTAAAGGAAGGGAAGGACCCTTCCTCTCCCGCCAGTTATCGTCCCATTGCCCTGACAAGCTCTCTTCGAGATGATGATAAACAGGAGACTCGTGTACTTCTTAGAGCACAATGGTCTTCTCGAGAGCTGCCAGGCAGGCTTCAGGGCGGGACGATCTACCAACGATCAACTCGCTACATTAGAGTCTTATATCAAAGATGCTTTCCTCCACAAGCAGTACTGTATGACAGTCTTCTTTGATCTTGAAAAAGCGTACGATACTGCTTGGCGGTACGGCATCCTTAGCGATTTGAATTTTATTGGCATGTCGGGTAACATGATGAACACGCTTGCCAGTTACCTGTCTGAAAGAACGTTTCGCGTTCGAGTTGGAACTGCACTTTCTAGGGTTCATGTGCAGGAAAACGGCGTGCCACAAGGTGGAGTTTTGAGTTGCAGTTTGTTTATTGTAAAAATGAATTCTCTTCGCAAGGCGCTAACCACCATTCATTTCATGTCAGTTTATGTAGACGGACGTTCACTCTCTTTCAAATCGTGTAACTTGTCTATCTGCGAGCGGCAAGTCAGCTTGGTGTGAACAAGCTTGCCGGCTGGGCAGATAGCAACGGTTTTAAATTTAATCCAGGAAAGTGCACTTGTGTTTTGTTTTCCAAGAGGCGTGGCATTCGGCCAGATCCAGACATTCAACTCCGCGGTGTCTCTATTCCTGTAAAAAAGGAACACAAGTTCTTAGGTATTATCTTTGACGAAAAGCTCACATTCATCCCACACATAAAACAACTAAAACATAATAGCTTAAAAACACTGACTATCCTGAAGGTTCTCTCGCGCATCTCCTTTGGTGCTGACAAACAACTTCTTTACGTGTTTTTACCAGCCTAATAGGTTCAAGATTGGACTATGGTAGCATTGTCTATGGGTCAGCCACTAAAACATGCCTCAGAATGCTGGACCCTGTGCTTCATCTAGGGCTCCGCTTGGCGTGTGGTGCCTTCCGAAATAGTCCAGTCGAAAGCCTGTATGTAGAGTGCAACAAATGAAACCTACAACGTCAGCGAGCATACACAGACCTCATTTATGCTTTTAAAATTTCATCCATGCCTCACGATCCTTTTAAATCAGTTTTTCATGATGCCTCCATGACTGAACTCCTTTTAAATCGACCATCGTTCTCTGCGCCCTTCTCTTACAGAGCTAGAGAGGAAGCGTCAGAGCTTGCTGTCTCCTTTTTAGACACCACCCAAAGTTCTGTAAAAGATTTCATAGCACCATGGCATCTCCGCCCTGTGTCATGCGACACATCTTTCACACATGTAGATAAAAACCGAGCTCCCACATGTGCAATTCTGCAGCATTTCTTGTATTTGCAGCAGAAGTATGAGTGTTCTGAATTTTATACGGACGCTTCTAGAACTGCCGCCTCTGTGTCCTGCGCGGCGCATGGGCCCGGCCTTAGTGTCACTAGAACTCTGAATAGTCATACTAGTATCTTTACGGCAGAGGCTTACGGTGTACTTCTTTTTGTCAATCATATACTTCAAAGCCACAACCCACAATCCATTATCTATACAGATTCCCTCAGTGTTGTGCGGGCACTTTCGTCAACAATGCTTTCGAAAAACCACGTTGTCAATCTGATCGTCAAGGGTGTTAAGTCAGTGTATGTACGCAAATTTGAACTGGTTCTTTGCTGGGTCCCTGGCCACTGTGGTATAGCCGGGAACGAAGCAGCGGACCGAATGGCTGCTGCTTCTACACTCTTGAATACTGTAGACATAACCACATTACCCTACACCGACGTGAAACCACACATCAGACAACAACTTCGCAAAACATGGCAAACACACTGGAGTGAACAGACACCAAGTTACACGTAATAAAACCTCACTTGGGACCATACACCACCGACACACGCAATAGATACTCTGAAGTCGCCTTGGCGAGATTACGGATAGGGCACACACATGCAACGCACTCGCACCTTCTCACTGCATCTCCAAGACCTCTGTGCAGCAGGTGCGGAGAGGCCCTATCCGTAGTTGCACATACTAATCACATGCAAGCACTTCACTCAACACGACACAAACACTTCAGAGAACTCTACAGACAACATATCCCAGTACATTCATCGCTGTTTCTAGGTGACGATGCCAGTGTTTCTGTGAAACATGTGTTTGAGTATTTGTCAAACGTTAAGTTTTTAAACCTCATTTCCTATCACGCATAATCAAATCTGGCCCTATACACCAGCCATCACCATTATCTTTAACTGATTTTACTATGTTCGGTTGAGACGTTTTTTACCTACCTTTTTGTGGTAACCACTTCACTTCATAAATAAACTTTTCTCTGGCGCTCTTTGACCTTAGTCGGCCTTGCGCCATTAAAACCCAACCATCATCATCATAATAATAATTTACCTAGACATTTTACCCGAAATTTTGACAAAATTATCCTTGCAAGCCCAAAACGCGGTATAACCCCGGGTGCCTGGGCTTTCGTCGGTATTACGTAACAGCTTCTGGATAAACCATCCCCTTAGTGCTCCGTTGTAGTTCCGGAACTCCCATAGGTTGTCAATACGTCCACAGTTGGTCCAGGCCACCTATCACCAGTGTCGATCAACTGGTCAAAGCTCAGCAGCCGGAGCCTCCAGTACACAGCCAGCTCACACAGTGGCCACGCGTAGGCGGAGAGGCGGAGGTCCCCATTTTCAACATGGCTGACTCCAATACTTTCAAAACTGAGGCCATCGTTATGCAGAGAACTTGCGAAGATTAATAATTGAATGTTCATTGAGTGGACATGGTTGGGAACGCCGCCACTGACAGAGCTGACTGAGGCGACAGCCCAAGTAAATGTTGCCAGCTCGGCTCTGTAGGAGTTATTTAGAACAACGGATAGTATCAGTAGTTAGATTACGAACACAAAACTTTTAGATAACGCTTTACCCTGCTCTCGCGATTACGCTTGAGGAGCAGCAAACTACTTATCATTATAAAATATCACTGGGTTGTTCAAGGATGTTAAACAACCTCTAGTATAGTTAGATGCTGCCCTAAAGCACATCAATAAATTAGTGCCAGCAATTTTGATATTTTTAGCTTGCCTCTGAAATAAAAAACACTGAATAAAATTTCTTTGTAGTGAAATTGCGAGAATTTCCTGTTTTTGGAAGATGGGTGTTTCGAACCAACTTTCCGTTGGTTGCGAAACCCAACTTCCAAAAACAGAAAATTTTCCGCGATATCATTACAACATCAGCTCCCCAATCCCCTGTTTTCTTGTAACTATAAATGTTTGTCTATAGAGTGGTGGTCGCTATTTGCGAGCAATTCACTAAGGATTGTAATGGGTACATTACTTCTTTGCTGAACATTTGAAATTTGAGAGCGATGCTAACTAATTACAGAGTAATTGCCAATAAATTGTACTTTATAATTACCATGCCAGTGATTCTCTATACATATGGGATGGGAAACACCTGTGAGATGTACATAACTTTATAGACCTTTCCGCTTGGTCTTGACGAAGGAGATGGAGGTATGGCGTTAAAGAGAACTTTCCTTTACGCTGAACGGTTGCACCTGAAGGCGCATGCCACACCTATACACAGGAAATAACCACATTCACACATATCGCGGAAATTTGAAGAGGCCGGAACTTTTTCTGGTACAAGACTTGCTTGAAAGGCCGAACGATTATTTGAAGTTGGTAAGACCAATCTTACATGAAGCAAGAATTTTCAATTTTTTCCTTTTCTGAAAAGAAAATACGACCCAATATTTTACCTTTTGCCGTGATCCCTGTATTGTGGTTGTTTAGTAGGAGTTTGTTTTGCCTATCGGCGCGCCTGGCTTTCATCTGTGTTTTAAAGGAAATTGCTTTTTTGTATAGTTATCTGACCACGCGATATCTTTTTTGATGGGCAGAGGATTTGGTCCTAATGCCACTAGCCTAGAGTAATCTTCTTCGATCTACAGTGTTCTCAATAGAATTCGACTGTCCTAGAAGCGATCTTGCAGAAACATAATCGCACGGCAGATTCCGCGACATTGTATTCGCCGACTTTCACCTGTGTACGTCACGTTGTTTACTGCTAAGTCAACCCTGCCTAACATTTTGGGTTCTTAGAGCAGCACGTGTTTGCTCCATTGAAGTTCTGTACCTAAAGAACAGTGCGTTGCTTTGAATACCCTACATCTGGTAAAGGTACGGGGTACGAACCCTTCTAAAAGCCTCCAAGCCAGACCAATCAGAGTGAGCCGCCGCGAGGAATGTTTACCGCGTGTGTTAGTCGTCTTTGTCTAGTCCTTGTTTAATCGCGCTGAAAGTTTTATCAAATGGTAACTGGCCCAGTTTGGTCACCTGCCAGAGCGCCCAAGAGAACGAGCGCTGCAACCACCACAATCATGTAAGAAGAACGGCACTTATAGTCCTCCAGGAGCCCGGATGCCACCATTATTCAGGAGAGCCCCCGCTAAAGACAAACCAGCAAGGTTGAAAAAGGTGGAGCCCACACAGATCTTCAACCACTGGGACGAGAAACAAACATCTTTTCTTCTACTTATATGGAGGATCAAGAAGTTTGTTTGAGAACTAGAAGGGTTTTTTGACCAACTCGACTCAATTTAATGTCAAATTGCTGTATACCTTCACTACCGTGGTAAAAAATGTACAAGCTGCGCTGTTGTTTAAAACTCGGAAGCAGCGCCCCAACGAAGGGGTAATGATATCCATCGAGAAGATAGCGCTTTTACGAAGCGCGGACACAGAAATGACTGGGCGAAATAAAGAGGCGAGTTTACAGCGAAAGCTCTTCGCTTACCTTGCAGCTAGCCCGTCTAGTATGGTATCCGAAATCGTGTGTGATACTGCCGTGATGGAAAGACCATAGAAACTTGTACAAGGCAGTAACACCGCCTAATAAATCCGCAGATGTTGGCGGCGATCGGTTGCCGGCGTGATTAGCTACGAAACAGTACCCGAGACCACCCATTCAGGGATCAGGGAGAAGCTTCGGTAACTCCTCACGATGGTGCCATAGCATCAAGTCTATTCCGTGACTAACGTAATCACAGGAGATGTTAAACTGACAAAGATGACTTCATACCCACCTGAAGCGCATCAGTAAACCCAAGCAATGACTTACGGCGCCGCTGTCCGTAGCCCGTGCTCTGCACAATCTTGTCGTGAAAGTGCCCGCCCTACTTTTGTCCTCTCTCACTCCCTGGACACCCGGTAGCCCAAAACTAGACAACGAAGAAAACGGACGTATGCCGAGCACCCGCTAATCGTCTGTGGACTACAATTGCGGGAAGCACGGCAACGTCTATTGTCGCTGCCCATGAAAGATACTCAAACCACGCACCTCAACTTTTGCGTTACCAACACAACGCTTCCACGATAACCTATCAGACACCAGCCGACGCCCGCCGTGCTTCGAGTGTTCCTTGTCGCCCCACCTATACATATCACCCAGCCGTTGACAAAAGCGTGACTTCGCACGTGCAAGGCCCCTCAGCCCCAGAAGGGGAAGAAGAAAAAAATTACACCATCTTCCCGTAGGGGAAGCCTGAGTAGTATGCGAAGCAGCCATGGGGTCGATTCAAGTGCACTTTAGTTTTCAGTTCGTCGTTTCCGTTAGGTTGAGGTACGTAGCTACCGTTATATTGACCGCTTGGTTTTCATGGTAACTACCACACTTTTCCCTTACCGGAACTACGAATAAGAAATTGCGTTAACCCCAGTGCCCTTTCGGCTACTACTCAGGATTCCCCTATTGGAAGACGGTGTAATTTTATTTTGAGGGGGGTGAGCGATGTTAGGGTGACACAGGCAATTAAGAGAGAGAGAGACGTGGTACGTGGTATTGGTTTGTCTTCATTTACGCATTATCATCGTTATGTTCGACGTCGGTGACGTCGAGCTGTCGTTGGCGTTCCGCTTTGGTTATGACCGCCTTATGGTCTGTGAAATGCAAAGTCAAGGGCTGTTGTAGTGAAAGAACCCTAAAGTTTCTAAACATGAAGTCGATGCACGTTCCCCGGATTATTGTGGGCTGCTTGTAATCACGGCCCGCCGAGACTCCCCGACGCATGACGCTGCGGACGACGATGAAACGTTGAAGGCGCGTGAAGCGCACTCGTCTCGTGCCGGCCCAGGAAGACACGGCAACACTGTCACTGCAGGAGCCATTAAAGGGTAAGACACCACCAGGCGTTTAGCAAGCGCAGCATGCGTACTGGGGGTGTAGACGGTGCAATAACGACAAGAAAGGGACATAGCCTCGACCATGAGGTGGTTCGCATGTAAAAGCATCAGCTTCTGGAGGTGAAGTCAGTACGGCGAAAATATTAAAATCTTCAACGAGGCAACAACGCCCTGAATGTTGTCGTTTACGACGTGACCACAACTGAACGCGGCGACGTAACTCAGACGTGTGTCCTGAACACCACGGCGACCAAAAAGTCGATGCGCATCCGCGACATGACCGAGCCTACCCGTTGAGAAGACGACGACAACGAAAACCCCACTGTCCCGACTCTCCAGACTGTCACCACACAAATAGTGCCTGACTGTAACCACACGAATACCTGTATACGATGCACCCGCAACTCCAGGAAAAACGGAATATGAAGTTCCGTGTCCATGAAGCTTTGTTGCAGTCGCCCTCATGGACACGAGAGCCGAGTACTTATTTTTAGCGCGTGAGTCGCGTCTAAGATTACAAAAACTTATGACCAAATTGGGTTGTGCCCACTTACGAACAGCAGGAGCCAACCTCGAAGCGCCAAGTAAAAAATTCATATCGGGCGTCACCATGAACGGCACTACGTACCCACGCACCACGTACCTCAGTCAGGGGCTGCTTCGTACAAGCGTATGCACTCAGGTCCCTAGTTGTGCGCAAAATAAACAAGGGTACTTTCCATGCGGCAGATGTGGTAGGGGGAATCACGACTATCGTTTTTACACAGAAAACTATATGAGTAAGCACACAACAAAGTCGACTAGAATGCAGTCTCCAAGTAGTGTAGAGTTAGTGTTCCAAGGATCTTGAAGAAATCGAACGGTGCATACAAACGGGCGGGATTACTCCATGGCACATTCAATAAAGCCCCACGGCCGTCACTGAGTTTCGGGATCTTTTTTTCATGGGGCAACGTTCTCACTGTTATATTACCTAAACAATCGGGCGTGGTTCTGTCCCATGTAATACTTCCGGCCACAGTCCTGAACATGGTTCATTGCCTGTGGTCCGAGCAAATGACAATAGGGGCCAATGCAAGGCGCGCAAACAGTATATGTGGCTACAATTTGAAGAAGTGTTAAGAGTCCGGTATATTTTCAAAAAGGTGGTATCTCTTACACTCTTATTTTGTGCATCGAGCCGCTAGCACTAACGTTTACGTGATCGAAAATTTTATATCCAATCCGCCGCGGTGTCCCGTGGCTGAGCCTCTGTCGGGCTGAGCGTGATCGCACGTGTTCATTCGCGTCCGCGGCAGCCGCTATTCTGATGGAAACGGAACGCTAGAACGCCCGTGTGTCCGAGATTCCGACGAACGTTAAATGTCCCCACATGGTAAAAATTAATCCGGAGCCCTACACTATGCCCCGCCTCATAGGCTGTGTAGTGTAGGCGCGTAAACCCCAAAATTGGTATTGTCTTGTTTCCCGTGTTTGTAACGTCTCCATCAACCGCTTGCTTTTGGGATAAATAAATAAATCACGGTCGCGTCTCCTTATATCTAATGCTGCTTTTCTAGAAAACTACTAATGAAAATGCTTTCCTCTGACTGTCATTGTTGTATAGATATACTTGAAGTCTATCTAGCTGGCTTATATTTTATAAGATGCGTAAATGAACGCGGCAGCAACTATATATGTGATAAAAGTGCAATCGTGTCACCTACGTATGTTTCACAGGAAGCTAACAGACATAGCAGAAGAAGATTCGAAATGGAATATAACCTTTGGGCGGAACTGGAAACTCGGATGCTGTCGGTGAGATTTTTTTACTGTTGGGGACGAATTCTTGTATGCTTTGTGTTTCAAGTAGGCATGGCGGATACTGATTCCCAAGATACTAAAGAATCAGATTTTTATACCCAAGATTTTCGTTTATTCTTAGGGTGACGAAAACGTTCTTCTAATGCGGCACGACACAGGACAATACACATGTAGATTCATAAACGAAATTTGTTTTTGCTGACACACCATCGTGTTACTCCTGAGCAGCAGGAATTATTTGTGAAACTAATTCAATTGAAACAGATGAAAGCAGTTTAAACTTTAGGTCAGGAGTGCTGTGAATCTAGCAATTAGTATTGTGTTGTGGACGGAATGTGAAGAGCCTATCTTTACCTTAAGTGCACTAATGTATTATTTCAAGATTGTCATTTATAAGCTCATTAAGATGAAAGTTCATTAGATATGTTTAGCGACTGGAGAGTTGAGTTGAATTACTCAAAACAATAAACTAATATGGCACGCTCATTGTTTACTGAATCACAAAAATGGAAAGGTACTCGCAAGAGTTTCCGCTTGACCACATACGGTGTGACTTTTATCAAAGGGATATTTATATATTTCTAGTGGCCTTTTTATGTTTGGTATCACCAGGGGTGTCATCAAAGTCGCCATGAAAGTATGCATTGAATATTTCAGCTTTCTGGAAATGCGCCCTATTAATAAATAGGCGTTTTTTCAAGTTGATCAAACATTGAAATCTAATTATCTTTCACCATGTCAATACCAACACACAGGCGCCCTGCTTCGTTTGAATTTGAAACAGCGGTACGTACGAACCACAAAAACGTAGGGAGTAGAGGCAGCCCATCCCATGCCCGAGGGTTTGCTCTCAGGGTCAGATAATATCGTTACTTCATATTGTCACGTAGATATTGGTAAGCCACGATCCCCTGCTTGCGATGTGTGTGATTGCAATTTATGTGTAAAAGCCCCAGAAGAGAGATACGTGACGTGCTTCTTGGCCAGCCAGTTGCTCGAAGACAACGGCGTGAATGTGAAGATCCTGTCTCGCGCTTCCAGAGTGCTCCAGCCATCTCCGCTCAGACTCGCCATCCACACTACCCCTTGCTGCGTGACTCTTCAGTATAGCGCTACGCATCATAATAGGTACATCGCCGCCCTGCAGTCTATACCTGCTCCTACTAAGACGCTAAACTGCAAATGTCTGTGGATATTAGTCAAGCCGCGATCCCTGCTTGCAATATGTGTGATCGCCAAGCAAGTGCACAGTCCCCAGTGAGGGATACGTGCCGTGCTCCTTGACGTGCTTGAGAACAACTTGACATCGAATTATTGAAGCCGAAGGCTCCACCGAGGCAAACGGTCCCGACGGGTCTTTTAGGCTCATAAACCAGCAGAGTGAGTCATGGTCACTGACCACTGTAAATGCACGCCTTACAGGTATAGGTTCTGCCCAAACAGACAAAGAGGCCACACCTTTTGGGTGGCCAATTTGTCGGCTTACAAAGAAGACAACGTTCGGCTGATGTACGTTATCACCTCTTCGGCCTCGTCTCGCCAGTACAGAAGAACAGCACCTTCTTCACGTTACTGGCATCTGCATGATCCTTGTGGTGGCGTTTTCGTCACATTAGGCCAAGGTCGGAGGTGTTTGAAACCCCCGCCGCAGCACGTCGAACTCCCGCTGTACCTCGTAATTCCAAGAAACGCGACATAATCCGGTGTAAGGTTTGCCAGCAGGAGCTGCAATGTGGGCGAAGGTCTGTATAAACCGTCGGTAATAGGCGCAGAGCCCCAGAACGCGGCCTACGGCTTTCTTGTTCGCAGGCAGGGGGAACTGGGATACAGCTTCAGTTTTAGCAGGATCACGTCCAACTCTGGCACTGCTAAAGTACGAGGAACAGGAGTTCCTCGTACCGAAACTGACGCTTCTCAGGCGTTAGTGTAGGTCTGGCGGATCGTGTTGCCTCGAGGACGGACGTGAGACGTTCAAGGTGGTCTTCAAACGTGTTGGAAGACACGATCACGTCATCCAGATACACCAAGAACGTTTGTTACTTCAGGCCCAACAGCACGGTATCCGTGAGTCTTTGAAAAGTAGAGGGAGCGGAACACAACCCAAAAGGCAACACTTTAAATTCGTACAGTCTATCAGGCGTCACAAAAAGCGGTTCTCTCGCGGTCCAGTTTCATCGACCACGATCTGCTAATGCCCGCTTTTAAGGTGTATGGACGAAAAAAATAAAGCCGTTTCACTCAATGTAAGAAAAGCAGAGCAGTGAGCGCCATAATGGCCTTTCCTGCCGTTATGCGCTTATTGCGACAACCCCATGTTTTTCAAAATTACCTCCTTCGCAGTGCTCGCGCGTCCCCTGCCTGAAACTGTGCCATCGGGAGTTGTGGTCTTTTTCCGCTTTTCTCCCCACACGTGCCGGCATCGCACGGCCACATTTTGCGTTTACTATCGTAACACCTAACCCAAAGGGCGTCCTTAACTTAAAGAAACGCGGTGCTGCCTGGTTATCACCTATATTTATTTCACAAATCTAGCATTGGACTGCCACATTTTGCGTTTACTATCGTAACACCCAACCCAACGGGCGTCCTTAACTAAAGGAACGCGGGCACTGCCTGTTTATTACGTATATTTTTTCTCATATGGAGCTATAGTTGTCTTTGCGCTTAACAGCAGGAATATGGTTGACCAGCGCCAGTGCTGCACGAGTTTCGAAACACGTATGACTATATAAACCGCTTGGCTTTCGAAGCCTCCGGGGTCGCTGCGAACAACACCGTTACTTCGGGACGCCTGCTTGGTGCTCTTCTATACTTCGGTGGAGGGAGCGAGCTAGGACGAAAGAGCGAGCGCCTAAACTGTTCTGCAGTTAATAGCGGGCGTGGTCGCACTCTGTCAAGAGGGTCATCAATGCGAGGCACCGGGTAAACATTTTTAATGGCAACCTTGTTGACAACGTGTACTATTGGGCGAGTTCATAGTTTATTGTTAAAGATGCTACAGTGGAAATAAAACACGCGCACGGGCTCGTCCAGTCGTCTTTCTGTGTCTGTGTTTTGTTTCGCGCTAGCATCTTTTACATCCTTGTTGTGTTACCGGTGGTCAACACAAAACAGTACGTTTTGTGTTGGTAACGAGGGTCCGAGCTAGGATGATAGAGCGAGCACCTCAATGTTCTGCACCTAATAGCGGGCGTGTCACACTCTGCGAGTGGGTCATCAATGCGAGGCAACGGTAAACAATCTTTATGGTAACCTTGTTCACAAAGTGTTCTGTTGGACGAGTTGGTAGTTTATTGTAAAAGATGCGACAGCGCGAAATAAAACACGGACTCAGCACTCGTCCCGTCGTCTTTCTGTGTCCGGTGTTTTAATTCGCGCTGTAGCATCTTTTACAATCTTGTTGAGTTCCCGGTAGTCTACACAAAACCGCAATGTCCCATCTTTCTTTTTCACTACAATGACGGGGAACGCCCAGGGACTATTCGACAGTACGATGATGTCGTGCTCCAACATTTTCTGTACTTGCTGCCGTATTGCATCGCGCTGCTTCGGGGACACACGGTACGGTTTCTGACGGATGGGCCTCGTCGTTTCTTCTTCGGTGGTTATTCGGGTGTTTCGCCAAATGCATCTGACGGACATCTGAAATGGACGAAAAATATTCCGCATAATGTTCCTGTAGGGGTTGACAGGTTGGGGCTGACGTCTATGGTGAGCTTAGCGCTTGCTGTTGCGGTGGTACCAGTTTGGAGCACAAAACAGCCATCTCTGTCAAAGACAACATTCGAATAAGACTAGGGTAGTCCCTTTCAGGATGTGGTGGCGTTCATTGGCGAAATTGGTGAAGAGGAGATTGCCGCAGCCCCAGGACAGTTGCACAAGGCCTCTCGCGATGGCAAAGCCGTGGTCCAGGAAGGGCGATGTATGTAGATCAGCAACGCCATTAGCGGTGGAAGGATCGTCGCACGCTACTTCCGACATGTGCAGTATGATGGCGAAAGTGCACGTCTTTATCGGCGATATGCAGCGGCAGGCGTCGGTGCTCAACCTGCCCTCACCGATGTCTATAACGGTGTAGTGTATTCACGCAAGAAAGCCGTGCCAAAGATTACGTCCTCGCAGCACCGAGGTAGCTCGACGAAAGTACCAACAATGTTAGTGCCTCCTACACGAATCCTAGTCGTGCATTTCCCGACTAGAGTCATGACGGGGACTCAGGCGGACCGAAACAGAGGCAGGTCCCATGAAGTCTTTACCTTCTGCAAGCACTGGGCAAATTGCTGGCTCGCGAATCGAATAATCTGCTGCGGGTGTCTAGGAAAGCGATCACCTCATGCCCATCGATAGTAACCTTGAGCTCAGCACTAGCGGCTTGGTGTGGTGTCTTCTCTGTTATTCTAATGTTTCGAGTACTCCGGCGATCATAGAGCAAAAATAACAAAGGTGTGCGAAAAATAAAATGTTGCTTGTATTGGTCCTCCCAAGCACGAGTTAGGGTTTGCCCAGTGGGAGTTGGACGGATGGTGTTGTGACGGGATATACGCACATTCTCCGTTACAGCACGGTGAATAATGTATTCGGCGTCTTCCACCGCCATACTTTTCAGAAAGATGTAAAAAGTTGGAGATCATTACTTCGCGCAAGAAAAGTCGTAACATATGCAGGGCGTTTTTTGCTTTTGACTTGGTTGTTGCGTAGGCACTAATGGGCTGCTAATGCTGCGGAATCGGCGGCTCGGCACGCCTAGTTCTGTTCGCCACGGCCTCAATAAAGAAATGTCGTCTTCCAATACAAGAAGGCCGCATGTCATAAAAATCTTCTTAGCTCGCTTAAACGTAACTAGAAATTTTACTCAGCGTCGTAAAACATACGGTATGCTATACCATAAATGATCTGCTCTTACGACGCCCACATTCTTCTGCACTTACTCCAACGCTCCACAAAACGCGTTCGTTGAGAAGTCGGTCGGTTGCTTAGAGATGTACACATTGTGATATGTATTGATGCCAGTTTCAGTCAACGAGTCCCTGTCAATATTGAGCTAAAAACCCGCCAATTACAATACATTTTGGCGCCCGCTCAAGCTTCATTAAAGCGCTGCGTGACGACAGTATGTTGAGTGCACAGATAGTGTAACTTCTCTCTGTACAGAACAATATTGCTTGTAAGGAACAATCATCAAGGCAGAAATAGAGTGCAATAAAAGGATAGCAAAAACCGTCCCACGCCCTACGGGGTTATCTGCGCATTCTCGCCAACAATGTTTCTTTTTCGTTTTTGGCATTACCATCCGACCAGAAACTACTTCATGGTTGGATATGTTGAGAGAGAGAGCACATGGCATATTGTCGACGCTTAGTTGGTCTGCTAAATGGGTGTGAGCACATACGCCAGCCCCACTGTGCAGCATATATTTTTAAATAAGAAGTAAGGAAAGGAATAAAAACAGGGATAGCTCCAAGCTTATAAACGCGAAAAATTGTATATATGGCAAAACAGAATGTTTTTAATAAAAACAAAACACAGATAGCTTAAACCAAACCCCCATTTAAAAAAGAAAGCTCCACGTTTTCTTTCATTAAGCCGCTCTGAAGAAATAATTAATTGTATTGCAGCACTGAACAGCTATCAGCTATATCTGCACATTTGGGTTTGATAAGTCATGGTAAGTTACGGTGAGCAGGCGTCGTTGACATGAGTGCATATTTTATACATCGTCTGTTTGTCCATTATTTCTTACATGCTGAATAGTGTTCCTAAAAAACAGTGTTCAGTGCTATGAGTGGAAATACTTTCGTAATTTCCAAGAACAAATAGCCCTTAAAAAAAACCGTTGCTTTCCAGTTCCCATTCCTCAGGCTGATTAATCGGCTTTATGAAAACGGAAATGTGAAGCTAAAATATGATGACGTAGTTGTTGTATATGAACCACTGAAGTACAAAAAAGCATTACAGTTCCTTCTAGAGATTGACCCGTGAGTATTTGCTTCTGAACAAAGTGTTGTGGAGCACAGGCATCACACAAATCTGGAGTTATGAGATACATGACATAATAAATTCACACAGGCCAATAAAGATTTCGTAAATTATAAAAAGATCTAAAGTAAAGTAGTGTGCAATCTTCTCCACAGTGTGCGCATTTTTGGGAAGAGGCACGTGAATCAGCATATACCATCTTGCCGGGCGTTGTTGGTACCTGTAACTAACTAAGGGAATAACGGTGCCCGCTGGAAAACTCAGGCCTATAGAATGAAGCCTCGGCAAAGTGGTGCTGCTAGTAGCCATTGGGCGTCACGTGCGCAATTATCGTTTCCACTCCGTAAATTGGGCTGTGTGGCGTTCACTTGCTAAATATCGCAGAACGTTTTCACTCTAGGAAATGACACAATTTGGACAAGCTTTCAGACAACAGAAGTGAATCAGGTGTGAAAGCGCCAATGACAACCACAAACGGATACAGAAAATGTATACCACTGAAGGGTAGTCCCATATCAGAACCTGATTTGAGCTGACTATGCAAGTCAAGTCGTTCTTGCATTGAGTTCAATCCTCGAAGGAAAGTTTCTAGTAGTGATGCCCGCTTACGAGTGAGCAAAATCGAAGAAATGAATTGCTTCACACACCAAGAAGGTGTGTTAGCGTTGCATAAAAAATAGATACAGTTATAGCGCGCCGGGTGCAACATTTACAATGCGATAGCACTCCATTGCTGGCGATTGATTTTCGTTGGTAAACACTAAAAGAAGGTGGGTTTGCGCTTACGGTAATTCATTGCTGCAATTGAGAATTGAATAGGACTGGCGATAGGGGTACTGTGGCTACACGACTAGCCCTGTGTTTTAGGCAGCAGTAAACAGAAAAACATAGTCAGATGTTAGAGCACACTATGTACTCACACTTAAAACATTTTATTCCCATAAATCACTTAACATACTTCAAGATAAATAGTTGTTTCTGAACAAATTGTATCAAGGTATGAGGCTAATCTTGCTCCTACTGATTATGATTGATATTGCTTTCCCTTTTGTAGCGAGGTGATGACATGTCATCTTACCAAAAGCACTAATATACCTATGTTTATTACTCTTGTTTTAATAATAGCGCTGCTTAGTGAAGACACAAAAAGCTTATTAGGCCAAAATAATTCTTTCTTACATGTGGTAACTGTCCTAGGCAATTTTTCCCTCTGCTTTTCGCCCACCAGCATTCTAATCTTCTTTTCGTCGCTTCGACTGCCGCGAAATTAACTTCCTCTGCGCTACCCCTTAATCCTAGGGCTTCTGGAAGCCGAATATTTTCTCACGTAGATTCGGATGGACACCTTTACATTCTAACACTGTGGGCTGCATAGTTTCGGTTTCGGTTCTATAGACCACGCATACCCCATCATTTCCTGAATACTTTCCCACAAAGGTCTTACCTTACAAGCAACCTGCTCTAGCCTCAAAAAGCAAAGCACTGCCTTGGGAATTATTCTCAAACCATTAAAACTCTGTATGTGGGTCAGTTTAGCAGCGGCCCATGCAAGATTGTGTTTCCTTGGGGACACAGGCCCACGGAACCTTCTGTGCATGTGCACTGTTATCAGTGGCCTGGCTTGCAATGCTCCTTCTATTCTTTTATTTAAATACTCGAGGATTATGCTTTTCTGCGTCGTTAGCATAAGAATAAGTTATAAGTATAGGTGAATACTAGAATAAGTGATTTTGAAACGAGCAGCGCGGGTACTCCGCCGCAATGCCAATATTTTCTTTGAGACAGATTTTATGGCAATATGTTCTGTTAGTCCAATTGCGTGTGCTCTTTGTGCGAAATCTTAGGTGGTATCATTAGGGCAGATTTAAGTTAGGGTGGTGTATATCAACACGTCGCATTAGAATTTTGCTTCTAACCAGAAGTGATGGGCTTCCATATATCACTGAAAAAAATATTCCGCCCACACCTATTTGCTCGACTGTTTTTTGGTGCGACCAATGCCATACTTCGGCACAATTGTACGCCACCGACTAACACAAATTAGAAATATTTATTTTTCCTTCCCAATCACTCACACTTACACTCACGAATTTCCCTCACAAAAACGCCCACTCACTAGCGCTCAGGATCACCCCTCAACGCCACATCTCGCACCAGCCCATGATTACTCCCACCCCCCGTCCTCACCGTCCACTCTCACACCGGCTTTCTCTCATTACATAAACTACACCCCTCGCACTCATTCGATCTCAAGCTCACCACTCGTATTCACCACTCGCAGTCACACGCTCACGCACACCACTCGTCATGACTATTCTTACTTCGTCTCGCTTACCCTTCCCACTCGCCCTCACAGCTTGTACTCCCTCACACTCACAACTCACATTAGCTTCTTACGATCTCCTGCACTAGCGCCTCCCCCTCGTATCATCCGCACACACGCCCTCGCGCTGGAAACCTATGCTAACTTACCCGTTCACTCACAACTAACAACCGCCCATAATACGCGAATACATACCGACTTATTCTGCTCCTTTTTGTTCAACATTAGAATTTTAACTTCGCTTGTGCGTTAATATCGCTTGAGCGCGGCGGCGTTGCCGTCCCGACCCCTTCATCACCTTAGTGCCAGTCGTCTGGCACGGTTGCTACGAATCTGACTTCTTTATCCAAAAGGCATATAAATGGGTGGCTTGTGCACTTATGATCACGGAATAATTAAGAAATGTATTGACTATTTCTACGGCTGTTTGATGGCTGCCAGAACGGACACAACAGCACCTGTATCTTCTGCTTAGCCTGTGTCCATGTCTTTTAGTGCTGTTCAGTAATTTTGTAAAGAAATAAATTCAAGTATCCTGCCCGAACTTCTGGCAAAACTTCTAATAAAACCACATTATTCACAAATGTCTGATAAGAAAATAACCGGCTGATATCACGGTATTTCATATGTGGTATCGAATAAGGGAGTACAATTTATTAGAGATGCAGCATGATACCCTTTGTGCCCGATTTCAATTGCGTAGCTAGCACTGTACTATGTGGTCATCAACTGTTCGAAAGTTGTGAAACTGTGTTACGGTCAACTCCCCGCTAATACGAAGACCACACGTACCCACCAAAAACCGTCTAAATAACTGATCTTCTAAATAAACAATTGACACAAGAACAGCGTTGTTATTAATCTTGCACACGTCTCCATGTGTATTCCATTCACAATCTCGACCTTCGTCACCACGTTCATCGCGGACGACAGTAATTGCATGATAGTCGAGACGTATTCCTGAATCTAGGCCTCAATTATCCACCACCCAGACTGCTGAAAACAACGCTGCCCGCAAAAACAAAAAAAAGTTGGAAACATCAAAAGAGGAAGATTCATACGCTGGCGGTAGGCTCAGCGGGTCCTGCCGTTGTTAACTGCAGCCTGCATGAGTCGCGAGGGATGCGATGTCAGTACATAGCACGATGCTGTTTTTGCTCTTGGAATTTTGAATTTTATCGAGAAAGGGCGGTCCTTCTGGATGCTTCATATTCTAAAGAAATGCCAATTACCGATGTGATGGCTTTCAGCTCTGAATATGTGAGCTATTTTTTTTCCACCGTATTGCATCAAAAGTACCAGGACCAGGCACACCTATTATTATCTGATAGTTCGAGTAGTGTGTCTTAGAATCATCCAGAGCATACTGTGTCTCTATTTTAGCTCTTTGACAAACCCTGTTTAGATTCACAGATCAGCTTGAAACATTGGCAACCAAAGAAAACTAGACGCTGGTACCTTTCTATATAGATGTGTTGAGGCAACGCAGAATTCATCTGTGTTCGGCCAGGTACAACCCGTGGCTGGTACATCAGCATTTGGTGAAGAGCTGGTAACCCTACTTGCAAACTCCCCTTCAAAATCGTAGGCCATATAAACAAAGCAATAGTTGACAAGGGAACTAAGAAATAGAACGGCAGGTGAGAGCTAATGATAAGTAACCTAAAGGCCATTTAAGACACTGTTTTCAAAGTAAGTGAGCCTCATAGTCCTAAGCCTATGATGACTTTATTTGAACACTTCCGTTTTTAACAAAAATGTTTGATCTAATTGAGGTTAGGCTGGGACACGTACAGCAACCGGACTTTATTTGACCACAAATCCAGCTGTATGAGCAAAACGTATCTCATTGAAGGGGTGCAATGAGAGACTCATGACTTTGGCTCAACATGCACTTACGCTACTTTTGATCAATACCGTTGTCCTGCACTGTCCTTTTACATGTATAGTGTTGCGCATTGCGTCCCACACACTTTCCCAAAAGCTTCAGAATGGGCTCCACTTACACACTGGATGCTTGAACAATTTCTCAAATGCTACAAAAGTAGACACGCTTGAAAGGATTTGTTCAGATACTGGATTTCTATTATATTCTTTACGCCTCCCGTGTTGCTGAAAACAAACAACCGGCAAAGCACCCGATTCTTGTTTTTATTGTCAGTATTTCGGACTGTTCAGTAATTTTTCTCCTGCGATCTATGGAGAAATTTTTAAATAAAGAAATACAACTGCTTCCGGCATTTTTACAAACCCACAAGTGGTGTTTCCCGAAGAGCACAGTAGCAAGGCATTCCTGAACCTAACTTCACAATTTGAAATGAAGAACGACCCAATGCAAGGCATATTCCCAAGACTTGCTCTGAACGGCGGCCCTGTTCACCAACACTTGCTAGAAAAGGACAATAAAGCGCTCAGGCAAATACAACTATCAACAAACATGGGCACAGCGGTAGGAACATGCGTACTCCGGTCCACTATGGCTACTTGTATTCTCTTATCTTGGGTGCAGTGCCGCCAATGGTTGCCATAAAAAAACCGGAAAGGGGCTTCTGAACTTAGGCCACAATACGCGTCTGATACGTCTCACTTTTTGCTGCCCTCATTGTTGACGCGATACATTGTCATCAAGACGTGTTAGAAAGCGAGCAGCGGTACTTCGGTTTTTGAGAAGCATTTTATTGTCTTGTATATGTAAACTCAAAAGTTTAATGCGCCTATTTTTGCCTGGCTTTGAATATTCTTTCGGTCTCTAACTCTGCAAAACAGTAAGAACATATAGGCACGAAAAGTAACTCAAAGAAAAGTGTTGTGGTGCCCTTTCATAGTATGAACAGAACCGCAACATTGATACTACAGTGCCTCTCTGAGGTGAACAAGAGGGGTCATGTACAACATCCACTGTTACTTATTCAATGCGAGTGTCCATTTTTACGGGAAGTTTCGGTTTTTTTCCGGAATACAAATTCCTATCAGGAATTTAACTAGCACGTATGTAGAGAGTCCGATGCAATCTGGAATACACAATACAAGGGCTGAATAATTGTTCCATGCGCTCTAATTTTCCTGATCCTTAGCGCTGCGCAACGAATAAAAAGCATAGCCAATGTCCAAGCTATGGCTGCACGCAGAAATGTTACCTTGCTGCTTTAATGCTTCTGCAGCATCCTCATGGTTGTTTTCAAGTTCTGTAATTCAATTTGCAACAAATTACTTTGTTTTATTTATGCTTTCAACTACACGCCATTAGGTCAATCAATAGTTCTGCAATTTACATGTGAAATGTATTGAAAATTTACTGTCAAGGTACATTCGAATACCAACAACAGAGGTCATGCTCCCTCAGATTACGTAGCACATCCTAGAGACGGGCGACCTATACTCAGTGGGATCAAGTTAGAAAATACGAGTCAAATCTTGAAATAAAAAAGCCTTGTTATTGTGTGAAATTGTGATTTGATCCATGGTCTCAGCTGGGTCGTGTTCGTGCCTGCTGTTTTCAAGAGTAACCACACAGAATAAAACGCTGCAAACAAGGGTCTCACACTCACAGCAGTGGAGCGAGCTCGAGTCACGAAAGTGTGGCCCTGCAATGGCCGGAACATCAAGGAGGGTGTAATAAATTGTCAGGATCGCACTGCCATTTTAAAGAAAGAAGTCCTTTCGTACATTCTAATTATTCCGGATCACTTCTGAATAGAATATGGCGGCAAGATTCAAGAAGCATATTGATACTGATGTGTGAGAATAATTAAATCAGGAACCACCGCTTTATAATATCACATATTTAAGTGGCGAGTAGCATTCACGGAGAGCACTCACACATTATATATAAAAAAATAAAAATAAATCAACGAAGAAACACGTGAATTGCAGGGGCACATTCCAAAGGTCCACGGGTGGCATGTCGGAAACCCCTGACCTTACACAATGGTAGCATGAAGCAGCGCCGAAAATGGCGTGAGGCAAATCACAACTCTCACAAGTCGAACGATTCGCCCTCTATATCTGGGGCGACAATCTGCTGTAGCTTATTCGCAGTACACATTCGTGGTTTGCAGGCAGAATGTTCAGCATGTACAGTACGCATCAGCTTGCCTAGGGCAAGGATCGCACGGCTCCGAAGCGTGCTGGCGACATGTGCTGGTAGCTTCTGGCTTGGACATATCTTGCCAATGACGTGTCGGAGAGGCTTGCCAGGATATCGGAGAGGCTTGCACCAGTCGTCGTTCCGCATAGGCAACACTAATTTGGCGTCGCGACCCTCCACTATCCCCGCTTGCCTACCACAGTGCCACACGGGAGCGTTGACAGCCAATATAAAACACGTAATTCGATGCGGTGCCCAATCACCGCAGGCGGTTACTTATTCGCACAAAACGACTTGCGCCAACGTTGTGAATGTGACGTCTACCAACAAAAAAATATGAAACAAGAATACCTTGGAGCGCTTTCGATCAAACCGTTTTGTGCGATTACCTAACTGCTGAGATTCCAATTACGTGCTATCTCCTGCGTCCCCGCTTTCGGTTTGCACTGTAGAACCGAAGCGCCCCTTCCGGGTTTTGGAGTCTGAAAGCTTGCGTGCCCCTTGGTATACGACGATGGGCCCGAAACCTGCCCGAGATCCGCGCACTAGTAATGGCAAGCTATCTCCAAAACACCAGCTATTAGCAGATGGCGCCAGCAATGCTTCCCTGATGCACGTTCGCCTTGCCGAGACAGGCTTGACACGAAGTGTAGTGAAACCTTCTTGCTACATTGATATTTTAATGTAGTATCGTCATATTACTCTCGCGAACAACCCTTCGTCTTTATAATACAAGTACTTCAGTTATTTCGTCCCCTGTTATTTGAGGCTCAATTTCCAAGAATCTTGTTGTAACACGAATCTTTGTCACAGTCAACCCAAATGGACACTTGAAACGTATGTTACTACATTCCTACAATAAACCAGTACTACAATAAACACAGCTAATTGCAGTCATAAATGAGCTTTTCGTTCGTCTTCTTTGTTCTGCTTAGCCGGGAACAATACTCTCGGACTCCTGGTGATACACAAGACCATTTTATTGTATGGCAAAGTTGAGGGTGACCTTAGAGAAAAGTTGGATGGCTCTAATAATGGCGCTTGTGCAGTATGAGAAGGACGCCGTCTACACTCTGCAAGTGTCTTTATCGACACACAACAAACTATAAACATAAAAATGCCGTGAGAATACAGCTAGCAATTGTAAAACCACTTAAGGTAGGACGAGGTATACGTCACAATACCGGCGTGTGTTCCACTTTGCAACTGTAATTTGTCCTAAATATGCCAAGCTATTTCGCGCTCAACATTAGGCTCCGCTATGTTGACAACATTCATTGACAAGATTCCGCTCCGTAGACAAGATTGAACATTGTCATCAAATTTTGGATTTTGAAAATGGTGTGCATATATCAAGAATCTTCGTCCTAAATTCATAAACCTTTTGCGAGGCTGATAAATAAAAAGAGGCAAACGCCTTGAACCAAACTGTTAGCATTTAAGTATTCACAAGCAAGGCTATTGCATTAACAGAGGCTGAGCAAACCACTGTTAGCAAGAAGAACAAATGCTGAAAACGTCCTGGCGATATTCGAGCGCTTGAATTTTTGGGCTATCGCAGTTTTTTGATTGCAACGCCGCCACGCGGTAGACAGCAATCGAATACAATGGAGCGCTCGATCGCCCATTCTACTGCGGAGGCCAAGGTAGGCAGACATGGTCTCGAATGCACCTCTACTATACATACAGCGTTGATAATGCTTATTTGTGAAGCACCGATCATGCAGCTAAGCCCTAAGGTGGTAATACTACAAGTGAAGCAGACATATCTCTTAAGCGGAAAATACGGAGCTTGTGGTTATCCCTATACACCAATCAGGGCGTAGAGGCTTCGCTTTCGGAGATGCAAATTTACCGACCATCGCAGCTTGCAGTTCTGTTACTACTCTACCGTATGGGGGATTTGTATGCTCACAATTAGGCAACGCCGAAAACCTCCGCAATAAAAATTGTATCAAAACAACATGCTCTTACACCTATACTCGGGTCTATGCAGAAATACTTGAGAAACGTGTCAACTTACCGGTGGTATGAAATATCCTACCGCTGTAGCAACCGGCCAATGCCTGGTCTTCATTCTGACGCATTTTACTTTCTTGAAAGATGCATAGTCCGTGATGGTTTTAACACGGAAGACTTCGACACGCCTTCACTACAGATGAACATTTTAGAAGCAAGAAAAGTAGCTTGATGTGCAAAGAAACACGTAGTCGTTCTCGCCGTACGCCATGAAACGGCACAACCACTATTTGCCATTCAAGACGCTATGCGATCGGCGGACGGAATTTTAATGTATCCCAATTTCGACACCACATCAAATGGAAAACTTTTTGTTTGTGTTGAAACACGGCACTCTGCTGCAACATCAGTTTTACCTGCATGTAAAACAGCGCAATGCATGACAAAATGCCCTTTTACTTCCGATTTCTGTGCCATCCAGGACATGGAAAAAAATTTTGAATAAAATTGGGTGTAACAACACTGAAACGGCATATTCGGTTGTGTTAGCGCGAATACTGTGAAACAACAAATCAAACTACAAATGGCTGTAATATTACTGAAACAGGATATTCGATTGTGTTAGTGCGAAGTCTGCGAGACAAGTTCATGTCAGCGCGTATAATACAATCAGCAGCCTTGCTCTCACTGCAGTGCTTCTTTCCCTTTTTTATCGTTACCGGGAGGGACCAAATCACTGCGGAATAAACGTATATCTGAAGATGTATGGTGGTCTAAATGCTCAGCGTAGCGCAGTGGTTGTTTCACCTATGTAAGGAGGACGGAGGCTTGAGTGGACGATGTCTGTTTCCTTTTGGGTGTTGGCTTACTGGTATTTCTTTCTGTCACTTAAAACTCAAGAAAAGTTGTGTACCATCTGGCTAGACTTGAAGCGAAAAGACCCGTTTACGTGTAAAATCATTCATATTTGGACCTGATCGTAGGTAAAATATACAGCCGTCTTGTATTTTGGTGGCGCGCGCTTCGATTTATGAAACACACGAGAGATGGATCGCTGAAAAAATGCCACCGGACCGCTTATGTTACTGCATGCAAGTGATTTTATCCAAACCATCGACTAACGGCCACCATAAACTTGTCGGTTGTTTACCTTGTTGTCAAACCAGAATAACCTTACTGCTCCAACAAAGCACCTCCAAGCTTGTGCGTTTGTGGTGGCTGATCATGTCGCCCCAACAAACAGGAACAGGGCCGCTATTGGTTTTCACGAATCATATTGGCCAACCCCAGCGGCCATGAAGGTTAAACTTCCTTCTGGCGATCCATGCTCTTGGGCCAATAAAATGCCGGTTGAACCTATTCTTCGCCCAACAAAAATGCTATCTTCCCATGAAGAAGCTCGTGTTAAAAGGTTTCTTCGGGGATGCCTCAGAAACGCTTGCACAGCTGCTATAATTTATGGGGGGAGGGCTCTCTAATCTACAATGCCAACCCACAAGAATCGTGATGAAACCACAAGATGCAATGAAGGGGCTCATTGGGGTACATAAATAAGCAATCATGGCACACGAAACAAGCACACACTTGTTTGGCGAGAGACTTCGGCAGTCTTTTGTGATGCCCTGTATGGCGAGAGGACTATATTGAAAGACGTCTCATTTTTCGCGGCGCATGTTCAAGCACTAATTTTCTGTTGTCAAATAAGAGCCAAAAATTTGTTTCCTGTTTGTATATTAGGTTTCATTCAACTGTTGTCTCAGACAGATTGAATATAAAGCGAGGTAATACTGTGCGTACGTCGAGACGTAATCTACGCCAGACTTACGATTTCTGTGCAAGCCCCAAACAAATACACTTACCCGTGTGACTTTAACGCAGAAGCGACGGGTTGTTTTGATCATCGGTGCAGGGATTCTTCTCCGAGCTAATATTGACGGCACGCACTCCTTTTTTGTGAATGCCATTCTTTGTACAAAGCCCATAGCCGGCTATATCAATGCCAATTGTCTCCAAAGCAGCGGTGCCATATTAACATCACAAGAACAGATTTAACGCACTTTAGAGACAACAAAAAATTGGTTGTTGTAAAAGATGGCTTCCACAGCCTTTTTGTGTCGGCTCTGATACAGCAGACGCTTGGACATAAGAGTGGTGTTGAGGAGTGTATCACCATCCAGGACTTGGTGCTTTGATGCCGAACAGCATGGAAGTGACCACTAACAACCGTGTAGCTTCAACGGTTCTGTGCTTCTGAGACCCATAGGGGCGTAGTACTGCCTGGTCGTATCTCACGCTGAGAGTTGGATAACATGTGCAAATACTACTTGGACATCAAGTATAGGAGGCAGTTTATTTTCGGCTATGTGCGATGGAATAAAATAGGTCAGTACTTCCAAACTATTGAACGTCCGTTGATTTTTTGGACGAACGAATACGTGAAAGATTACGCAGTGGAGATGGGTAGATGAGGACACAAGCTGCAGCAGTCTATCAGGATGTCGCCATACCCAACCGATGTTACAGAATGTGTTACAAAAGTGAAAATATAGCGATGGCGATAGATTTAAGCGTCATTACACCGGCGCAATCCTTTTTCAAGGTTTCCGAAAATTTTGCAGAATGTTCAGTTTACCATAGACGAATATTGCCCAATAGAAAAGTTGGCTCTGAATTGTGGCCAAAGAAAACTGGAAGTACCGTAGCCAATGAATAAATTCGGGTCGATTCTTCTCGTGTCGTGTTCAACCGAGCAAAAAGCCACTCGCCCCGTACAACCGACAACTATCTAAAAGTCCATTCCAGGAGCCTAGATCTTTATGCCTCTCTAATAACCTCCAGCTGTTCATACGGACGGTGTAGCCTTTCAGCAAAGCCTGAAAAGCGCTCTGATTAAAGGTTACTACGGCATAGAACAGTGGTTCTGTTTCAGAACCCTAGAAATGGACTGGAGAACTTCTCTACTCATGCCTCTTGGTCCTCCCCTCGTAAAGACCAATCGCTTAGGCAAGCTGTACTTAAAGGGTAAGGCAGAGGAAGGGGTTTAACAAGGTTCGATTGTGTTGCGAAGAAAACCATCTCCTCGTGTCATGCTGAAAAGTGGTGAAGCTGGGCGTTTTTCGGTGAAACAAGGGCGTGTTTTGAATATTCAGTGTGTTTTCGCGGAAAAGAACGCGGTTACGATATTGCCAAACAGAGTTGTGTATTATCAGTATACGTGGGCCTTATCAGTATTGCTCAGAATTTTCCGGCTGGAGGCGGGTGCTCTACTCGTCACTATTCTCCTTAAAGACACGACAAAGTACTGGGTTACCCTGACCACCACCAAAGAAAACCCTATCGATTCGACTCTGATTCCAGTTTCCAGATGCTTCCGGAGATTCAGGCGAGACACGCATCGCTGTTCTATCGACGTAGCACAGCGTAAGTTTTATGCATCTTTAACAGGACCTCGTCGGGGCTTCGAGCGACCTTCCTGAGAAATGTTTCTCATACGAAACAGTATTTTATATGTGCTGTGCAACTGTCTCTGGTACCATAACCAACGTGGGAAGTTACCCATGACGTTGGCCTGGGTAAACAATGGGGCAGTATCTCACGACATCTTGCGTGGTTCCTGGCCGGACAACCGTTTTCAAACAACGCGTCTGATTCAGTGCTGGCATTTCTCAAAATCAAACGTGTGGCAGCTTGGTTCTAGCTTAAGCCAGTTGTGGCAAACAATGGACATGTGCTGTCCATGATAGAACAATGTTTAGGCATATAAACCTTCATTTCTATCTCAATTATCATATGTGTAACCCTCCATGTAATGTTGTCTCCCTTCTCAGTGCCGCACGGATAGTTGCTGCCCACAGTCGATATCATCTGGTCGACACGTCCGTGTTTTCTACCTATTCATTAAAATTACTCGCTCTCTCTCTCTCACTCGTGTTCACTATAACTAAAGCACCGCCCTGGTGAGCTAGCTATAAATGGACGCCTGAACGGAGAATTGGGTTCCTAATTGCAGCGGCGACCAACACGCGAATATAGTACTTCAAATTTTACTCCTCTTTTGACCGGCCAAAGTATAAAGGTGTAACTGAAAACGTCTGCCTCAACCAAAGCCGTCTCTGTATGCACTCATGATATGCAATATACAGGCGCAATGCTAGACAAATGATCACCGAATGCAAGAACCATTAGGACTGGTTTTTATGTGGAGCTTGTTTTGGTTGGCGAAGCAATGAAGTCGTGCTGAATAATGCTCGATGTAGGCCGAATGCTAAAATAGTGACGGAAAGCATTCGATGTGATCCGCAACCACCATTAAAAATTCGTTTGAAAGACGCACAAACATCATATATCCGCCGTTTTGTGATATATTCGGCAAGTCATTTCTTTTATGTATTCAGTTGCCTGCTTTCAACCTAGAAGCAGTAAATTGTTTTCCTGCCATTGTCTTCGGGCAGATGCCATAAATTGCTACCTTTTTGCTATATTTTCTGCTTCGGTTTTTTTCAATCCGGCACCATCGGTCATAAACATAAATACTCAGTAGCCTCGTGGTTTGCGCAAGAAGGATTCTCACCCTGAAAAGAATATATTTTACAGCAGGAACAAAAGATTACAAATAGAGCACAGGTATACAAGTGTATATTTTCCAATGTCATAAACTGTTGAGCAATTAGTGCAGAAAGCTGCATTTGACATGGATACATTTGAAGAATATTAAACGTTTTGTTGTAAATAGTTAGAATATTAAACGCTCTAATAAAAGTTTGTACCTTGAAGATTATCTGTTTTGGTCTTGGCTACGTGACAAGATCATACTGCCGAACACGTGGCAGATCATGTACGCAGTAACAAAATGTCCACTTCCCGTTCTCAACAATTCTGAACGGTATGCGATCTGAACCAAAGCAAAATAGTCGATAATTTAAAAAAAAATTTATATCGAAGAGCAATATTATTTTTTGACATCCAAACAATATACCGAGGCGTGACCTTCTACAGTTGTAACGTAAAACTTTTAGTGGTTGTCAGGTCACGTCTAGGAGTATTGACACTAAAGAATATTCTTCTCAAGTATTACCAATTGTGTCATCACATCAATTTCTTATCAATGTATTGTTTGTACATAGAAACCCGTGTTTTGGACCATACACGCCATGACTGAGAATATATTATCACCATTGCCCTAATTCAGGATTTTATTTGTGTATCGCAGCTATGATGTTTACAACTGTTTGGGAATGTCAAGGGCAAAAATCCTGCTAAATTTAACTTCTCAACAGAGGTGGCAGGCAGTTGCTAACCAAACAAAAGAAATGCCTAACGACGTCAAAAATGCTGTGCAAAAATTTAACCATGATTGCGGGGAACTGGTCCTAGCAGTGGCCCCTGACGCCATTACGAGAATTTATGTGCAAACATCGGATGGAATAAAAGAACGAAAAGTACTTGTGAGTATCGTTTTTAGTCCTTTCGGATGCTGATATCTGCAGTTGTTGGTGATAGGCGAGAAAAATATTACTTTTCGCATGGCGACACAGATAAAGTTGGGCCACTCGTAATGGTTTTACATACAAGCGTGTAACATTAGGTGAATGAAGTTTTCACAGTAAATGAAGTTCTCTTTATCACAATGCACAAATGAGCCATAACTATATAGCTGCGAACAATGAATTGTTTGCCTATTTGTTTCGTTTTTACCGCCCGGTGGCGCCCGGCTATGTTATCGAATTCCAAGCGTAGTCCGTGTACGCTTCTAGATCTGTTGTATGCCGTATGGAGTATGGTGTTTTCTAGAGTGAGTCGTTTGCCCTGACATCGCTAGACTAGAATTCTCTTGTTTATCTCCAGTGGTGTCATTGTAATCCAGTGGCCCTGTTGCGGATGGGACCGATGATCCACAACCGGAAGGTCAGGAGGTAAATGTCCTCGCCCAACTGGCAGCTAGTGAGGGCAGGTGATGCTGACTTGGCGTCGTGCGTCTGCACTGGGGCTTTGCAGGTTGAGACAGTGTGCGCCTCGTCTGTATTTGCTTTGCATGCATAGTCTGGGGCGCACATGACGGTTGCGTGCCTTCCCTTGCATGTCGTACACCTTATCTTTCGTCGGCACTCCTTTGATCGATGGCCCGTCATACTGCATCGGTAGCACCGCCTTGCGCTAGATAGTCGTTTCGTCTTGTCTGAAATGCTCACAGAAGCGTAGCATGCTTCAGTAGTGTGCTTCCGCGGTTCGCAAAAGAAGCAGTCGTTCCTTTCGGTCATCCCTACTTGAGAGGCGTGCAGAACCGACGTTGAGTGGCCGTTACTTTGTAGAGGGTGACTCGATTCGGTAGGAGTCGACACTGGAGCGCATTGCTCTCTTGCCTAGAGCTCGATTTGCGTGTATCTCAAGAGCTGCTCTAGCTTCTGGAAAGACGCTGTGGCACTGGTTGCCTCTACTGAAGCAGAAGGCGCCGCTCCCTGCGTATCACCTTGAATACGTCCGTGGCGGTGGAATGCCAAGACGATTTCCCTCGGCAACACCTCCAGCAAAACGTCGTACAGCATTGCCGAGAAGCTGCTCGTGGGAACGTCCAGAACGTTTAGGCAGCGGACATTGAGCGTAACACAGTCGTAAAGCCTGCGCAGCTCCTTGTCCTACGACTCAGACGTCACGGGCCGTAGCTCGCGGAGGCTTCGAAAATGCCGCTGTATGATACGGTTCTTGTCGCCGAACCTGCCCTTCAGCAGCTGGACGGCACTTTCATAACAGGCCTCCGTTGTTGGCAGCCCGGCGATGGCAGCTGCTAATTCACCCGACAGGTAGTTCCGGAGGTAATGAAACTTGTCGGTAGCGGTGAGAGCCCGGTTGGTGTGGACTGCGCCGTTGAAATGCTCCCAAAACGACATCCAGCTGCACACGGCTCCCTGAAAGGGCTGGATGGTGAGCATGGACAGACGGGGGCCAGAGATCTGAGATGGAACCGTCGCTGGGGCATGTGGCGTGCTAACCGCAGCCCAGGGGGCAGGTTGCGCCGTGTCGCTGACGCCGAGTTCCTCCGGCCGGTACGTAAGGCGAGTCAGGGCCTCGAGCGTCTGGTCGTTGTAATGGGCCGCCGACTCGTACTCTCTTTCCAGCTCCTCGACAGGAACCGTGTCCTCGACCTGGGCGTCGATCTTGCTAAGCTCCTCGCGGCTAGCCATGAGCTTGTAAAACACCTTTCGGAGCACGAGCCGGTCGGAGCAGCCGCTCTCGATGAGTGCTATCGCCTCTGTCGAAATTTTTGTCGCTTGGGTTCGCCTTGCAGCGCGTTGCGCCTTCAGCCGGTCCATCGTTCAGCGAAAAAGTCCGGCTTACTCGCTTGTTAGGCAGCCCGGTCTTTCCGTTGTCTCCCTGGGTGCGGCTCCGAGAAGGAGGAGGTTTCTTGGGCGACCGCTTCTAGAAGAAACTCTTCGTCGCCGTCGCTCGTTGCCCACATTGGTGGGAGCCGCGATTTCCCCTTGGGATTCGGCACCAAAGGTTGCTGATCGGACACCTCGTTGCGGGTGCGCCGCCAACAAACGAAGCCGTGGGACCCCTGATTGAACGATCCTTTTGATGGCGATGACTTAATTACAATGATGATGATACTCATGCCCTCGAGCCAGTACCACACCTTCTTCATCTTCTTCGCAATTCCCAACAGGCCCTATACACCAATATGCTCAGGGGTAAGTGTTCGCTGTGCAATAGCCACGGCTTTTGATCCGCTAACAGTCGCCTATGTGCGTAACCTATTTGACCGCTTCACTGACGTTGTATAATCTTTTTTTGTTCTTATTGCAGCACAATTTTGCTCCAATAAATATTTCTTCTCAGAAGAAAAGTTAGTCGTCCTAGGCTACGCGACATCTGATGAGGTGCAGGGTACGCATCCTTGATGCTCTCTACCACCTCTGGAAGCCGCCAAGCCAGTTCAAATAAAGGTGGCAGACGACTAGAACGTTTGCTTTAAACTTTTCCCTCTTGTCAGAAGGACCCAAATGATAGACCGGTTAAGCCTAACGAAGCTTATAAGAAAAGGTTCCCCAAATGTAGTGCAGCAGTCCCTGGAACCACCATCGTCCAGGCGCGCTGAAGACAAAAGACTTGTTAGAGAAGCTGGAGCACGTGCGGATCTTCAACAGGTCGGACGACGAAGAAACTTTGTAGGATGTTTTCTTTTCCCTAGAGGATGCAGGTCGAACTTGGTCCTAGACCAACGGGAGCTGTTTTACCAACTGAACGCAATTTAAATGCGAAGTCCTAGTTACATTCCCTATTCTCAAGAGTGAATAACGAGGGATGGTTTTGTTTCAAATGCCAACGCAGTGCCACAAGGAGGGCGCATGATCTTCGTGTAGGAGGTGAAGACATTGTTTCGCCGTGGACATCTGGAATTGGCAGGAGCGAAAAAATGGCTGCAATCCACGCTGTGAAGTTAATTTTACTCAAAAACTGTAAAAGGCACGCACAACGGTTACCCACTCTACATCACTTGAATTCAGACATGCCACTCTATAAGGAGTGAAAACAGACACGACCGAAGGCAGCCCCAATTGCTGAAAGAAAATAGGGAGGAGTGTATGCCGAAGTTTGCGGAATAATTGTACCCGCAAGGCTATGGCGTCATCTCTAACCCCCTCTTCCTCACTCTTATTTTATGCCTCACCGCCAAAGAGCGGCCTACCAGTCATCCGCTTCCCAAGACGCTGTTCTGTTTGCCTCTAATATGGCACGCGCTTTGCACTCCACGCGACGGCTTTCAAATAGTAAAAACGACAGAGCGTCGGCTGTGCCCGTTGAGTGGAACTTCGGTCTCGCCGTGTCCTGGAGTAGGTGTAGCTTAATCGCTAAGACCACCGGCTGGCGCTCTGTTACTCTGGCGGTGTTTGCTATTTCTTTTATTTGTTCGCGGGCGTTTCCTGCTGACGCCGATGGTCGTGTTAGAACCCTCGGCTGGGAGAGGTGTACTGATTCGCAGTAAAAGTTACATGTGTTGATGTGAGTGATAAACCATAAGCTCTTCGCTTGGCTATTTTCAAACTCCTTCGGCCCCCTTCCCCCCAAACACAAGGGCCGATGTTTCATTGGAAGCAGCCACAACCGAGAATACGCTTGAGAGACGTCCACGGTAGTACAACCGTACGGTAAATAAGTTTGCAATTTAGTTCACTGTCGGTGCCATTTGCTTTGACACGCTACCCGAGACGATATGCGGAGGAGCAAGAGAGGAGCGGAGGAACGATTCTATATCACGAATCAAACTAAAATCATTTCGCTAGGCCACGTGATCCCAGAAATCTATAAACCTGCATGGTGACTAACATGCCGTCAGAACCACCCCGTTAGCCCCAGGGTACGGCGTACGCATATGCTTTTCACTGACCCCGCCCAGACGCAATCCGTCATCATGAGGCCCCGCTGTACCTCCATTGGACACAGTTGTCATATCTGCCTCTGCAAACAACTACGCTTGAGATGATTATCCGTCGACACACAAAGCTCTCTTCCTAGCCGACGACCAAGTGAGGTCAACGCATATTTGTCCCACACGAGTCATCAATTGTCCCACGAATGGATGGTTAGGTTGTCGTGACCAGCTCAGAGAGATGGACGCTGGAAAGCCGCTGACATTTTTAACACAGCGCACATTTATGAGCACAGGAAAACCCCCAAGAAAAAATCCCCCATAAATCAACTGTACGCAACCAATAACACGTAAATCCCTAACCTAAAATCCCAAAATATAATTGAAATAAAACTTCAGAAGTCTGAAATAAGTCCTACGCAATTAGTTCAAATTCACTCAAATAATCGAATCTAGGTGACCTCTTTACCGCCACAATGCCCGTGTCGTGTCCTGCGATTTTGTCCCTATGGGACTGGCCTACCAAGGTCGTCGACGCTGACCGGCCGCACTCTTGCGTGGTCGCGACGCGGTCGCAGCTGACCTCGCCTTCCTTCGATGCTGGCGTTCGATGCGCTCGGTTGTTCCTTGACAGCGTGGGCTCCGGGCGTCCAGAAACTTCCTCTGTGGCCACCCCTGGTATATTCTGCCTCTGGAGGTGGAAAACTCGAAGTGAAAAACGTCGTATCTTCGGATATTTATCAAGGCCCTTGAAGTAGTCGAACTAGCAGGCACGGAAGGTGACTAATTAGTAATGAACAGATGGTTGGCGCCGAAACTAAGAAATGTCAGGAAAAGCTGGGCCGGTCCCCACATACACACAGCAGGAGGGCATTCACGCCAAGTAGAACATGTAAGTCCCACATCACCATGAAGTAAACAATGTACTATTCCACGTTTATCATGTTACCCAACTGCTCCCACAATGTATTCCTGGGAATGCGCTTCTTGGGGTACAATGGAGTTAATATAGATTTGCAGAGCAAAAAAATTTGCCACGTACCTGCCCCGCTTGTTGCAAATGCCGTCGAAAGACGATAGACCTTTTAGACATTCGCAAAGGAAATGCCTCCCTTTGCTTTCCCGTTCACCTCTCATGCTGTTCCTGTACTGTCGCGCTCATCACAAGGTAAACACACTAAAGGAATTCTGAAGGCGATTCGAATTTACCACGTTCCACTGCTACAGCCGGGATCCTCGATGTCAGCGATGCAGTAGCGGAGACGCGCGTGAATCGAGGCGCACAAATTGAATGTTTATAGAACTGCGTGGCCGTGCTTCATGTTCGTTCCAAGCAAAACGTGGAACCTACCTAGTGGAACCTTACGTTGCTGTTGCCGCGTGATTTTTCATATGACTCCAGCAGGTGGCGCGGGCAACAGCAACCGGCAGATTTCTTCCGTAGATGTAGAATATCACTTGCTATCGAAAATCCATGCATCCATGATTTTTTATTTAACGAACACTGTAAATATCTCTTGCGTACTAATTTCCAAACTTATATTTGCGTAATGTCTTGCTCTTGTTCAACAAATGTAACACGTATGAACATATAAACCGGGCTAAGACGTTTACAATTGGATGTGAGAATATAAGTCTATTGCGGAATCTCCATTGGACTTTGGCCGGGTGACTGCATCGAGTCACAGACAGTCAGACCGACCGACGGACAGACCAAAGTATCTCGGTTTAAGAAGCCCAAGAAAGACTATCGTTTTAAAAGTCGGTAATACTTTCGGCCGCTAGTGCTGCGACACTGAAATCATGCCCCAAAAAACAAACTTCTCTAAGGATTACCGACGACCGCGTTATCCTTCCTCACGGTGCAAGCCTCGTAGATGCTAGCTCTGGGGCTCCGAGCGTCCAGAAACTTCCTCTGTGGCCACCCCTGGTAGATTCTGCCTCTGGAGGTGGAAAACTCGAAGTGAAAAACGTCGTATCTTCGGATATTTATCAAGGCCCTTGAAGAAGTCGAACTAGCAGGCACGGAAGGTGACTAATTAGTAATGAACAGATGGTTGGCGCCGAAACTAAGAAATGTCAGGAAAAGCTGGGCCGGTCCCCACATACACACAGCAGGAGGGCATTCACGCCAAGTAGAACATGTAAGTCCCACATCACCATGAAGTAAACAATGTACTATTCCACGTTTATCATGTTACCCAACTGCTCCCACAATGTATTCCTGGGAATGCGCTTCTTGGGGTACAATGGAGTTAATATAGATTTGCAGAGCAAAAAAATTGGCCACGTACCTGCCCCGCTTGTTGCAAATGCCGTCGAAAGACGATAGACCTTTTAGACATTCGCAAAGGAAATGCCTCCCTTTGCTTTCCCGTTCACCTCTCATGCTGTTCCTGTACTGTCGCGCTCATCACAAGGTAAACACACTAAAGAAATTCTGAAGGCGATTCGAATTTACCACGTTCCACTGCTACAGCCGGGATCCTCGATGTCAGCGATGCAGTAGCCGAGACGCGCGTGAATCGAGGCGCACAAATTGAATGTTTATAGAACTGCGTGGCCGTGCTTCATGTTCGTTCCAAGCAAAACGTGGAACCTACCTAGTTGAACCTTACGTTGCTGTTGCCGCGTGATTTTTCATATGACTCCAGCAGGTGGCGCGGGCAACAGCAACCGGCAGATTTCTTCCGTAGATGTAGAATATCACTTGCTATCGAAAATCCATGCATCCATGATTTTTTATTTAACGAACACTGTAAATATCTCTTGCGTACTAATTTCCAATCTTATATTTGCGTAATGTCTTGCTCTTGTTCAACAAATGTAACACGTATGAACATATAAACCGGGCTAAGACGTTTACAATTGGATGTGAGAATATAAGTCTATTGCGGAATCTCCATTGGACTTTGGCCGGGTGACTGCATCGAGTCACAGACAGTCAGACCGACCGACGGACAGACCAAAATATCTCGGTTTAAGAAGCCCAAGAAAGACTATCGTTTTAAAAGTCGGTAATACTTTCGGCCGCTAGCGCTGCGACACTGAAATCATGCCCCGAAAAACAAACTTCTCTAAGGATTACCGACGACCGCGTTATCCTGCCTCACGGTGCAAGCCTCGTAGATGCTAGCTCTCAAAACGCTGAACCTCCATTCGACGCTATCGTGGCGAGAAACCAGAGCTTTCCACCGGGGCATGCTGTCTCTGTGACAAGGGTATTGTGCGCTTGAGGCAAGGAAAGTTTAACGTTCTCAATTAGAATTTCACCGATAATATAAGCACTCTAACAAGAGCGCTACTACAGCTTTATTCGATGATATAAAAAAGAAAGAGACCGGATCGGCGTCTTTACCTTTCAGAATGAATCGGATTACGTCTTCATGTGTCGTCATATCTTCGACGGGAAGCCAGCACTATGGCAAGAAAAAAAAAACGTCAGAACTTGAATGCATCGCTGCCACCCTATCGCGACTGTTATTTGTTGACCTGCCACTCACGACGCAGTCCAGTGGCCAACAAGGAACTACCGCAAATACGGAGCCTAACCTAAGCAGAAGTAACAGTACCGGGTTTTTTCAAACGAGGCCAGAGCTATATGGGTACAAGTTGAAGACATGCTCAAATACGCCATAATAAAAGCATGAAAAAGGCACGGAGCTGCCCAAGTCGTGATCATGTAGACCACAGAACTGACGGTCACTATACTGACATGCCAGGTTTCTGCAGACCGTGAACTGCCGTATTCTAGGTTGTTGCCAATGTCTGCTTTGTCTCAGGAAGTGATCGCGTAACCAGCCAAATCAAAGCGGCGCACGTTGCTCTGCTGTTATCTTTCAGCGCATAGCCACCACCGGTGACCATGTGTCTTCAGGTCTTGTGTGAACGTCCAGTGCAAATATCACGTCGTTCGGATGAGCCACGCACGGAGAACAATACAGCATATTGTTACGAATTGTGTTTGAACTCCGCGTGCAAATGTAACGTGGTTCGTGGTTCGTATGAGCCATACACGCAATAGCCGGAAGCATCTTGTTGGAAATCGGGATTGAACATGCGGCGCCAACATGAGGTGGCTCGGAGGAGTAGCTAACGGAGCAGCGTGTGGGAAAAGTGCGAGGAGAATGTGATATAGGTGGCGCCTGCCCGCGCATGCCGCCCTTCTCTCACACTGTCACTAGAAAGAAACTGTTCGAAATCTGAAAAAAATGGTGCCTCGCGTCTAGAATACGCCACTTCTAAATTATGCAAGTAGATTTCCGGCATGCCATTTAGAGGGTAATTTACCATCATACCCGCTGTTGGTAAGCATACATGAAGGACCCCTCTTGCCGCTTAAGAAAATAGTGCCTCTGCAGTAATTCTACATGACCATCGTTTAAAAATCTCATACGAAGCATTCAGATGTCGACTACCTGGCACGTGCCCCTGTAGACCATCCGCCACACTGATCAAAAGGAGACGCGGTGTTTGCACATTGTGACTGAAAGTAACCCTGCCGCCCCGCCGCGTTGAGACCATGAATTACGAGTCAAAATCGAGTTTTTCGAAGGATGCAACATAGTCGTTGCAACGGCTTGTAAGTAGAGATCCTTTACAACATGCGGGAAAGATGCGGTGCTGGTAAAAAAAATTCACCGTACAACGAGAACCTAGTAACTCCTTGTAACTGCCTGCCTCCACGGGAAAATCTCGAAAGCCTTCCTCGAGGAACCAACATCAGGGCACCTCAGCACAAAATTCCACTGGTCCCACCTTACACCTGACGTCACCAACTACGTTCAGCGCTGGCATGACTGGCAGCGAGGAAAAACATTACCGAAGAAACACGCCAGACTGCTGCAAACTATTACTGTACCATCGCGGCCCTTCGCCCAAAGAAGAGTGACCTTCCAGGTCAATTCCCTACGTTAGAAACCACACACCGGTGGATTTTGTAGGCCACAGACTACATGATATGCTGCGCACAGACCTCCGTGCTTCCGAGAAGAGTTTAAAGGGCTTCGAAAATTCTTCACCTACCACTTTGTGCCGAATTATGGAGCCATGAAGTCTCATCGCGGACCGCGGAACGGCATTCACATCTGAGCTAATCCACGGTGTTCTGTACTACAGCAATACGTAGCACCGGGACACCTTGGTGTACTACTCCCTACGAACGAATCAACGGAAAACTTTAACATGTCGATGGCCGATATTCGGTATATGTACGCCGAAATTTAAAAGAGAGCAATGGGCTAAATACTTTCTTAGGTTGAACTCGCGTATCCACAAAACTGCGCTGTCCACGAAACTGCGCATATGCAGGAAGCTATCCAGGAAACTACAGAAAATACTCCATTCGAGCTTGGCCACGGTCTACAGCCGATGATGATGCGAAAAGCCATGTTGCCCTACGTCATAGATCACGACCTTAACGCTGACGTCCAGCGACACCCACAGCGTGCGAAAGAGGTCCGTCAGCTTGCTCGCATCCGTGCTACGGGCCAACATCTGGTGGTGAAGACGCTGCAGCCTCCGACACCAAGATTGCGATTGTCACGTAAGGTATCTTGTGTGCATTTGAACAACAATGCCAAACCCGGGACTCAGTGAGAAGCTTCTACTACACTATTTCGGACACTACTGAGTCAATGACCCGTTGATCAATTTATATGCTAGGCGGTCCCCGGCGATGATTCCGGCATTCGGACGACGCACGCGGCCCGACGTCATCCACGTGGTTCGCTGGAAGAATTACTAGGGAAGATGACGTACTTATTTTTGAGTGGTGTGCTCTTTTATTGTATCATCGGGTTGAAACAGTTTTAGAGGGGAGGTGATGCCACGAACAAAGGATTGCGTCTGTTAACTTTTGTGTTTCGTCTTTACCGTGCGGTGTCGCCGGCTCGTATTTGGTAAAGAGAGTGTTCTTCCCCGACGCTACTGGACTAGAATATCCTGTTATCTCCGGTGTTCTCTATGTATTTATGCGGTTTAACAAACAATTACGCTGAAAGGCAAATGTTCTCAGTGCAGACGCCGCTGAATTCCATCCGCCATAACTACCCTGTGTACTTCACGTTGTTGACAGCTTCGTCACCACTGGGAGATCATTTAAGTTCATAAATAGCACAAGTTTGCTCCAATGAAGTTTTATTCCCCTAAGAAACCGGCGCCGTCCTGGTCTGAGTGACAGTATCGTTGCACATCTGCATGATTGTTTTGCAAACGAGCTGTGCAAAAATAGGGGATAGATAATTGCTTTACTGCTTCTTACCATTTCGCTATTAAGAAGCTCTGCTGGCGGCCTCGTTCGCCTTCTACAGGCTGATAAAACAGCCATGTTGAAAAAAACGTTATACGTTGAAGTAAATACCCTGTGGTTTGTGCACAAAAGAGTGAACAATTTCATGATTTTTTGCTGTTGTGTGTTTTATGAAACACACTTCATGTTTAATAGACGAACTTTAGGGTGGGCGTCATTTACAGTGTTTTCCACGGACCTGCGCCTTTTATTATTAGCCTACATTCTTCCTAAATCCAGTTTTTAAGCAACCTTTTGTAGGCCCCGTGAATTCACAGCACACCTAGAATAAAAGGGCAAGTTAAGCCAGAAGAATACGATAAATGTGTTACAATTCTCAAACAAGTGGCCTGTCCCTCTGTTGCGTTTCTTATGGACGCGTTATTTTAAACACAACGCATTCTTTTCCGCTCAGTCTGTGATCGAAAGGTTCTGCACTACGAGAGCGTAATGTTTTCTAATAGGACGCTTCAATTTTCACGCCGCTATATTTCTCTTTATTCCTTGTGTATGGCTTCACACATGACAAATCTTGATACAACATGGAGCCCGTTGCACTCTAGGGTAAAAAGCATGATAATAAATTATTGAAGTGTGAAGGGGATCCCACATCATAACGTAAGTGCCGCACTGGTTACTGTGTGAAGCCGTATAAATTATGCATCTCATTTTTGCGCAACAAAATGTGTTTCCAATTTAATTTGTTCTGATGTTTGTCAATTTGTTTATAATAATTTCATTCAGACCGTGTGTGTCAGCTACTGTATGGACAAATTGATGGCCAATTGCAAAACAAACTTCAGTAACCTGCCTATTGTGTGCCAGCCGTACGTGGATGAATGAAGAGCCAATTTAAAAGTGATCCCGAACAAATTTTCACGTGTATTTTTTCAGGCATGCACAGGATGGTGTTGAAAAAAATGTTTCTGAAACAAGATCCCCGAGAGAATATTTGTTTCTAAGCAATTGGGAAGACAACAAATTTTCTCCCACTATTTTTTCTCATATATGTTTCTCTGGGGTTTTTTCACTCATGGAATGTGTTCCTTGGCCAATAAACTGTCTGTACGTTTTGCAACAGCGTCCCCAGTATAATCGCTGGCCGTGGATACCGTTCCGTCACCAATTAATGTTCCCCCACCGTCAAGTGTTGCGCCCACGCAATATTTCAATGCTTATCTTTGCCCTTTCTGGCCTAGCGTGGTTAACCCAACCCATCATCACAACCAATAGTGCAATGCTTAAACGCATCTGAGAGGATGCCGAGTTGGCGTAGTGGTGCGTACCCCAGTGGCTGCTATGGAATACCAAGATTTCTTCGCACATGAAACTGTTTTTTTCCTGCACTAACGCCCTTTTCAGTACAACTTTTCACTCCAGCTACATGATGACGAGGGTCCCTCTTGAGGGTTAAAAAGATGTAAAAGAGTTTTTCTTTAATAGCATCATGATGGGTATTTGAAGTAGCCTATCTCCCTGTGTGGAGGCTAGGCCGTTGAGTTTTTGCCACTAGAGATGCCGCATTACTGGTGATACATCGTGCCATGTTCTGAGGATACGTTCGAGATGTGAGCCCGCAATCGTGTATGCTTATCTTACGAAAGTTGTGCATTATTTGTTCTTGTTTGACGAATCCATAAGAATGCATCGAGCCATGCAAGGAAGAAGACTTGCCATTCCAAGGAAGCAGATGCTATGTAGCGTTTAATTAAAATAAAACGACATGCTAAAGTAGAGGCCATCTGTGCTCTTGTTGATACATAAGTATAGCAAAACACGGCCGTTGTATCCGCCAGGGAAGAAAATCTACTGTGACGCACACGGACCATAGGCTATGGAGGTATCATAAGCGCTGTGCTTTTAACGTGGAAAGTTTTGCCGAGTGCTGCTCTGCAGTTTTTTTATTTAAACGGCAAAACGACCTTCACTCAAGGCATTTTGGAAGAGGCCACGCCAAAAATGCAAGCACTTTGCGCTATCCATCAGTAACACTCTGCATTGTGCAGACCAGGCAGCCTTTTTCAGACACGGCGTAGCTGCGGTGCCCGAAATTTGCCGTTATGTAACACCCTGGTTTGTGTATTTATGGAGGAAAATTGAATCGAGTTTTATCGGAGGAGTGTGTTGATGCGTAAAAAAGGAGAAAAATATTAGGGTTTTTTCTTGTCCTTTTGTAATGCTCTGACTAACTTTATCTGTTATAATGTGGTCTACGTTCCTCCGCAGGGAAGATCCTTGCTTAACAAGATTGGGAAAGTTTATAATCAGCATCTTCAGTTTCTCCCTTGGCTGGACCGGCAAACTAGACGGAGAGCTTTGGATAAGGTGAGCATCGTTATGTGCAGACGACTATGAATTTCGGAACATGGTGGTGCGAAAAGAAACAATCCTTTGCACGCGAAACCGGCACGAAGGCTTACCGCGGGTAGATGGCAGTTGTATTCAGTAAATCAATCCTCCTACGCACTCACTACGAACGTGTGACATGCAAAGCTTTTTACATGCAGCCAATATTTATTTTGTGTTTCGCTCCCTTCGCTACACCCATGTTGATTACCAGTGTTTATTGATACGACAGTAGCTACGCCAACTAATATTACAAAAGCTAACTTTCCCCGTGCTTCGAACTCCTCTACCATCTGTTCTTTTCGTGCTTTCATTGAAGGTTCGTCGAATCAGTGTTCTGCGTACATGGAATCACCGACTCTTTCTTTCGCCTTGACCGATGAGGCTTCGCGTTTCAAGTGAACTCCACCCGCAATATTATGCCTATTTTAGTTTACAAGAGCACAACTGATTACCAGAAATTGTGTAAGACAGGTGAAAGAGAAGCTGAGAGGGGCATAAATGTTGTGAGCCATAAATATTACCGGTACAAATACAACCAAAGTAATTTTTTCAATATATTTTTACTATTTCAGCTGCGAAAAATGCGTCCTTGTGTTGGATTCTCAGAAACGTTTTTAGATGACACGCACTTCGATGACATGTACAAAACTGTAAGCAAAATTTCAACTTCCATTGTTGACTGATTTATCAATTTAGTTGTGACGCTGGAGTAATTTGGACCCCCGTTATGCCGTTCAGTCAATTACTGTTTATGTGTGCATGGTGCTGGTGTTTGGTAATCCACTATCTGGACGATAAGACACCCCTCAAAAGTTCTGCAGCGCCGTATGTTACACTGCCTGTGATGAAAGCTCTAGTAACGTGATTGTTAATAACATATAGCAGACAGAGAATATTACACCAGCTTGTGAAGTCCCCTTATAACAGCATAAGCTTTCGGGGAGCGTGTCACAAAGCTTTTGATTGGGGTCTAATTAAGAAGTGAATGAACTTTATCGACCAAAAAGGCACAGACTATGATCATCGTCACCATCACCAGCACCAGGCTACCCAGGTTTCATGCAGGTCCACAAACTCGAACTCCTCGCCCATGCAGCGCGGAACATGTGCCTCAAGGTCGGCCCGTGTATGGCTTTTTCTGGCATGCCCGTCCAGCATCAGGATTCTCGAGCCACTGGTCATTCGATGAACACCAACATTCAGCCACCAGCACATCAGTGTTTCTATGGCCGCCCGTGTTCCTACACACAACGCCAGGTGGCCGGCTGCCAGGTATTCATATAACATTTAATATTTCCAGCCAGGTACTATTTGCCCATCGGGCCGTTAAAGGGGCGGCGTAGAAGTCTGACATAACAAACGTCATGTCAAGCATAAAGAAGAAATGTATGGTCGATAGAAAAAAGAATTCAACAGTGCACTACGTTCTACCACGAACATGAGACAAGTTAAAGCAGGTACATTCAAAGTTCATCTTGAACACACACGCACAAAAAAAACAATAAAGCATTCACAAAATTTCACCTAAAATATTCTGTAACATTCTTTTCAAAGTGTTCTGCAGTTGGAGAATCAGGTACTGCATTCGGGTTTACGTTCCAGTCTTTTATTGTTATAAAAAAAAGTTTTATATATGTGTGTTCACACGACATTGAGTATTAAGATAGTATCTGGGGCGGTCACTTCGTAGGCTAAGGACTATGGGGGAATAAGGTGCTGCTCTGTATCAAGGTTAAATGTATTTTGAGAGAGCAAAAACAACAAGTTAAGTCTGGCTAAGCGACAAGTGTCTAGGAGGGGTTGTAAATTTAGTTGTGGCACCATCTGTTCTAGAGACGTTTCGAGAATATTTTGAAAGAATAAATCTATCCGCTCTTCTTTCTAGCCGCTCGATTTTTAATTAGTTTATTTTTATGAGGTTTCCTAATGATGCCTGTGTATTCCAGTGCAGAATTTTGTTATAAGCAGGCAGGGTACTGTTGTTAAGCACGCTGTTAACTTTAGTGAGGCTGGAGGGAGTTATAATTTACGACGTAAGATCCTTAACTTCTCTTCAGCGGTACAGCGATATTTGTAATATGTTGGGTCTACGTGAGGTCTTCAGATATTGTTACTCCTTAGTATTTACATTTTAAAGATAAGCTAGTCCAGTGGAACTTAGTTGATACCCAAAATTTCGGACGCGCTTTACTTTGTTTGTAACTCGCAGAACAGCTGTTTTTTCTTTGTTTGTTTGCGTTTTCCAAGCTTCACACCATTTTTCAGCAGACACAAATGCACCGCAAAGCATTTTCTGCACGCATTCTCCGATATGACCTGACCCATTCTACTACATTGTTATTTATACCAAGCTACTTCAATTGCATAAATAATTTGTTAGGAGGAAGCTAACCGAAGACTTTTTCTAAATCAAGGCATTCGTTATCCAGTTATTCGTTATCTAAACCAGTTCTTCGTTATCTATTGCATTAGAAAAGTCGTGGATGGTGTAAAGAAGATGTGTTAGGGTTGATATCTTTTGTAAGGAGCCATGTTGGTTAGGACGTAGTTTTTTTTTAATTGTCTAGGGACTGATATGTTGCTTTGGATAGAACATTTCCGAGGAGTTTGCAGCAGAGGCAGATGAAGGAAATTGGCCTGTAGTTTTCACTATTCAGCTTGTCTCCGGTTTTGTGCACCGGGATAGCATTTGCTACAATCCAGTCGTTTGGTTCCCGTTTTTGTTGCAAGGAGGCATTAAAGAATATTTCCAAGTGTCAAACAACCTATTCAGTGTAAGTAAGAAAGAAAGCATTTGGAATTCTATCCCGGGCCACAGATTTATGTTCTTTAATGTTTAGCAGGAGCGATAGTATTCCTTCAAAGCTAATTCGGACTTCTGGCATTTCAGACGTATAGGTGAATGATGTTGCTGTAGTTGAAGCACTACATTTGGAATCATTGAAAAAAGCAGACTGGAAGAAGCAATTTTCGAACAGGCGGTAATGATTCCGTCGTCACAATAATGCTGCTTTTCACCGGTTTGTGACAAGTGACGCCAAAACTTTTACGGGGAAGGCGCTATGGAGCTTGCAAGTGCTCCCTCGTAATATTAGTTTTTCGTCCCTAAGCTTTGTTCGCAACTGCGAAGAGAGGTTACAATATTTCAACAATTTTTTACATTCCTTTGCCTTTCTTTTCTTTCGCTTTGGATGAACCATCTCTCGCGTAATCAAGGAATTACGATTTTTTTCTCTATTTTCTTATGACATGAATAAATTTACGCAGTGCAGGATAATAATTTTGAATCTTGTCCACAAAGCATTGACGTCATCGTCAGGGCTCATACTGTCCAGATAAAACGGCAAGTAATGAATGATGCTTGTGTTGTCAGCTTTAGCAAACTTTGGGACATGCGCAATGCATTCTTTACCGTTTCATGCAGGAAATCCGCTTTTGATTTGTTATTAAGTTTACTTTCGGGGGCCGATCTTCAGAAAAAGAGGGTCCGACGCACGGCCTTAGGGCATCAGTTTTTCCTCAGCAAAGCGGTGCTCAGCCGAGTCAACGGCAAGTGACATGCCACAGAGGATTCTTGTTCTTGTGGCAGCTTAGGTTTCGAAGAACAGCGGCTGGAGTGCGGCCCCCGTGCATTCCATTCCAAAGGGTGAACCACGCGTCCGGCGTAAGAATATTCGTGTTGTTTGGGCGACCGTGGTTATAATAGAGACCGGCCGACATACGATTCCAGGATGTACGTTTTTCATTCGGTGAGCGGTCTTCAGCATCATTACGGCAAGCGACCAGCCACAGAAAAGGTGGCAACTGGTGTTCCAGATGATATTCCAGGTCCTGTAAGGTCCCAGGTTATTCGTGATTCTTTCGGTAAGCGGTCTTTAGCCGAAGAACCGCCAGTGTCTGGGCGCCGAGAACCCATGCACTTTTGGCAACTTGGGCTGGGAAGAATACGGGCCAATGTAGGTGCAGTTAGTTTTTTCGGTAAGAAAAAAGCAGTTATAGAGCCCAGCGATGCAGAGCCCAGCGATGACCCCGTGCACTGTCATTTTGTTACTTTATTCTTTGTTTTGAGTATTTAAATTCACGCTTTCTGATATTAAAATTTAGTTGTTAGACCATCGGCTGCCCTTGTGTAGCACTCCCTTCGTCTTTGACTGATTTCGCGCTCGTTTTTAATCCAAAAATTGTTCAAAATAAACTAACGTGATTTAAACCAAGGTAAAATACAGGAACATACTGTATTTGATTGTCTGATTAACCGATATTTGTTAAATTCCGGCTATAAATTAGTTACTCTCGCCAGGTTTTCTTGTGTGAAGCATGATTCTCAGTATGCCGCGGATTTTGACAAGACAACTTATTGCCAGTCTGTCTCATTTAGTTGCTTAATGCCGGCTCAATGCAAGACAGCGCGCCACCGCCTGAGCAAGCGTGCAATTCTTCCTTCCACCGCCGCTAATCCAGCCTTCCCAATCAATGCGTGTCGTGTTTTTTAAACCAGGTGCTATATTTGCACTCTATTCTTCACGGGCTTAGGATGTCAGCAAAAAAAAAAAAACAGCAGCGAGGTTATTATTAATCGGGATTGACAAGAGGCGAAGAATCGTGGCCCTTCTGGGGCTTAAGATGTGAGTGAAAGGTTGCGTCTTTGGTGTGGTGGTCAATTTGAGCAAAAACGTGTCAGTGTCAGTGTTTTGAAGCGTTTATTTTGTGATATCCGACCCGACTGCATATTTTTGCCTTTTGCGAAGAGATAGAGAGTGAGAGAGATTTACGAACTTTGCTGGGAAAGAAGTAGTTATTGTTTAGGAAAAGGAGTAAAGTCATAATAGGGAGTGGACGGATGGATCCTAAAGTATAGGGTACCCGGAAAGCAGAAGCTACTTCCCTTGCTATCTCCTCAGCTCGTTCTGACCTAGAGTTAGCCAGCTGGTCAAAGCTGTCTGCTAGGTCTCGATAGAAGTACATCTACTCTTTTAGTAATTTTTCTGTGAGCATACCCCTGGTGGTACGGAAGACTGTTCGTGAAGGTGACGGGACATTTGTCCGACTAAGCACAGTAATAGGTTAATTTCTTATTCACCCTGACGAAAATCTTTGCCCACATAAATCTGTAGTTAATTGTGTACGATTATCTTCCACAGAGTTTGCGGTTTGTTAGTATTTATACCCCCTGTAGCAAGGACAAAATTGTGTTCGTCGGCGTAGGATTGGTAGAGGTTTTAGCCTTTTAGGGGCGTGGCATAGTAGGGCCCATACTGTAGCCATCTCCTGTCGTCGCCTCATGTCTTCACGGTAAATATACTTTTCAATCGATGCTCAAAAAACAAGAGTATAAAAGAAGAAATTGGTTAAAAAAATCTAACAATATGTAACCTAAGTTAGTATAGACGAATATTTTGGATTTCATTGATTAACAGAAATTTGTTAAATTCTGTCTAAAAATTGGGTACACACGCCATGTTTTCTGGTGTGAAGCATGCTCCTTAGCATGCCGCGGCATTTAACAAGAAGACAACTTACTGCCATTTAGTTACCTAATGCCGGCTTAGTGCAAGAGAGAGCGCCACCGCCTCAGCATGCGCGATTGCTCCTCCCACTACCGCTTCTCCGGCGCCCAATCAGCGCGTGCACTGTGGCGAGAGGGAGACCTAAATGGTTATATTCAAACATAGTCTGCGTCATTCGCCGCCCCCCAGGTTTTACGTTACTGGAGGTGGCCCCACTTTTTATTAGAGTGGATTGCGGTTGTTGTGGCCGCAAGTAGCATGGTATGTGAATTTGTGTTCCTTTTGGTGGTTGCTCTTTCTCTCCCAGTGCACTGTGTACGGATCTCTACATAATGCCGGTAACTTTCTCATTGCGTTGCATTTTAGGTATTTCCTTTTAGCGTTTATTACCTTAAATGCTAATACCTTTTAGGTATTATCATTTAGGTATTCTTCCTTGCGAAGAGAGTCTAATAACTGTTGAGGGTCTGCAATGATGTTTGCGTTTTTATTGGATAGATCCGTTCGTCTGATTACCAAGAAACATATCTACAACCTCTGTTTTTTTTTATTTCCGTACGTACAAAAGACATACACTCACAAAAATGCCTAGTCAACTAGGACAATTTCATGTTTCCTAGTTCCGTACTTGACGAAGTGGGTTCATACATTGGTCTTGTGATTTTGGAACTTCCTCCAAATGAATTTGTTCGTGCGATATGGAATTGTGCTTCCGTTGATTTGGAGGCAAGTTTTTTGGGCAGCTGAATTTTTATGCGGAGTCACTGGATGGGTTACATGTCTTAAAGGCGTGGAACGATTTCTGTTCGGACGGGCTGCCTGTATTGCATACAAGGCGAGCTTCACTTTTGTTGTTCGGGATATTCTCTGGGTGATAGGAGAGGGTCTTCTCTTATTTTTTTAAAGCGTCATGGGCGCACAATTTGCGGGCCTACTCATCGTCATGATTATTAGGTTCCTGTTTAGATCGATTGCCTAAACAAAGCCTCTTCTATTGCTCTTCAGCGCACTTGTCCTGCGCTGGCCGAGTCTATTATTTGCCCGAGGATGTAATTTCATTCTTCCGTCTTGCAAATGCCCTCCCTTGTTTTCTACGCCCATCTCTGGCAGTTCAATCCTTTGGCCAGGGACCCCGCCGGTTGTGAGTTGGTCTCACGGTCAAAATTCCGACGTTGAGAACTGCATTATGTGCTGTCCTGAAGGTAGAGTCTCTTATTTTCTTTGCTGCGGGTAATTTAGGGTACTGTAGGGTGTGAAATATCCCGCTCATAATAAGTGGCTTAAAGTGTATTGCGGTTTACTCTTCTTTCATTTTTACGCATTCTTTGGTTATGCGTTTGATCAGTTGGGGAATCGGTTAAAGATCTTCTATTTCTATGCGATTGCACGGTCGGCTCTTCGGCTTAAATCTAGAGCGAGGCTGATCATTTATACATACCCGTTTTTTTGTATCACATCGCTGCCTAATTTGGGCCGCTTTAACTGCAGACCACTTTATGGGCTTTCCCTGTCTTCTTTCAGGCAGAGCAGAAAAATAACGAACCCAAGTAGAGCCTTCGGTACCGGGGTCAGGGAGTCACGCTGAGGCTTCGCAAAACCACGCGGTGTTAATAGTCATAACCGTTTGAACATCGTGAACCGCTGGCGCTTCTCATACATCTCCTCGTTGTCTAGCTCAAAGAAAACTTCAGGGGCATTTCAGGTAAAATCACTGCATATAACCGGCATCCCACGCGTTAATTTATCAGGACGCTTGTTGGAATGGTTTTTGGGATAGGAAGCAAGAAAAGCGAATGCGCAAGAAAAAAAAATGGCGGGTTCTAAACGACGCAGAAAGGATCCAGCCGCGCAAGAAAAGAATGGCGGGTTCAAAATCCCGCAGAAAATATCCAGCCGCGTAAGAAAATAAATACGCGGTCGAAATTGCGCATAACCTATTCAGTATATGGAATTCAAGCAAGCACAAAAGGAACAGACTCCCGCTGTCGCAGTTTCAGGCAGAGTGCACGCGAGCACTATAAAGGCGGGAAATTTGAAATGCATTGGGCGGCAGCAGTGTGCGGATAACGGCGCTGTAGCACATTATATCGAATCACTCCTCTACACTTCCGACAGCTCTCACATGAAGTGATGCCTTTATTTCTTAACTTGGCCATGTTGCGTCCTCCGACGTTTGCCCAACCGAGATGCAGTGGAGGAAGAACTAAAAGAATATGGAGAAGCTGTTTTAAATTGCATGTGATTAAAACGGCTCGGCAAATCCGTTCCTTTTGTTTTGAGAGACTGTCTATAGTTCTTGGCCACCCCATTTAGTTAGATCCCCTAACGTCAGTGCCGGAGTCAGGTATGGTAGAAAACATGCCGGTGTTGCTGAATGCGTAAGGCGTTGGATTGCTAAGCCCATGTACTCAGGTTGGGTTCTCGGCTGCGCTGTCGTTTTCGGAGTACAAGCAGAGAACTTTGAACGCCCGTGCTAGGAGATTTCGGCGTACATTGAAGACCTCAGGGGGCCAAAAGGATTCCGGGACCTTCCATTACGGCCCGCCTTTTTAGTCCAGGAGTAGTTACGGCACGCTAATTGCTGGAAATAATATATATCTTCGGGCGTAAAGTCGTTATGGTGTAATGACGTCACTTGCAAGCACGGCTGGCAACTGTGTCTCTCCAGTATGCTACCATCTACTGTAGTTCGACCGAACGTAATGGCGCACACGCGGTGCGTGCAGATAATGCGTGTCCTTTTTTTGTGTCGGCCGTATTATTGTTGTCATATTTTGCACATATCAGCTGGTGCTGAGTATATTCTAGATGCAGACGAGCTTTAGCATCACCCTTTCTCAGTCGTAGCTCTCCGTTGGCAGGGATGACATGGACACTGGATTAGCATGGCTCATAGCGGAGGGCTGGAAGATACGAGGTAATTTAAAATTTAGTCTTAAAACGCCTCCGCATTTAAAAAAAACTCTCTAGGGACTACTTTACTCCCTACTGCGAAATCTGTGCGCAGAGCGAACGGCAGCCTTCTCGGTCACTGCAAAAAGATTGTGCGTCGCAGGAAGGCGTTGGGGGATATACGCACACACGGCGCCACGTCTACGAGGGTATTTTATGGCCGCGCGTTCCCGCCACCGAGCATGGGGTTATGAATCGTTATTGAGCCTCCCCGCGCGATTATAACGTGGTTCGCATGCGTTACGCAAGAAGGAGGACACCGATGGGCCAGTGTGCGTGCATCACCCAGCGCGTAAAGGGATATTATGGCGTGGTCTCGGCACGCATCTCTCCACCTGATCCTTTCGCCACAGCTTCATCCTTCACTTTCATGCTGGCTCAGGTTCGGTAACGCCTCCGTTCTCTGGGTTATCTCAAAGCGCTTCGACGCTGTGGAGCATCTCGCACAGCCTCGGTCTACCACCTTTCCAGCCTCAATTTTTCGACTCTTTCCCCCTCATTTTTCGTTTGGTTTTTCTTGTTCCCTCGTTTCAGTCGGTTGCCCGTATGGCGATGACGCCCAACCACAGTAGCGGGCACTTAAGTGCTGCGCAATATAAACCAAGAACCGATTCGCGGCGGCATTGGGGCCTACGTGAATGCCTATGTTTTTATTTAGCTGGCTTGGGCCAATGGGGCTAATGAATTCATCGTTACTAGCGGATCTATTCTGTACAATTCGGAGAAAATAAATTTCAGCAATGTAAATGGCAGCAGCCACATTATGCAATTGTAATTGTGCAATGTTGTATAATGTAAAGTATGAAACATAGACAATCCGAACCTTTTAACACTGATCAAACATTCATTATGCTCCTTACCCATATGGCAGTCTCCAGAAAGCCGGCCTCGGTAATGCTATAAAAGGTTCGGTAAGGTGCTTTTTAGTGATACGCGGGGTATGGAGATTACCAAAGATGTCACGAAACGTTTTATTCCGAACATGCTGCATTACTCATTTAGGCGGTATTTTGAAATTCAACTCGCGCTTTTACCATGTAAACAGGTCGATCGTGTTTTATTCCGAACATGCTGCATTACTCATTGAGGCGGTATTTTGAAATTCAACTCATGCTTTTACCATGTAAAGAGGTCGATCGTGTACAGCGGTACTTCCCCATTACAATTAATATATAATGTGATGAATTTCTTTGAATATGTACTCAAAAGTTTGTGAAAACTGTGCGTGATATTATATTATTGAATCAGAAGCGCACAAAGGATAGAGGCAGAGGTAGGATGATATGTACTGCAGAGTCGTATCGTCCTCGCTGTGTCTTTTCTGTGCTGTTTTGCTTAGTTTATACATGATGGTCTCCCTTGGGCTACTCAAACCCGGATACTTGGGTTTGTAGTTTGAATGTGTCTATGCCTGTCGCTGTACTCAGCTTTCCTACCAAAAGTTGAACCAGTTCGTCAAAGATTAGTATACAAAGTGATCAAATTTAAGTCGACAGGTTTTTATAAAAAATAGGCGCTTAGATTTACGCGAAGACCATCTCTACAGTGAGGTTATGCGCCCAGGGGGACACATAATTAGGAGGCAATTATTGATGTAGGTAGGCCAATTGACCAAAAGTGATGAAGTAACTTTTTAGCGGATACAGTAACCAGGTATGCTTGTATTGGAAAGATAGACGCAATCATGTTTCTACGCAGTTTCAATCAGAAGAACTCTTCTAGCGCATCCGTACTCTGAGATATTGAACTGCGATGTTTAATTGCCGGTTGCATGATTACGCATGCTAGAAGTCAATACTGGAGCTTAGCTCCTCCTATTGGTTCTGTGTTTCGATAGCGGTTCCGAGTACTGCAGATCGCGACAACGCCAGCCAAGAATGAATGGGTGCCAGTTATCACTTTTGCCTATGCCTCCACTCCTTTGACGATCCAAACCCTGTTACAGCAGGAACGTCAAAGAAGGGAGGAGTTTTGCGCCCGTGAGACTGTCTTGCATGCATAATCATGCGAACGGCAATTAAACTTCACCGTTTGATATCTCGGGCTACGGAGGCGCTAGAAGAATTCTGCTAATTGAAACTGCATAGAAACATGATTGCGTCTAACTTTCCAATACAAACATACCTCGTAATTGTAGCCACTAAAAAGTTAATCAATCAATTGTAGTTAATTAAGGCTCTAAAATACATAATTACCTCCTATTTATGTGTCCTCCTGGGCGTATAACCTCACTGTTGAGGTGGTCTTCGCGTAAATCTAAGCGCCTATTTTTTAAAAAAAAACCTGTCGACTTAACTTTCACCACCCTGTATATAGGCCCAATGGTTGGAAAGTATTCACAGTGGTGGCATTGGGCATTTGTATTCATGTTACTACGAGGGAAAAGAAGGCCAGGAACGTTTTAGGCAAAGTCAAGGTACTTACACTGTCATAACATCGTTATCTTAGGAGAACAATTTGGGTGTTTTTACACGTTAGCAATTGAAGTGATTTTTCTCTTAGTTTGTCGCGATGTGGCAGACATCGAAACCTTGCGCAGTTTAAATCGCGCTCTCTCACCGTCTGTGTGACCCCGTTCCATGGTGTTTCAAAGGAGCATGGCCAATTGCGGTGAATTGTTTTGGTGCAACGCTTTGTAACCCTGTTCTTCTCATTTTCCGCGTGTGATTTCTTTCCTCAACACAACCCGGTCAGGTCAGCCTTGCTACATACATGAATTTTCTTTTATTTTAAATATTTTACACGAGTTTGCAAACTTCGAGTGTAGTCAGTGTTTTTCATCGGCAACGCAGTGAGCTGCATAAGCTAATTTTGAAATCAATTATTGGCTCATTGTCCCAAGCCTGCGTGAAGAGTCAGCTTTCCGCCCCTAAAAATTACATTTGAGAATGATAGCGTCGCTTTCACACACGTTACCTCCACCCTCCCGGGTGCATTGCTCTACCTTGCTCAGCATGGTTCCAGTTAATATTGCCAAGTAAGTTCACAGGTGTTAGAGCAATCTACGAGCTTTGTAGTAGAAAAAAACTAAACCCCTTCTGACAAGAGTGCAGTCTGCCGAAAAGGGGGAGTTTTGGCCTCTTGTGTAGTTTTGAACTTCAAGTGCAACTCGTCTGAGAACGATCACGTCATCACAAATTTTCCTGTCCCCGCGAAGGAAGCGGCTCGTAAACGTTAAAGGCTGCAGGTTACATCCCCCTGCCTTCATTAGCGGAGACCACTGCGGCCTTTATCGGCTTATATGGAAACTCGTTTCTTCGAGGAGCCCGCCATATCTGGAAACCTGCCCACGTTTTGCCACAATGTGTAATGACAAGGGTGGAGCGGAGACGGCGCTATCTTAGACGACCAGGTGAATGAAATAATTGTGTCGTTATCATTCTGTGTATCAGAACTCCTACCGTTACCTTTGCGATGAGCGCTACGATGCTTTGTGATCCGCGGTGTTTTCCAATGTGATATTACGCGGCAGCCAACCCGCAGTTGCTGGATTAAGAAATTTCGTCTTCTATTTATATTCTTACCACGTGCCCCTACGTGACACGCAACCTACAGCCGGCGGCCAAACAGGCTGATCCTTCAACAGCTTCGGAGTAAACACCAAGTAGTGATGATGTTGCAGAAAGCCCCTGCACGTTAGATTTTCAAGCCAGCACAAGACCACAAAATTATCCGTAGTGATGTCCAGGCAGAACAAAATACAAAGGATAAATAAAAAGATACCTGATGTCCCCACATGAAGCACCCGCATTGCGTAAGCGAAAATTTATTCCCATTGAACAAAGCTCAACTCAATTCATACCAGGAAAAGAGACAGCGGATGAGTCGTATGTAATGACTGGGCCGAATCACGTGACGGAAACGAAGGCTCTTTGTGTGAAGGAGGAGCCATTATAATAACATGACTTCGCAGGACAGATTTCAGCAAAAGAAGGAAGTTTACACACACCAGACATTAGAATAGAATAAAGCTAAAGGGAATTGCCCAAGTGGTGCGCTACAATGCCCACAACTAAAAGGTCCGCGAAACTCCCCGTATAAAAATCCCAAGAACAGAACACGCTCACGGTCAGTACGATGTGGACGCAGGTCGCCAACGTGGTACTCGTATCGGTGCTTGTGGAGTCGGGCTTGACTTGTCACCAGAGGTTGTGACGCCGGAGAAACGCTCAGCCGGGTCAGTCGAAGGTCTTGATCTTTCATTCCCGCCCGGTCAAGCGTTATTTGCCACGCCGGAGCACGGAACCCAAGTAGCGCTGGGCTACTCCGTGCTGCATACGACGCCAAGGGCCTTAGCAACGACGACCGGAGCACTGTTGGTGGCTGGCGACGGCCCAGCCTCGCGGTGGGACGTACACCATGCGCCTTACGCAGATTTACACAGTGGCGTGCCCCGTTCCATCGGCCTTCTCTTGTTCCAAGCCCGGTCTCGCTCGCTCGCAAACTGTACCTAGTCCGACACCTCTTCTTCCTTTTCCTCAGCAGCATCCGCTTGGTCAAGGGAGCTTCATTTTTTTAGCTTAGAATGCGGGGTCACTCCCGTTCACGGGTATATTTTATCCCTTTTCCTCCGTTTGTGAAAGTTGTTAGAGGAACAACTATTCTACGGTCCAAAAAATAGTTCCAACTTAGTCAACTCGCACACAGACACACACAAACAAACACGATTTGTCCTCCGGAAGAAATTTGTTCCACGGAGGCATATAAGTTGCTCAGGTAGGTCAAATGAAAATACGGTAAGCTCCTAGAGTAGGAGAGTGCTTTACAGAATAAACACAAAATATTTCCGTACAATGGCAAGGTACAGTGCAAAACTGTGGACATGCTTAGCCGATTGTAGGCTTTGCAAAATCAGTTTATTCCCGTTCGTTTGTTTTGACAAGTCTGGGAAACAAGGTGCGAAGGATTGTTTCCACTGCGGCCTACAAGAGAGACACAAAGGTTGGTGTCCGGACTGTCGTAAATTTTTGAAAATAACAATTTGAGCTCTTTCACGTCTGCAGAGCAATAAAGAGGATAGAAACGTTTGCTTGAGGATTTTAAACGCCGCCACCTGAGACTCATGCGAAACTATCCTATTTATTTTTGCTGGTTCCTAAGGTAAATTCAAGGTCTGGCGATGGCAGCATAGTTCGCAATGAACTTCCGTTAGCACCCAGTCAAGTTTAGAAAGTACTGCAGGCACCATTTCTTTGTAGGCCATTAAAAGTTAGCAATCTTCTCTAAGGTCCGCGGACGAGGTACTTTCGAACCACTCATGCCATAGGTTAGGGAAGCCCCATTGATTTCCACGAAGCCACACGTTCCTTGCATGGAGACAACAACGTGTTGAAGAGGTAGCTGTATCTCAGGGGTAAGTCATTGGGGTATTCCAACAGCCCTGCCGTTACATGTTCTCTTGCAGCCGCGGCTAGACCTGGTGAAGTTTTTGACGTCTCCGGGCAGAGCAGGCCAGTAAAATGTGTCTAGTATGCGGTAGGCCACTTTTATCATGCCCTAATGTATACCCCCGAACCCATCGTGTGCAAATCGAATTATTGGTTCCATTTTTGCTCTTGTTGTATTGAAGCCGATATCCATTCTGTCATGCCTCGCCAAGACACTAAAAAAATACCTGTTTCGAATTATGACAGACTTTTTGGACACTCACATTGTTATCTAACCTCACCAATACGGGTTTGTTCAAGGAAGAGGCACTCATACTCTGCTCGAAAATGTTTCTGACTTGTTAAATATGGCTTTCAAACATAACCAAATTTGCCTGTGCTCTTTTTTAGGTATAAAGAAAGCTTTCGACAGTGTACCTCACAGTCTTCTGTTACGTAAACTTTCCTTGCTTGGATTTAAAGGACCGTTCTTGCAGTTGCTTCAAAATTTCTTGCATGGCCGGCATCAATGTGTCTCCCTAGCAGAGTCTCATAGCAGCTTTTCACCGATAAAATCTGGATTACCTCAAGGTTCGATACTAAGCCCCCCGCTCTTTAATATTTTTGTTAATGATCTTCGTAATGCCGTTTCCACTCCACTATTTTAATACGCTGATGACACTTTGATGATTTCGTCCGCTTCACACGTTCATCAGGCCATCGCAACATTGCAGACTGCAGCAACTCATGCAATGGATTGGTTTGCTGCTAATTTATTACTGGTAATACGGGTAAAACGCAGCTTGTGTGTTTCCACACTCCGTTAAAAAATGTAAGGCTCAATGACCCGTTATTTTTGCATATGTCTTCATGATCTACTTGTACGTGCAAACCGGTGAAATATGTTTCATCTGTAAAATTTCTCGGAGTAATTTTTGGCAATGCCCTGACATAGAACTCTCATCTAGCATACGTCTGAAAAACGCTGCGTGCGCTTTTGTTTATTAAATACAACTTGCGTTACTTTATGCCGTTATCATTGCGGAAGATTGTTTTGCATGCTCTGGGCTACAGTTTTCTTCGTTACGGCATTACAGTGTACGGTCACTGCGCAGCTCGACGGCAGCAGAGGCTGAATTCCATTCGAAGCTCCCTGCTAAAAATTGTAGCCTATAACCAGTGCCTCCCCGGAAGTGCAAATATTTTCACAGAGTTACAATTACCCAACTTTACTATGCTGTTAATGAAAACAATAGTGTTAAAACATTTTTGGACGAGTGACTACAAAAAAAATACATTCCTACGCGTAGCCTTAGACCACGCGATCTGTATCGGGTACCACGGTGTCTTACAAGGTATGGTAAAAGAATGCAGCGCTACTATGTTCCGTCGTCCTTCAATAAATTGCCACCCAGTGTATTTGAAGTGAACAGTCGTAAGCTGGAAAATCGCCTTCGTGAATTTTGCTGTGAAGTTGCCTAAGTCTGCTGGCTGCTGATACTTACCTCTGTTGGCTTGTTTGCTCAGTTTCCCATCACTATGTGAAGGAGTGTGGCCTGTAATGGTTTTACTGTTCACAATGTTTTGTATTCGAACTCAGGTTTTTATTTGTATCATATTGAACAGCCGATTCTGTTACTTTTATGTTCGCCTACGTGCACGGATTTCCGCTGCCTGCCAGGCGGTGCCCTTCAAGCCCACGGTGGCTTTGGCCGGCCTGTGACTTTGTATAGTTGTCCTCTTCCATGTAATAAAAGTATTATTATTATTATTATTATTATTAATATTGACTTTGGCAGGATGACCTGTAGGGATCTTCTAACAGTTGAAAATTGGCAGTAACGTTATAAAACATCGCTGATTTTGGCGAAATGGTAGCTGTAGCCTTTCCCTTAAGAGGCGGTTTGTCCGATCTTGCGCAAACAGCTTTTTAGCGAACGACCGCTTTGCTGCTCTTGAGCCAGCTGTTCACTTTCAGTGTCGGGGGCTCAAATCACAAGCGCTTTTCGGCGCTTGATGTTCAATGGGGCCCGCTCTGCGACGGCCAACACCAAAAGATTCTTGGTCGGATACCCGAGCGCCTTGGTGATATTCTTCACTGCAATGGGTGACCGCCCGTCTTGACTTTTCCAGTGAGGATCCGGGTTGCACACAGTCCTGACACGACAAACAATTTCGTGCACAACTGCGTAGATTGGGCGCTTCATACAGGATACGGTGATTTCGCCTACGATATACGGAGTGCCGACATAAATCTTTGCCTGGGGTAGTTGCTTCATGGAGCGGTCTATAAGCGATACACAGGTTGTTCGTACGGTTAAGCACCGTCTGCAGCCAAATCACGCCGAACGATGGCGGTATTCCTCCCGATATCCCGAAGGACTGTAGTAGGCTTCTCTCGATCATGGCCTTCCACGGCAGGCATGCTGTTCACGCAAAACGTGTGCTTTTCAGCGACATGACCACGGTCGTGGGCGGAAGGATCTGCATTTCCTCCAGAAGAACTCTGCTGGCTGCATCCCGGAACATTTGAGAGCCCATGGTCAGCGCCAAAGCAGCAAACTGCTGGCGTTCGCTTTCAATTCCGCGCCTTCGGGCCTATACGTCCACATGGGCTGCATTTACGTAGACCCCATGCCTTGCTGCGGCGGTCCGATGCGTGGTGTCCCGGCCGGTTGCAGAAGGAGCGTTTGTGAGGTTGCTTCTTTTGCGCTACTTGCGCATTGTTTGCCGTCTTATCCCCGTCATCTCGGCCTTTCCCAAGATTTGAAAGGCTTTGAGCTTCCAGGAACCGGTCAGTATATTTTGCCAACTCATGAAAGTTTTCCACTGGCGCTCTTTGAAAACAGTACAAGCTTTGGACGGCAACAGCCAAGGATCCGCTCCGCAATGACGGGATCGCAGAGACCCTCAAATTTTTTTTCGATTCCATGATCCAGTGATCAAAATAACCGGATAACATTGCTGCTAGCTACCTCCCCATTTACCTATCCTCAGATCTGGATTAGCGAATCTTGTCCTAGTGTCCTTGGGCTATAAACATAAATAAATGCAAAATAGCGTTCCTGACTTTCGCACAGTCTAACGACTCTGTTGCAGTCATCTCGCCGATGACTTAAAGCGCCTCCATATAGAAGCACACACTAATGGTAACAACCCATTTCTCTTGGGGCCAACCCCAAATTTTTTGTTGCTACGCGCTCGAATCTTTAAAGATAGGCGTGGAAATCGCGTTGGCTCTCATGGAACAACTGTAGCAGCTTCCGTGGATTGATGACAAGCGTGTTAAGGCCAGCGCTGCTCTCTCCAGTAGCTACTGGAGGGTTTTCCCCCCTTCCTGGGTGCGCATCTTCAACTTGTTAGAGTGCAATCTTTCTTTTGTCGGCTTCTTTTTCCCTTTCCGCTGCTTCTCTTAGGGCCTCTCTCTCGGCTTCACTCTCAGCCTTCTCCTCCGCCCTCTTGTTTTCAATCTATTCCCAAAGTTCAGGTCCCGGCAATCCTAGCTGTGAACCAACCACAATTTACTTGACGACATCCACCTTTCGAATGCCAATTCACTCTGGCACACACAACATTGTATCCTATTGAGGAGATGTTATTGATAGGAACCTGGCTGGCTCTCTGCTTTTTGTAATGATAGGGCCGTATCACGTTACGGTAACGGGATGCTGTTTTTGCGAATAAAGAGACATTATATTTACATGACGTGACAGAACACAGATTTCAACTAAAGACGAAAAGTTACACACTGAAGATATTAGACGTGAATTCAGCTAAAAGCGATAACCAAAGTGGTGTGCTCAAATGCGCACAGTTAAGGTCCGCGAACGTTTCCGTATAAACGCACGAGAACCGCACACGCACACCGTCAGTCTCATGTGAGCGCAGGTCGCCGGTGTTGCCCTTGTATCGGTTCTTGTGCAGTCTTATTTGACTCGTTACCAGAGGTTGGGACGCCGGAGAGACGCTCAGCTGGGTCAGTCGAACGGCTCGGGCCCACCTCGCGCTCGGTCAAGCGCCGTTCGGCACGCCAGGGCCCGAAAGCGTAGCTCAGGGATACTCCGTGCTGTCAACGACGGACAGGGGCTTGGCCACGACACCCGGAAGAGTGGTGGTGGCTGGTGTTGACCCTGCCGTGCTGTGTGACATAGACCAGGTGTGTTACGCATGTTTCGAATACCGTGCCCTGTTCCACTGGACTTGACTTGTTCCAGTCCGGTCTCGCTCGCTCTGTCTCCATGCCTGAAGCCAGACCTCATCTTTCTCTACGTCAGCCGCACCCGCTTGGTCTTGGAAGCTACGTCTTTATGGCGTGCAATGCAGGGTAATTCCCCTTCATGGGTATCTTTCATCACATACTACATGAAGATGAGGAGGAGGAGGTAGCCTTTATTACATCAGAACGACGCTAAGTCCAGTGGGGGAAGTTCGAGTGAAGGGTGGGATATTCATAGTTGGGACATCTTGAAAATAAACCGTCCATGTTGAAGCTGGTTGGCTCCTTACGAAGGCGGAAGAGGCCACGTGGGGTGAGGAGAGCAGGCTCACGCTCGAAACTGCTCGCGCTAGACCGCTTTCTAGGGAGTAGTGCGCAATTAAAGTCAGCGTGGAGGGTTCCAGTGTTCAAGGGTAGATGTATGAGGAGGTGGCATTTGGAGGAGGGTTGAAGTTTATGTAACGCGTAAATTTCGGACATTGCCAAATTATGTGCTGGAGATTGGCCAGTGTGAGGGAGGCGCAAGAGGGATGGGGTGTACCATTTACGGAATGTCTCTGGGGCTCGAATTGGCAAAATATATGTTCAAAAAAATTTCGGCTGATCTTGCGAGCGGGGGTAGAGCAGATAAAAAGCCGTTTGGAGAAGGGGCTTAAGGCGGTCTTTTTACTTACGCAGCCCAATCTTACGCCCTTAATACAACGCACATGACAATACTTCAAAATCTGCACACAGCCACCCTGCGCACCATCAGTGGACTACCCAAACATACTCGTCTTGAGGACCTGCAAGCTGCAGTTGCTATTCCCCCTTTGGAAAATATCATTCAAGAGCAAGTACATCTATCCCTTCCTAAACGCTCAATAACTCATCAAGGTGTCTCCATCATCGCCTGGGACAATCTGAAGCCATTACAACCCAACGACATCCCACCGCATTTGGCTCCCTGGAACCGATCTTCTGTCACGGTCTCTACAGCCACCCATCCCGTCCAGCGTAACGCCCACCCCGTCCGCGCTGCCCGCATCAACTCCCTCTGGAACAGTAAACGCCCACAAGAAATTGATATTTACACCAACGCAAGCATAGCTAATCCACTGGTTTGCACCGCATGCACATGACCTGATCTCCCCTCCATCCAAGAAAAACGAACCCTTGATATTCCATGTGCTACCATTCTGGAAGCGGAACTCAAAGCCATCATTCAAGCCATCGACTTCCTCATGTTCGACTTTCACTCCTCCGTCCCTTCACAAATACGCATCCTGACGAACTCATTCGAAGCCCTAAAGATACTAAAAAGTCCCACATCGACCATACGCATTGCCAACAAAATCCTGCATCAGATCTACATTCTAAAATCTAGCGGCATCCGTCTTCGCATCGACTGGTCGCCCGGACACGAGGAGTCCTCACCGGGGAACCAGGCAGCCCACTCGGCTGCACGGGAGTGTATAACCTCCAGTCCTCCGCTGCTAGCCGACTTGGCTCCTCCGCCTCCTGAGTCATCACCGCCAGCCATACAGATTCTACGAAGATTGGGAGCGCCCAGCGGGAAAGAAGTCATGAAGCTGTAGTGGCGATGACTACCGTGTTTTGACGACTTGAAGACTGAATCAAGCCCATACGTGGCATGTGAGCATAGCCAATAGAAGAGTACCGAACATAACCGCAAAAAAGTCGTAAATTGAACTTTGCGCACCACAGTTCGTGCGCCTGCGTCTCCAACGTCTAGTCTTATATTTGCTCCGTTAGGACTAAGGCTCGTGAAAAACATACCTTTCTGTGTTTATTTCATTTCAATAAAATTCCTCTCTCTCTAGGTGCTCCTTGAACTAGTCGTGTAGCTAAAGAAACAGCTGCTCTGGCGGCCACTCTGGAAACATAGTAGACCCGGCCGAAGCAATATCATTAGTAGCACCAGCACAATAGAAGAACTGCAGGCTAAACGCCTCTCACAAAGACCTCGAACCACTCCTGTCCGGTGCCGCTTGAGTCTATTGTTTGCCTCAGAATTCTTTCACTTCGACCCTCACGAGTAATTTGCCTTTCCCTTTTCAAGACACGTTTCTGTGTGTCCATGCTGTCACCCTGGTAGTATATTGATTGTCGTTACTCCTACTTAAGAGACCAGCCCAAGTCGATTTGTTTTTTTTATTTTAAATGGGATATATGTTAATATAGTTTCTTTCTGACGCAAAGAACTCGTCTCTTGGCCAAGCGTTACTCCGATTGTTATTCCTTCCAACGCTTTTTCAACCGTGCTAAGATTGCTTTTAAGTTGTTTAGTAAAACGTCACGTTTCCACTCCATTAGTCATCACCTCTATTTTATTTATGAGCTTACTGTTGAAAGTTATCTATGAGTGGCACGCCTGGATTGTTTCGTCTGCAGGCTTTCACATATCTTCCAAAGTTGACCGCGTTACGCCCGCTTGAAACCGCAGCCAAATAAAACTTCAACGACCGCACTTAAAAACCAAAAGAATTGTTGTGAGGCTTGAAGGCTTTGATTGGTCACTCACGTACATGCCGGTTTCATAATGCACTGAATCTGGGGTCGAATCCAACTACCGAGACGTTTTGTTTCCTTTCCTATCGGCTGCACATTCTATTGTTCAACACTGCCGCGGTGAGGTAAGCCTTGTTCCACGATTTGTCCCAGTGGTTACATTGCCGCTTCTTTACCTCCGTAACCACTGTTTTTCTTCTGTCTTCGGTGTTGCTTTTCTGGGACGTACAGATATGTGGGGCCAAGACTGAGTTACATCAATAAAATCATGAAAACAACGTTTAGTCATGGTACTTGTAACCTAAATTAGATGTATGGTAAAAACTTTAACAAAAAAGGCCTGAGTTACTGTATGCCTGACGCGTTTTTTTATCAATAAAAAAGCACAATAATAGCATTTCGGGCATTTGGCTTTTTTTAGATTCGCCAAATATTTGTTTGCAATATACCGCTGTATCACCTGGAGTGCCAAACAACGAAGCCGGTAACGAGAATGACATTGGAATATAAGTAAAAATTTGTTGTTGTTGGAAAACTTTTATTTGGAATAAGGGAGGAAGGAGGGGCAGAGAAAGAGTTCGGAGCGGTGGTCGGCCATCCCATTCCAGTAGGCCGCGCAGGGTTGCCGCTGCCTTCACCCGAAAGATCAGGGTTTCCTGGTCCTCGAGGTGGCCACTGCGCAACGCGCTCTCCCATCGCTCAACTGAAGGGGGATCGGGTGGTTGGGGATTAAGTGGGCACATCCAGACAAGGTGCTGCGTCGTGCTGGGAGTGTGGCAGCCTGCGCAGTTGGCTGCATAGCAGGTCGGAGAGATGCGGTGGAGGGCGATGTGGTTGTGGTATGTGTGAGTTTGAAGATGTAGCAGCTCGGTCAGGGCAGCCGAGGGAGCTCACGCCACCGGAGCAGTGCCCCTCGTGACTGCAGATCGTCATGAGCCGCGAGCCACGAGGGACGAGTCACGCGGCCGGCAGTTGGGATAGAGACACCGAGCCGACAGCACTGCGCTCACACTCTGCCACGCAGGACCACCACCGCCGCCATGGCTCACCCGTCTCCACCGCTGTTTGCCTTCTGCCAACATCTCGGCCCTCCTCAATAAATGAACGCGGGATGTCTTCTCACGCCTCCTTCATAATTGGTGACCCGGAAAACAAGCCCTCACCGCAGTTCAAGGCGTTCACGGCAACGGTCTCAGCGCCATCACCAACGCTACGTCAGCGTTGCGATCGCGCTCTAGGACACGTCAGGCATGGCTTTACCGCGCCGGTCTGGATTTCCAAGCTCATCCGTCCAGCCGCCCAACCTCACGTTTCTGTGACTACAGGCGTTTTATGAAGAAACCCTTCTGTGTGGTTCGCACTCCTTGAGAGCCATTTTTTCACCCAAGGCATCACCGAGCAGGCGCAGCGCTACAACATCGCCAGCAAGCTGTCCCAGAGCGCGTCGTGGCACAACTTCAGTTGCCGCTGCACAGCCTCAAAGCGTACGATGACTTCAAGAAGGCAGTCCTTGTTCATTTCGGCTGGACCAGCCCTTTTCTTCATCAGCAAACTTCTCCGGCCACAACAGCCCCAAAACCATCAACTGCCACTGCGGAGATGCCACGCTCAGTTCTGTCCTCTGCATCGCAAGAACACAATGCGGGCTCACCTGACGCCAATACGCACCTGACTGCCATCCACGCCCACGGAACCGTCGATACCACCACGAAGCTCATCAGTTTCGGTGTGCTTTTCGTGCAGTAGATGATGAGAGAGAAGTTATCAAGCCCAAACCCTACCTTCAGCTACAGCCATTTTACGTCCAAGATGTAGAAGTGTGGCTGGCTCAGGGCGATGCGTTTTTCGCTGTCAACGGCATTACCACTGATATTCTGAAATGCAAAGCTATGATTAGAGCTCTACCAACCGACCGCCTGCCCGACATTCGCGAAAAACGTCTCTCTGCTCCGTCGGTCCAGTACTCTCTGCTGAAGCAAGCGATCCTCTCGCCCACCAGCATTCGTTAACCTGACTCAGTACCTGTGCCGGCGATCTCATCCTCGCCTAGCACCCCAGCAGCCCTGACTCCCCTTAACGATGTACCGGCATCATCGGGTTCTCCATCATGCCTCGACCCCGTCGTACGAGTGAATCCGACATGCATGCCCAAGTACGTCCCGGCCCCATCCTCGACTCCAACCGCAACTGAGTTTATGGCAGTTGATACCCCACCTCACTTTGAACCAACCCAGCCATGGCCAGTCGCTGTCGAATTACTGGTGCCTACCAATATGCCCAGTGCGCCCCGCACTCATGACAGTGCGCCATCGCCGATGTCGGAAGCGTCATCACCAGTTCTACGCTCCTCACCGCCTGATGATTCCATCATCGAAGCGCCCAGTGGGACCCAAGCCTGGAGCGCTGACCTCTGTACCACCACTGATGCACCAGAGCGCAACAAGGCCTCCACCGAGGAGAGAGGCGTTTTGCGTAGTGTCAGCTTGAATCAAACTCGTCGCGATTCACCGCAACGAGCAAGCAGCCCGTCGCCAGTTCTACCTCAGCAGTCAGTGGTAGCTGGTGGAGCAGGCCTTCCTGAGAGCATGCCCTACGCCCTGAAAGCCGACTCTAACGTCTCCAGGATCGAGAACTTTACTGAACGTGCAAAGTTGCCACCTGTGAAGGAAAGTTTGACATCCACCTAAATGCAGTCACACGGCTACAAAGGAAAGCTATACGGCTTTCTCAGAAACTTCGCAGTTGAAGAAAAATTCGACCTGGTCCAGGATTCGAACCCGGGACCACTGCTGGTTCGGCCAGCAGTGGTCCCGGGTTCCACCTTGGGGATTTCCCCTAAATCTGGTTGATTAAAGTTGCCAGCTGTTCTCCAAGGCACTTGCCCAAGCAAGCCTTTCGGAACGCCTGTAGTGTCTCTAAAATCGATGGCCAAGACTGCGCACCAGCGGGTAGTCTGCCACCATCGCAAACCAGACTGGCAGGTGGCTGCTTTCACTGCCAACGCAAACACACAACAAACCAGCACCACGCCAGGAACGGAGGCCAAACGACCACTCCTAACTCCGAACGTCACAACTGAAAGCTCGTGTTCAGATATACCGATGTCCACACCGGCGTGTTCTAAAAGCAGCAGCATCATGGTATTGTGGTACAATCACCCGGCACCCAAACAGCCACGTTTTATTACCGAATACCTGTGAGTGCTTCTGTGCGACACCCTGTTCAACGAGAAGACCGTGCTTTCTTACCTTCCTCGGCTGGTCCGGGGTCCGGTGACTCGTCCACAACTGAGCACCCTGGGAAGGCCACCCGAACTAATGGAATACCACCGGACAGCTTCAACGGCCGAACCAGGACTGGACACAAGTTGTAAATAGTTTACAGCATGCCATTTCACTCCCTCTGGGACTGTGACTGGAATGAACTGGTACATAGTGTACAGTGTACATAGGGCATTTTTTGTTCTTAACCTTTTAACTCATTTCTTGTTCGTTCTCTCGCGCCTCAATACCGCGAGACAACTGGAGGGGGAGTAGATGTAGCTGCCAGGGCAGCCGAGGGAGCTCGCACCACTGGAGCAGTGCACCTCGTTACTGCAGATCGTCATGAGCCGCGAGCCACAAGGCACGAGTCACGCGGCCTGCAGTTGGGATCGAGACACCGAGCCGACAGCACTGCGCTCGCACTCTGCCACGCGGGACCACCACCGGCGCCATGGCTCGCCCGTCTCCGCCGCTGTTCACCTTCTGCCAACCTCTCGGCCCTCCTCAATAAATGAAGGCTGGACCTCTTCTCACGCCCCCTTCATAGTCTTCGGCAGATGCGGGCGTCGGAAACGGAGAGCGAAGGGTGATGAGGGGGATAAGTGCGTTGGTAGGCCCAGTAGTGGTACATGATGTCGGTGTAGGTTTTTATGAGGGGGGGCTGAGCAGGGGGACCGTGCTCTAGGTTGGGGGGGGGGCAGGCCTCGTCTGGGAGGGCCCGGGTAAGAAGATCCCGGGCAAAGGCGTGAGCCACTTCGTTCCCAGGGAGGGATGTGTGGCTTGGTGTCCACACGGTAGTAGTAAATGGTAGAGTGCGCCGTTGGGACAGGATGTCTAGTGCCATGGTGGAAACTCTGCCTTGAGCGTAGCGGTGGCAGGCGGCTTGAGAGTCCATGAGCACCGCGACAGTTGGAGTCGTAGCGTGAGCGATGGCGAGGGCTATAGCGGCTTCTTCTGCTGTGCTCGTTGATGCTTTTTGCAGGCTGGAAGCAACGAGGGAGGTGACGTCAGCTACGGCAGCAGTATGGTAGGCGCACTACGGCAGCTACGTGTGCTCGTTGTCGGTTGTAGGGAGTGACGTCGGTGTAAAAGGCAGTTGAATCACTGCCGTACTTTCGAAGAAGGAGGCGAGAAAAATAATTTTTCATGGGTACTTATCAACTGAAGTGTAATTGCTTAGTCAATCAGTGTTTGTAGAATTTTAGTGCACGTGAACAGTGCCTCGTGCCTAAGTGAAATATCTGACTTTGTAAACTCAAAGCGTTTTTTTGGGAATTACCCAAACCGGTTTTCCGACCACCCCCGATACGTGAAAACTTCCTTGTTGCCAAGAGAAAAGTAAGAAAGTAAGAGCAGTGGAAGATGCCATCATAATAAAAAAAATTATTTACTAAATGTTCACCCCAATAAAAATATTTACTTTCATGTGTATTTCACTCCCCCTGTTGCGAAAGCATACAAAATATTACTATTTCCCCACCAGTTTTACTATATGACCTTGTTGTCCTTTTTCTCACGATATTGTTTTCTATTTCACAACTTAGTGATTTTGTAGCCTCTACTAATTTGATACGAAAATGCTGACAGCTCAAAAGACTGCACGATTGTTTCGTGGTGTCCAGTGTGCGCAAATAATTCTTTATCCTCGGCGATGCTTAGGAGCACATGTGTCAGTGCTTGTAAATCGGCCAATGTAGAGAAAAAAAGTGTTTGAAACCGTATCATACCTCTGTTCACAAGAGGCATTTTTTTAATATTCATTGATTGATTGTAGAGTTTACCACCCCGCCGCTACGCAGGCGATTAGGCGCGCTCTAGTGGTGGGCTCCGGATTTATTTTGACCACCTGGGGAACTTTGCGTGGGGCAAAATCTCATACATGGGCTGTTTTGCTTTTTGCCTCAGTCAGATAAGCGGCGGAAACTGCCTACAATAGAGCCCGCGTTTTCGTCCTTTCCTTGTTTTCGAGTAATCTTTTCTATGGTACTTTCTTGTCTATCAACACGTGTGTATTGCTGTTTCTTTATTTCACATTATTCATTTTCAGTCAGCCTGTACCTGTGAATTTTGCTTTCAGGTCAAAAATATAAACAGCAATGATTCCTTTCCCTTAATTATAAGTCGATTTGCGAGGAACAAGAAGATATTACATCACAAATTCTCTGAAATAGGTTCTCATTTGCCTCCGTAAGTAACTTTATTGAATCATTACGGCGGGCTTGGTTTGGAGAAATGCACTTTTCTACGTTAGTTAAACTGACGTAGAAAAGCGCATTTGTTTGTGGCAAACCTTTCTGTTAGAAAATGTGGTTTTTTATTACCCTCAGTGAACCCCACACAAACCTGCTGTGAGAGTTCATATGGGTATATGGGTATACCACGAGCAGCGAAACCCTAAGCAAGTGTATGTAAGGTCACATCTGTCGACCTTGTGCCTACGTCAGAAGCAAAGCTAGCGCATTGTTTCATCGAAACCACAGCTCACGCTTTCAAACTAGTTTAACTTTATATACTCGATCTGGTATAAAGTATTTAGAACTCGTAGTTACCCGCCGTTATCGTCATCACGTGCACAGATCGCACGGGAAGCAATAGCGACCAAAAGCTGAGGTCCTCACTGGTTTATCGGACTACATCATAGACCGCAATGCAAATCATCACACAATCTTATAGAACATTCTAGCTTGACGGGTATTGTGAAATGAGATTTCGCAAATATTGTTTTCTCACGAAAAAAGGCCACAAGAGCGATCTATGAATTTCCAGCCAATAAGCAAATGCACGTTGAAAGTGTTGTTTAAACTGCACGTTAAATTATGCTCAAGGTTAAATAGTGTTTCGACACTTTCTGCTTTTGCTTCTTTTCTTTGAATATCAGAATTTCGGCGTTATGGATGTTTTAAAAACCTGCCGTATTGGAAAGAAAAAGTGGCTTGTTTATAGCTTTTTAAGTGCGAATGCACTTCTTAAGTGAGCCTGAATCGTCCACCGCCGTCGTCCGCATAGCAACAGCTGCGGGTGCGCGCGCTCCTCGTCTTCCCTAACAACGGGGGAGATGGGCGCGCGCTACTCTCCTCCTCCTCTCTCCGCTCAGTGACTGCGGGTGTTGGGCGCCTCCTCTCCACTTCGGGCGGGAGAGCTCTCGCTCGCGTAGTGGGCGCTCCGCATTCCGACGCGTGAGGGCGCTCGTGTAATCCTCGCCGTAACGGCGGGCGCTACTCTCCTCCTCCTCTCTCCGCTCAGTGACTGCGGGTGTTGGGCGCCTCCTCTCCACTTCGGGCGGGAGAGCTCTCGCTCGCGTAGCGGGCGCTCCGCATTCCGACGCGTGAGGGCGCTCGTGTAGCGGCCGCGTGTCGCGGGAGGGTATTAGTTGAGCGCGCACCGTCGTCGAGAGCGGTCGCTGGTCCTGCATCTCGATAATGATGATGGCTGACCGGGCAACGGTACCAGCAATAACGAGTGAAATATCTTTCTTTGTAGTTGTGTGCGTGTGTGTAATCTCTCGACTACTCATTAAGATCACGATATCCACCGTAATCGCGCAATCAACAACCGTGCATTCGCACTTACAACCTCTCCCCCTCGGGAAGTGCGAGGGAATTTTTTTTCGCATGTAGGGAAAAACACTTCACCGACTTATAATTTCCGGTTTTTCCCTACTGCGACAGATGGCAGTGACAATATTTAAATATGGTTTATATAGGAAAATAAAAGAAAATTTAAAGGACAATTGCCCACAAAAATTATTCGCAAATATTTGTACCAGAGTTAGGCATAAATGGTGCTTTTATCAATATACGTGAGGCGTTTTTACATACCTCCAGTGTAATTTGTAAACTAAAATATTTAGCGTGCGTAAATTTTGTTTCACACAAGAACATACCGAAGGCAAGACTTTGTCCAACTGGCATGCACAACAAAAATTCGCATTTCATGCAACACCTGTATGAAGCCCATAGATGTCGCCTAACTGGGACTGCTGTGAAGAAACGCTCTCCGATGTCTTGCAGGAGCGTCTCCCCTTTCCTTTCGATACCACATCCCTCCTTATTTTTGCATAGTGTGAGTACTACACTTATGTTACCGCCATCATTTCAGCTTCTTTATTTTTGTGTACATATTCACTAAAAGGTAGTGTTAAATGCTTCTGCAACAATTTTGGCATGGATGCACAGGGTTTTTAATTCATACTTTCCATTTATTCCGTGCATGACGCAACCAGGGCGGATTCGTCGTGTGTTCTTTAATAAATCGTTTCAAGAATTTCTTTCTGTGAACGACATGTGAACAAAAAAACGTTAATATTTGCACAGAAATAACTATATTATATTGTTAATAAAGAGAAGGACATCGCGTACTGATATTCGTTTTCGAAAAATAGAGATAAATCCTATGACCAGGAATAGAACATGTGGCTGTGTGTTCGCATAATTTCAATTGCTTTGTATGCTTTGTTTCCCGCAAAAGGCCCCACTCGTAAAAGACCGCTTAGCCGAGTTTATCACTGCCTTGTCAATGCCCGTAAGTGTTGCGGGTCTGAGTATTGCTATTCTTTACATAAGAAAATATGAGTTGCGTGTTGATACAGCTGTTTGTATAATTCAGAACCTTTATTTTAAACGTGAATATTATCACTTTCATGCAGTGTTTATACCTATATACGATCTGTCCCCTTAAGAAAGTGATACTGTGGCACGCAAAACCAGAATCACTACTCATTATTTGGAGACGTTGTCCTCTGGCTTAAAGTAAAAGACGTGTAGTTTGGCATAGGGGAAAGCATCAATTTGTGATAGCAAATTTGAAAATACCTAATAGAAGTAAATCTAGTAGTTTTTTCTCCCATATGGAGTTGCATGCGTCGGCACACCAAATTAAATACAGAGAACGGTCTCAGCGTGCACAAGCAGCTGGGAACACAGCACACTCAATCACCGCTCACACTCGCTGTGAGTGTTCATAGCAGCAGCAGTCGCACTTTTCTCGCTCCTAAACCTCACTCTACTGAACTTTGCTCACACCACGCTTGAAGAACTTCTATACAGTAAAGTCTGTGCTCTACTCGTGCGCCGGTCTTGAGTCCTCTGAGTAGGGAAAGACGCATTCCAGACGACTATTCTGAAGGTCGGAAATGGGATCGCAAACAGCGGTCACGTTTTTCTCCAATTTTGTTTTGAATTTTACAAAAATTACCTGATTCAATGAGAATAAACGACCTACCACTTTTAACCTCTGCGTCTTTTGGCTTTCTTGACGGACTACGTTTATATCTGTCGTCATTTACCTAGCCCCTCATTTCACATTCGCAATCGGGACCGGCACAACGGCCAGCTGTTTTGTGTCAGTGTTGGTGCCATATGTAGCCTCAGAATGTTAAACGCTGGTAAACTGCTCCGAAGATATCGTAAACAGTCGAGTAATGATCCAGCTCCGAAGATATCGTAAACAGTCGAGTAATGATCCAGGAGTGAAAAACAATGTCCCCTCATTCCGAGTAGTCGCTGCGGCGCTGGCTTTCTTCCCCAAGGGCAGCTATCGATTGCCGAACAACTAAGTAGCGAAAAAAGTGGATGAGAGTACGGGCGCACCAGTCGCCTAGTACTCCGTACACCAGAGGTGTAGTCTGGAGGTCAGGCGTACGAGTGCTACCCGCCGGGCGTGCTTTTGTCCACGTTCTTTTTTACACACACACACACACACACACACACATATATATATATATATATATGTATTCACGAACACAGGGCCGACACAATTGTCTTGAAGGAAAACCAGTTTTTTGGAGCGAACTAGTGCCTTCCCAAACAACTCAAAGAATACTAAGGAGGGGAATCTGCAGTCAGTGAAGTGACGCGCGCAGGCGACTGTCGGTCAATCAAATAACGCAGCTTCTGCACTGCGGGAATTTATTTTTGGGTGAAGTGTTCCTTGAACAGTCGAATTCCATCAAAGACACCGTAGATCAAACAATAATATTCTAGGCTTTTGACGGTACTCACTCCCTGTGAAAACAGAAATCCCGTGTGGCATCAAAAAGTTACACCATCTTCCCGTTGGTAACCCTGACGAGGATGCGAAGCATGGTGGCGGTTCCGTGTGGTTCCATTGTGTTGCCGTTATGTTGAGTGATCTGTTTTTACTAGCGCCAGAGGGAATTCCGCGTCCGGGTCCACACCGGTGGCAAAGGCACGCAAGTGCTGTTGTGTTACGGTGAGTAGGCGGTGGTCCTCGAGGCGCCGAAACTCGTCCATCATGTTCTTGTCGATGTTGTCTCTGTGGTATAATCGGTAGTCTCCGTCAGCTTTGGGACGGTAAAGGTTGTTGACATTGGTGCACCGGCTGAGAGCAATGTACACGCCCTCTCTTCGCAGCTTTGTCTTCTCGTTCTTGTTCTCTTCTGCGGTTCCCCTACGGGAAGTTGACGACGGTGGTGGAACGCGAACCTATCTCGTGATGGATTGTTTGGTTGGCCAATCCCTAGGGGCACCATGCCACAATCAGCATCAGAGGCGCGGCGGACTGGGCTGGTTGAGCTTCAAGGCGCGTGGCGCTTCCCGCCACAGCTTTCCCACGGGAAATTCAGCATCTCTCTCTAAAGTTTTCAGTTCGTCGTTTCCGTTGACGTTCAGCTTCGCGTGCCTTCGTTGTATCAGTAGCTTCTTGACGTAGTTTGAATTAGTCAAGGACATAAGGCGCGTTCGTAGAACTTGCTACTGTCCCGGATTTGTAGCGTAGTGGGAAGAGCACTGCGTACATCCCATTGCGGTCAGAGAGTCATGGGTTCAAAACCGGGTGCCACTAACTATTTCTTTTATTCATAGTGTAGTATCGCGGAGCTGTGGGTGTAAGGAGGAGAGTTGCGCATGCGCAGTGAGCTTGTGGACGGCGCCGCCATCAACGACGGAGAACCAGGCGAGCCTAAGAAATGCTCCGCATTTAAAAATAAAGCAGGGAACACGCGCTTCACTTAGCACAAAGATAACCCAGACCGGCGCATCCTTGTGCTAAAAACCAAACACAAATAAACAAAATGGGTGGTCCGCGGCAATATCTGTTTTAAGAAGGATAAATACCCTGCCGCATTCTCTTCTTTGCATTCTTGAGGTTTCTTGTCTGCCTAACCCTAATAAACAAAGCCCTGTAATATATATATATATATATATATATATATATATATATATATATATATATATATATATATATAAGGTTAGTAGAGACAGAGACACACGAGAAGGACATTGAAAATAAAAATAACAGTAAGTTTACTGACGTTTCAGGGAGAGGACTCCCTTTCTTCAGAGTACAAAATAAGTTCGTTTCAGAGCTATATATATACAGAAAATGTAGCAAGGGCGAGGGCAAGGTAAAAGGAGGGAGAGTTTGTACAAATGGATCATGGTTGGTGGGTAAAAATGATAATAAGCACACACAGTCACGTGGTACGAACATGGGAAAAAAGAGAGAAGAACCAAACACAGAGAAAAAAAAATAAATAACTAGGTAATTTTCCTCCCCCGTGGCAACGGGGGTCAAAGAGGGGTCAAAACAAGATATGCCCATGCACGTGTTTGACATGGGTGAAAAGATTAGTCACGCGGAACAGAGACGTTCCGAAGAAGATATACACCCGTTCTAGGAATCCGGGTAAAGTCATTGAAACAAGAAACACGTGGCTTTAGTTGGTGGGAGGCAGAAGTCGCGCCCAAGAGCAGTAGGGCAGGCAGTTTCGACAGGAATCAGTGTACATTCGTATACAAAGAGTGGGGAAAACAAATTAACAAGGTAATTTTCCCCTCCCTCGTGGCAACGGGGGTGAAAGAGGGGTCAAAATAAGATATACCCATGCACGTGTTTGACATGGGCAAAAAGATCAGTCCGGCGGAACAAGGAAAAGAAGATACGCAAATGCACACAAAGGATGAAGATCTGTCCTTACACACCCGTTCTAAGAAATCGGGTAAGGTCATTGAAACATGAGACACGTGGCTTCCGTTGGGGGGAGGCAAAGGTCACGCCAAAAAGCAGTAGGACAGGTAGTTTCGACTCGAAATGAGTGTACATTGGTATGAAAAAAAGAAAAAAAGAAAAAAAGGTCAAGGTGAAACAAGTCATAAAAAAAAAACAGGCAGGTGCACGCGTATGACGCGGCAGCAGGTGGTATTCATCTGGGCGGTGCATGGTGCCCGTTCAGGGAATGCCGAGGCGGTCAGCAACGAATATTAGAAAACAACAATACAAAAAAGAAAGAGGACACGAAAGCAATCACACACGCGCGCGTTCACAAATTAATTACAAGGTGAGAATAACAAAGCTAAAAATGGTATTGCAGCCTTCTACCCAGAACACAATGTCCAGACTTGTTCATCAAATTAAGTTCAGTGAAGCCATTGTGCTAAAAAGCGTCGTGCTAGCACGAAACTATACCCAATTACGGGAGCTCGCCAACTAATGGGAGCATATTATTGAGGGAAAGAAATGAACGGCATATCTCTAGCCTGAGAAATGCAACCGAAATTTTAATCGGAGGAAAGACACGTTAATTTCCCATAACTTTCATTTATGCCAAACGACGCTGATTTAAACTTATAGATAAGGTAGCACTCACGAACTTCGCGATCGTGATGCGTTTTAAAACTAGGTTCAAGAATTGTGGCCTTCAGTTGTTCAAAAGAATGACCAGGAGTGCTGACATGCTTTGATAGAAGCAAAGAAGGGCAGGTTTTTGCATGAGAGCGGTGATTGTTAAACCTCAAACGAAAGGGCGTTTCAGTCTGGCCGATGTATTGTTTGCCGCAGAGGGTGCATTCCAGCAGGTATACGACGTTGGCGGAATCACAGTTAAAGTTCCCTTTTACATTAACATAATAGTCTGAAGCTGTGCTGGTGGCGCGCTGTGTGGTGGTCATTTGTGGGCATACCTTACACCGTGGTTTGTTACAGGGCATGCAACCAGTAGTCTGTGGTCGGCTGATGCTGGATTTAGTGAGAACGTCGCCCAAATTTTTGCTGCGTCTATAAACAACACGTGGTGGCTCGGGGAATATTCTCTTTAGGCGCTCACTTTGAGCAAGGATATTGTGATGTTTCCTTAGTATGGATGCAACTTTCGGAGAAGAGGCCGAATGGGTCAACACGAGGTTTGTTTGTTGATTGGGTTTTGGAGCTTTTTTTCGAAGAATGTAGGTGCGGTTCAATTGGTTAGCTCGTGTAATCGTGTCATCGATCACCTGCTCTGGGTATTTTTGATTCAAGAGCGCGGTTTTAAGTTCTCTGCAGTTAGAATCGAAATCCGCCTGGCTTGTGCAGATTCGCCTAAAACGGTGAGATTGGCTATAAGGTATTGCAGTCTTGCAGTGCCTGACATGGCTGCTGTGGAAGTGTAAATACTGGCGCGTATCCGTAGGTTTCCTGTAGAGATTAGTCTGAAGTCTGCCTAGTCTGACTAATCTCTACAGGAAACCTACGGATACGCGCCAGTATTTACACTTCCACAGCAGCCATGTCAGGCACTGCAAGACTGCAATACCTTATAGCCAATCTCACCGTTTTAGGCGAATCTGCACAAGCCAGGCGGATTTCGATTCTAACTGCAGAGAACTTAAAACCGCGCTCTTGAATCAAAAATGCCCAGAGCAGGTGATCGATGACGCGATTACACGAGCTAACCAATTGAACCGCACCTACATTCTTCGAAAAAAAGCTCCAAAACCCAATCAACAAACAAACCTCGTGTTGACCCATTCGGCCTCTTCTCCGAAAGTTGCATCCATACTAAGGAAACATCACAACATCCTTGCTCAAAGTGAGCGCCTAAAGAGAATATTCCCCGAGCCACCACGTGTTGTTTATAGACGCAGCAAAAATTTGGGCGACGTTCTCACTAAATCCAGCATCAGCCGACCACAGACTACTGGTTGCATGCCCTGTAACAAACCACGGTGTAAGGTATGCCCACAAATGACCACCACACAGCGCGCCGCCAGCACAGCTTCAGACTATTATGTTAATGTAAAAGGGAACTTTAACTGTGATTCCGCCAACGTCGTATACCTGCTGGAATGCACCCTCTGCGGCAAACAATACATCGGCCAGACTGAAACGCCCTTTCGTTTGAGGTTTAACAATCACCGCTCTCATGCAAAAACCTGCCCTTCTTTGCCTCTATCAAAGCATGTCAACACTCCTGGTCATTCTTTTGAACAACTGAAGGCCACAATTCTTGAATCTAGTTTTAAAACGCATCACGATCGCGAAGTTCGTGAGTCCTACCTTATCTATAAGTTTAAATCAGCGTCGTTTGGCATAAATGAAAGTTATGGGAAATTAACGTGTCTTTCCTCCGATTAAAATTTCGGCTGCATTTCTCCGGCTAGAGATATGCCGTTCATTTCTTTCCCTCAATAATATGCTCCCATTAGTTGGCGAGCTCCCGTAATTGGGTATAGTTTCGTGCTAGCACGACGTTTTTTAGCACAATGGCTTCACTGAACTTAATTTGATGAACAAGTCTGGACATTGTGTTCTGGGTAGAAGGCTGCAATACCATTTTTAGCTTTGTTATTCTCACCTTGTAATTAATTTGTGAACGCGCGCGTGTGTGATTGCTTTCGTGTCCTCTTTCTTTTTTGTATTGTTTTTTTCTAATATTCGTTGCTGACCGCCTCGGCCTTCCCTGAACTGGCACCATGCACCGCCCAGATGAATACCACCTGCTGCCGCGTCATACGCGTGCACCTGCCTGTTTTTTTTTTATGACTTGTTTCACCTTGACCTTTTTTCTTTTTTCCTTTTTTTCATACCAATGTACACTCATTTCGAGTCGAAACTACCTGTCCTACTGCTTTTTGGCGTGGCCTTTGCCTCCCCCCAACGGAAGCCACGTGTCTCATGTTTCAATGACCTTACCCGATTTCTTAGAACGGGTGTGTAAGGGCAGATCTTCATCCTTTGTGTGCATTTGCGTATCTTCTTTTCCTTGTTCCGCCTGACTGATCTTTTTGCCCATGTCAAACACGTGCATGGGCATATCTTATTTTGACCCCTCTTTCACCCCCGTTGCCACAGGGAGGGGAAAATTACCTTGTTAATTTGTTTTCCCCGCTCTTTGTATACCAATGTACACTGATTCCTGTCGAAACTGCCTGCCCTACTGCTCTTGGGCGCGACTTTTGCCTCCCACCAACTAAAGCCACGTGTTTCTTGTTTCAATGACTTTACCCGGATTCCTAGAACGGGTGTATATCGTCTTCGGAACGTCTCTGTTCCGCGTGACTAATCTTTTCACCCATGTCAAACACGTGCATGGGCATATCTTGTTTTGACCCCTCTTTGACCCCCGTTGCCACGGGGGAGGAAAATTACTTTGTTATTTATTTATTTTTTCTCTCCGTGTTTGGTTCTTCTCTCTTTTTTCCCATGTTCGTACCACGTGACTGTGTGTGCTTATTATCATTTTTACCCACCAACCATGATCCATTTGTACAAACTCTCCCTCCTTTTACCTTGCCCTCGCCCTTGCTACATTTTCTGTATATATATAGCTCTGAAACGAACTTATTTTGTACTCTGAAGAAATGGAGTCCTCTCCCTGAAACGTCAGTAAACTTTTATTTTTATTTTCAATGTCCTTCTCGTGTGTCTCTGTCTCTACTAACCTTATGTTTTCGCGCTCTGTGTGAGTTTTTGATTCCAGACTATATATATATATATGTATATATATATATATATATATATATATATATATATATATATTATATATATATATATATATATATATATGTATTGGTACGTCGCCGCTGTCCCCAGTCACTTCGGGTGTGCCTCAAGGCAGCGTTCTCGGTCCCCTACTCTTCTTAATATTTATTAATGATTTGCCTTCACGCGTCACATCTTGCATGCGCCTTTTGCTCACGACTGCATAATTTACCGGAACATAAATGACCCCACTGACCACGTAACGCTTCAAAAAGACCTAAACCTTATCTGCGATTGGTGTAACACATGGCAAATGTCTTTAAACTTAACTAAATGCCAGAAAATATCCTTTAGCCGAAAACACAATAACTCTAACTTTTCGTATTTCCTGAACAACCATTTAGTTTCTGAGGCACTAACATACAAATACCTAGGCGTGCTCCTAACGGCAAATCTTTCATGGTCCACCCACATTAACGCCATATGTGCTAAAGCCTCACGATCATTAGGAAACTTACGCCGAAATTTGCATGCTTCTCCGTCTAACATTCGTCAACTAGCCTATAAAACATTTGTATTACCACAACTAGAATTCACGTCCTCAGTTTGGTCCCCCTATCAAAATTATTTAGTTGACAAACTAGAAGCCGTACAAAATCGCGCAGCCCGGTTTATATCCAAATCATATGATTTCAGTTCAAGCATAACAAAAATAAAACATAATCTTTCACTAGAACCATTGCATATCCGACGGCAAATCGCGCTTCTATGCATGTTCCACAAATACATTAATCGTGCCAGGCCCTCCCCATTATCCACTGTAACCCCTCTTTCCACATCACGCAGATTATTTAATCAACGCAGCTTCACCAGAATCTACGGCACCACAAACTCTTTCAATTCATCTGCTCTGCCACGGGCTATCCGGTTGTGGAACGATCTGCCTGATAATATCGTATCGCAGACTAACCCAGAAACATTCCGTCATCAGCTGCACAAGCATTTTTACATGTGAAACCACCAAACAGGAACGCTGACATTCCTTTCTGTTAGCACCATGATGTTTTCCTTTTTCTTTCTATTTTTTTGCGGCTACCACACTAGATATTATTATTGCTTGTTCTTATTGTCTTGCCACTCTTGCTAGCTGTTACCATGTTCTTTTTTTCTTGTTTCACTGACGTGTTGCTGTATTATATATCTAGTTTTTGTATAATTTCTCTTGTTATTTTTTGTTTATCTGCTGTTTTTGCCCCCCTTACCCAATGCCCCCGGGCCTGTAAGGTATTTTGAATAAATAAATATATATATAGTGAGCGAGACGATAGTGTTTGTCCAGTTTGTTAGGTTCTTTAATACCCAACAGTTTCGAAAGGTGGACCTTTCTTCTTCGGGGGTTTTCTTAGAATAGACATAAAAACGCTTGTACACATTTTGAATCCGAGGGCTTCCCTTTCTCCTCACCCTCGAAAATGAGAACTCTCGGAAAGAGTAAAAGATCGAGAGAGTAACAAGAAGATGTGACTATACTACAGAAGGTTGGAAAAGAGGCAGGGAGAGAGGAAGGTTGAAAATGGGAAGGAGGCACAGTTGCCGCATTGATAGACAGAACACAGACATATAAGGTTTAAGTAATGCGCGTCTACAGAAAAAACGGCGTGCTGCGGAAAGAGAGAAAAAGATACATAAATTTGGAGGGTCGATGCTCCAAAGCCCTGAACGAAAAGGCTCTAGATGGCAGAGGGGCATGCCAACCTCTGCCTACTGGTGATCAATGGTTAAAAAAAACGAAATAAAAAAATTTGCTAATATCGGTTTGAGACCGTCGTTAGGCAGAGGCAAGTGCCACATGGCCCGCAGGTGGCTGAAGGAAGCTTATCGGAAAACGAAACTTTCGTGGACAACCTTGAAGAAAGGGTGAGCGGTGAGTCTGCAATGCGCAGAGGCTCGTACGGGCCCGTCTGAGTGAAATGGTCGGAAATTTTGCGTAGAAACCAATTTACGTCTCGTAAAGAACCACAGGCGGATTAGGATTTATTACCTCCCCGCCGCCTGAGCGGCAAGCCGACCGTTAAGCACCCCCCCCTCACGTCCCCCTCGTACAGATGCCGGCACAACGGTCCCGGGGCGCGGGACGGAGTGGAGGGGCCGTTGCGGCTCTGCGGCGGGCTGAACGCGTCTCGATGTCCAGCCCGGTGTTCCACCCCGCCCCCCCTTCTTCCCCATTTCGTTTTCCATGTTTGCAGTTTCTCTAGAGTTTTCCAAGGCCCACTGTGCGCAATGTGGCTTTTGTCTTCAGGTCTAACTACTTTCTCAAACGTAGCTCGTACATCTTTCTGCAAAAGGCTTAAAAATCACAAGTCACACGTGAAGGGCCTCCACGAACTTCATCTGTCCAGGTATCTCCGACTCCCGGGCCACTCTTTTGAAAACATACAGGCCGTCTCAATTCATTCCAGCTTCCTCCGCCCCCTCACGTCCCCCTCGTACAGATGCCGGCACAACGGGGCTCCGCTCAGGGGCGGAGGAAGCTGGAATGAATTGAGACGGCCTGTATGTTTTCAAAAGAGTGGCCCGGGAGTCGGAGATACCTGGACAGATGAAGTTCGGGGAGGCCCTTCACGTGTGACTTGTGATTTTTAAGCCTTTTGCAGAAAGATGTACGAGCTACGTTTGAGAAAGTAGTTAGACCTGAAGACAAAAGCCACATTGCGCACAGTGGGCCTTGGAAAACTCCAGAGAAACTGCAAACATGGAAAACGAAATGGGGAAGGAGGGGGGGGCGGGGTGGAACACCGGGCTGGACATCGAGACGCGTTCAGCCCGCCGCAGAGCCGCAACGGCCCCTCCACTCCGTCCCGCGCCCCGGGAGGGGAAGGTTCGTAGTATGCCCCCGTGGGGAGGGCGACGAGGGTGAGGAACCACCGCCCCGAATCCTGGCTTGGCGTTGCCACAGCCGACGGCCAACCGGGCCACTCCCAACCTTCCTATTACCCCCAGAGCAGGCCGAAAAAAAGGGAGGGGCGAACATAATTATGACACCCCCACACAAAAAGAAAGAAAGCAAGAAAAAAAACTGCAAACATGTTCTGACACATATTCCGCAGGCATGGCCCGCCCCAGACACTGTGCTCATAAATGTGGCTTTCTGAATTTGTTAGCCGATGACGACACTCAGTACTGCTGAAAAATGAAGAAAGAAGGTTGCTTGATTTCATCAGGAATCTGAGATATTAATTAGGATGCGAAGGTATTTCAGTTAGTTCTTTTAGGCACGAAAGCCTTCCTGCGGTCTCGTTGATTGTATGTGTGAGGGATTTGAATTTGTAGATGAAAAAAGATTCTTTGTTTTCCCGATAAAGTTTGTTTCGGAAGCCTGATTGGAGGAGCACGACCTTGATGTGCTCGAAGCTGTGGTTGGGAAGTCGGACGTGCCGTGAAAGTGGTAGATTTGGTTTCGAAGCCACGTCTGCCCTGTGATTGTTAAACCGCAATCGGAATGCTGTTCCTGTTTGACCAATGTATTCCATGCTGCAGGCGTCGCACCGAAGTCTGTATACCACGTTGCTCGAGTGACAATGTAAGTTTTCTTTTATGTTATGCACAAAGTCGGAACAGCTTGACTTTACCTTGTTGGTTGGCACAATGTGAGGACAAACCTTGCAGCGTGGTTTTCCGCAAGAATGGCAACCCAGTGCGTTGTCTGGTGGGCCAGTCTTAGCCTTTACTATTAAGTCCCGAAGGTTTTTTTCTCGCCGGTACACGACTCTGGGTGGTCTTTCAAAAATTGTGGACGACCGATTACTCTGTTTTATTATGTTGAAATGTTTGCTAAGTATGTTGTTCACTCGAGGAGCCATTGCTGAGTAGGTCCGTACAAGGTTGGTCTGATATGCGCTGTAAGTCCGTTGTAGGCTCGCCCCGATACAGCTGCAGTGCGATCCCGGCTTCGTGCTCTCTATTGCATCATCAACGACATTTGCAGGGTAGTTCTGTTCCAGAAGGGTGGTTTTGAGTTCTCGCGTATGCCTGTCAAAGTCAGAGCCGTCGGAGCAAATTTTGCGGTATCTGTTGGCCTGAGAGTACGGAATGCTGGTCTTACAGTGCGGGGGGTAGCTGCTATTAAAATGGAGGTATCTCTGCCGGTCCGTTGCTTTCCTGTATAGTGTTGTGGAAAGGCGGTTGTTCTCCACAGACACGGTAACATCTAGGAATCTAATGACCTGGTGCGATATCTCATAGGTGAAACTGATTGAAGGGTGAACTGCATTAAAATTCTCGATAAAACTTATGAGGCTCGTTTTTCCGGAGCTCCACACAAGAAATACATCGTCTAGAAATCTTCTGTAAAACAATGGCTTGATAGGGCAGTCCTCCAGAAAGAGAATTTCCAACGATGCCATTGAAATGTTTGCATAATTTGGGGCCATTTTGGTTCTCATTGCTGTTCCATTGAGTTGAATGTAATGCCTTTTGTGAAATCCGAAGTTATTGTGATTCAACACTAGGCCAAGAAGGGCAGAAAGTGTATCCTTATCGATGTCTACCGAGGGCTCCTTGTTTTGGAATGCTGCAACAGTGGCCGCTATGCCATCTTGATGTGGGATATTCATATATAGAGTGAGCAAACATTCATGATCACGAGAAGGCTTCCCGGGGGAATTTATAGGTATGATATTTCGCGGAGAAAGTGATCGGTGTCCTTAATGAAGGAAGGAAAGGTTGCTGGTATGTCGCAAATGAGTTAGTTAATTAAATTAAAAATTTCTTCCGTTGCACTGCCGTTGCCTGAGACTATGGGCGGCCAGGATGGTTCGCCTTGTGTATTTTGGGGAGTAGATAAAAACGCCTGGCTCCTGCGTATTAGGGCGACATGGCTCTCATCATAGCAGGAGTTATATTTTTGCCTGTCAACAGTAACGCCAGTGTTTCCTTGATTTCGATTTGAATTTCGGGTGTAGGATCACTAAGGATTTCTTTGTAAAAGTTAGCGTCACTTAGCTGTCGGAACCCTTCCTGAATGCAGTCAGCTTTGTTCAGGACCACTATTGCACCACCCTTGTCCACCGGTTTTACCACCATTTCTCTATCATTTCGCAGCTCCTCGAGGGCTCTTCGCTCCTCGCTACGCAGGTTATCGCGGACGGGCCGGCGTTTAGACAGATAAAGAATTTGGAAAGAAAGGAAGTGGAGAAAAAATGCCCGGCAGGTGGGATCCGATCGCACGACCTCCAGAATACCGCTCTGGTGCCATGACCACTAAGCTACTGGTGGGGCGAGTTTCCCCTCCACTCTATGGGGTATTTGTGTTTAGTTATTTTTTTGTTTTCCAGTGCTTGGGAGTAGTAGCCAGGGCCACTCGGACTACTCGGGGTGAAGGGGACCTTCTCCTTTTTTTAACCCCTGGGCCGTGACTCGAGTGTCTATGACATGCCGAGATGGGTCGACCGGCGTTGAAGCCTCTTAGGCTTCCTATGGCACCAAGACTGCCAGAACAGAGGCCCTCGCTATGCATGCAGCGAATCAGAAAAGGAAATCAGGGGCTTGTTCAAAACAACACAGATATAAGAGTTTGCAATCAAGAAAACCTAGGAAAGCAAAGGGGAGGATGTGGTAGGTCATTGAAACCGATAAAGAATCTGCAAAGAAAAAAAGTGGAGAAAAAATGCCCGCCAAGTGAAATCCGAACCCACGACCTGCAGAACACCGGTCGGGTGCGATAACCACTACGGTACCGGCGGGGCGATTTTCCCCTCCACTTTCTGGGGTATTTATGTTTAGGTATTTTTTTTTGTTTTCCTTTGCTAGGGGTGGCAGCCAGTGCCACTCGGACTACTCGGGTGCGAGGTTTCCCTCACTGCCAACTCGTATTTCTGTGTTATATATATATATATATATATATATATATATATATGTATATATATGGTATACGAAATCCAGGGAGTAGTAGAACTTTGAAGATGGTAGAAAACACAAGAGAAGAAAAACTTCGAACAAGGTAAAAGCACGGTTGTGGCCTACGTTTCAGCAAAGAGAACTTGCTTTCCTCAGGGCAATCTCTCGCCTCTCTCTCTTCGGCGAGAGATTGCCCTGAGGAAAGCAAGTTCTCTTTGCTGAAACGTAGGCCACAATCGTGCTTTTACCTTGTTCGAAGTTTTTCTTCTCTTATATATGGTATATATATACGGTCACGTATACGGACTCAGACGAATAGACCTTATGAAACTGGTGTATTTTGGGTGCACTTGCTCTCGCCGCCAAGAAAACGAAAAGTCACGTTGCTCGCAGCTCAGCGTATCACACACAACCCACGCGCCCAGCGTCTTGGTCAACCTCCATCTCGCACGTGCTGGCCCAGTTCACTTGGGGATCAAGCGAGGGCTGGCCGGGTGTAGAATCGATTGTTCGGGTGTAGAAACACTGGCGTGCGCCTGTGGAACCAGTTTATCTCCCAGGAAATTTGTGAGCGTGAGGCATTATTCCACTTTTAATTAAGGAAAGCATGGGCACTAAGCTCAACTAATAGGCACCTAATAAGTGCAATGGGAAGAGGAAAAATAATGTCTCCACAGTTCCTTGAGTTTGATAGGTGGTTCTGAAATAGCACAAACTATAGTTTCAGGCTTACACGATGCTAGTTATCACTACTGTGTAAATTCTTAGGTGTGATACACCCCACGCACACGCGCATAAGTACGGGTACGTCATTACCGGGCAAAGTACGGCTTTAGGCAGGCTATGTGCACTGTTTCGGTACGCGATTGGCAGCGTTGCACTGTTCCATCCTGGAGAACTTCGTAGGTGACATCGCAAAGGCGTTACACTATCTTGTAAGGTCCGAAGTACCCGTGTAAAAGTTTTTCTGACAATTCCGGCTGGCGGATCGGTGTCCACACGCATACTCTGTCGCTTGGGTGGTAGTACGTTTCTCTATGGCGAATGTTGTAGCGCAGGGCGTCGGATAGCTGTTGTTGTTGGATGTGTTTCTGGGCGAGTTTGCGGGTTTCTTCGGCGCGCTCACCTAACTGCTCCGCGTTTGGCGTTGCCAGATGCTCTTCTTCTAAAGGTATGATTGCATGAAGCATAGTCTGCACATTCGGTCCATACAGCAAATCAAATGGTGTGAAGCGTGTTGTTTCCTGCGTCGCTGTGTTGTAGGCAATCGTCATGAACGGCGGTATTTTATCCCACGCTTTTTGTTGCACATCATCGTACATAGGTTACATGTCGACCAATGTTTTGTTAAGTTTTTCTGTCAACCCATTGGTTTGCGGATAGTAGGCTGTGTTTAATCTCAAAGGCGAAGGGAAAGCAAGAAAAGCAAACTGTATTTACAGTACGTACAGTGCAGAACAAGCTTTAACATGGCGACCGAGAATTTTCCTTATTCTTTCTCGTCTTTGTCTGTCTCCTCTGGGTGCCATCACGCCGAGATTCTCGCTATGTTTCCACGTTCTGGGCCCCGCACGGGGGCGCCAATTTCAAACCAGATCACAGTTCTTGGCAATAAGAAACATCCTCCCGGCCCCAGCACTGAGGGTTGTAATCTCCGTCTAGGCTGCAGTAAGCTCTATTGGGTACAGTAGCTGCACCGGTAGTCGCAATGTAGCTCCTCTAGGAATCCTCACAATGTAGGCTCGGACGTTGTGGTTGCATCCCATGATAACTGGTATAACCCGACCAGCCTTCGACATTTGTCGAGGAGCTTTTTCTTCGTGCACAAGCACCAAATCTCCAACTGTAAGCTCGTGGGTGGGCACATTGTTCGCATGGTTGAAAAGGCGCAAGTGCAACAAATATTCCTTACGCCATCTCCTCCAGAACTGTTCCGCAAGCCGTTTACGGAGGAGCCACCTTCGCGTGACTTCGCTTCTTGTTGATTCCGCTGTTGGTGGTGGACCCGCACGTATCGCAACAAGCCTCCTTCCTATTAGGAAGTGTGCGGGCGTGAGTACCTCTGGGTCATTTGGTGCTGCAATAAGGTACGTGAGCGGACGGGAATTCATTACCGTCTCAGCCTCTTGAAGTACAGTCGTCAGTTCTTCAGCCGTCAGTGCAGCTTTACCCAGGGTTCGCCGTAAACAGGATTTTGCGGTTCGCACCTTACGCTCCCAAAATCCGCCCCACCACGCCCCTCTTTCCACAATAAACTTGTAGTACACGCGTGTTTGAGCACAATGTTCTTGAAACTTTACGTCCAGTAACGCCTTTACCAACGATTCAATATATTTGGATGCCTTTTTGAAAGTTCGTGCGTTGTCCGTGTAGATGACAGCCGGGAGTCCACCGCGAGACGTGAGTCTTCTTAGGGCTATAAGAAACGCTTCACTCGACAGTCTCGAAACCAACTCGAAATGCAGGGCTCTCTTAACCGCACATGAAAACAAGGCAATGTAAACTTCCGCAGATGAACCTTCAGTGCGAGCATAAAGACGTCCAGCGAAGTGTATCCCTACTACCTCGAAGGGATCCGAGCGGCGCGCTGTATCACCAGATAAAGAGCTACAGGTGCGCCTGCGGGCCTTAGTCGGGTCCTTATGCAAGCATTGCATCTGCCGATTACCATTTTTACTATTTGTCTTCCGCGCTGGACCCATAATCTCTGTCTTAGCTCGCTCAGTGTGTTTTGAGTCCCGCCATGAAGGGTTCGTTGGGGGCACTCGCTAATGACAAGTTCGGTGAACGCGTAGGAAGGTAGCAGTAAAAGAGGGTGGTTGACTTCCTGTTCTTGAGAGAACTCTAGCCTGTTTCGTACACGCATCAATCCCGTTGAGTCAAGGAACGGAGTGAGCATCCGAATGCTTAATCGGCAGTCGAGAGGAGCTTGATTCAAGAGCAGCTCGAGGTCCTCACCGTAACTGTCTTGTTAAACAACGCGGATCCAGTACAATTCCGCGTCCTTAACCTCTTCTGCTGAGATGGATGTCGATATCCGGTTGGCAACATTTCTACAATTTCTGATAAATCCAGAATCCAAGCGGTGATTCGGAGAATTTGCAACAGTTTGGAATACCGCGCCAAGTCCAAGATGGGATTCACTATCCTCACAAAGCAGATTGGTACACATCGCTCCCTTTCTTCGTCGACGCCTTTCAACCCAATCTCCGACTCTTCCGTAGGCCGATCTCTAGGGTCTTTCAGTAACCACGTGGGTCCATGCCAACATCGTTGATCGGTTTTCAGAATGTACAATGACACCCCGCGAGTGAGATGATCGGCCGGATTGCAATTTTCGGGACAATGCCGCCACTGTGTCCTAGCCGTGAGTCTTTGAATTTCCGTGACTCGATTTTTGACAAATTATTTCCATTGTGATGGATTACCCATATTCAAATGCTGAGTGATGTGGGAGTCTGTTCAAAATGTAGTTTCGACGTTGCTCGGTACTTTGGCAAGAGATGCTTCCAAGAAATTTGACATCCGGGCCCCGAAGAATGCGCCCAGAAGCTCGAGTAGCAGCAATGTCAATGTCTTCATAGGAGCGACTCTTGACTTGGCCATCACCAGTCCGGTTTCACGCAATTGCTGTTGTCTTGAAGCCTTAAATAGGCGCATGCCCCTTATGCCCTTGGGCTAGCATCTTAAAATATGTGCAGTTGAGCTGCCGTAGTCTCTGGGGATAAATGTACCCAGCGAGGTATTTGACGCTGCCAAGTTCCTGGAGGTCGGATCGCCAACGTGGCCATTGCGCTCGAATATGAAGTGGAAGATCGTCATCCAAAGAGACATCCCGTTTCCACATCTCTTGGAATAATATCTTGGCTTGAACTGTGAATGAGGCCATCATTCCGAGAGGATGGAAAATTCGTGCCGCTGTATAGAGCACTGATCTATTGGAGGTTCGATCTTTGTCAAAAAAAAAACTAAGTACAGACTTTGAAGCTATTGTCATGAGATCTCTTCGGGGCTCCCATACCATTCCATGAATCTTGAGTGTGCCGTCGGTAAAGGTGATGCCTTCTTTCTGCTCGAACAGCTGCTGTAGGTGTGTCGAGCTAGAGGTCCACTTCCTAAGACGCATACCTGCGGACTCTAGTATAGTGTTAGCTTCGGTGAAAATACGTTGTGCCTCTTGGTCGGTGTCGGCTCCCACGAGCAAGTTGTTCACGTAAAACAACTTTGCGAGTAGGGCAGCCGTGTTCCGAAAGGAGCCGCTGACAAGTCTCATGTGATGTTGTAAAGTGGCGTTCAGCAAAAATGGGCTTGCTGTGGTACCAAACGTTACTCTGGTCATACTCCATTCTTCCACTTCATATTTAAGGCTCTGGTACGAGGGAACTTGCTTGAACCACAGAAACCGCAGTGCATCTCTGTCTTGCTCTCGAATGCAGATTTGCAGGAACGCCTTTTTAATATCTGCGGTAAGAGCGATGGGATGCAACCGAGTGTTTATCAACAGTGTGGTCAAGTCAGCCAGAAGCCTTGGGCCTTTTTTCAGGTGTTCATTGAGGGACGTGTACTCCGGCCCATGTGACGATGCGTCGAAAACCACTCGAACCTTGGTAGTCGTGGACTCGCTGCGAATCACTGCATGAGGCAGCAGTAGTCCACTGTAAAGGCTGACGGTACGATTTCCTTTACCCACTCTGCGTGTCTCAAAGTCATGTAGGACCGAATGGTGGAGTCGTATTGCTGCCAGAATTCGGGATGGCGCCGCAATTTTGTTCCGAGAGCCAGAAGACTTCATAGCTGTCGTCTTATTGTCGTCCAAGCGACCACCATTATCTTTCCATGGGAGTGCAACCTCGTAGCGGCCCTCCTGAAATTTGACGTTACGGTTGAACTCACGGAGAACGTCCGAGACCTCATTTAAAGTATTGTCCTGATCCACAATACCTATGCTCTCAAGCTCCCAGAACTTCTGCATGATGCTGTCTGCTGGTTCCGCTGACGCACTCACTCGTAGAACGCAGGTGTTCATCGTCAAGTTAACTGATGTACTCAATGAGAGAGGTCCTTAAAACATCTATCCGAAGACGGAGTCAAGAGCCACCATGCGTGCGTTACCAGAGTAGCGCTTTATCTCTCCAGTCATCAGCTGCCAAAGCTGATCACAGACCACAAGCAGCCCAATACCAAGAACGACTGCCATGCCCGGTATATAAATTTTGTCGGTGATGTTGTGTCCACAGTCTTCCAGTGTGTTCACGAAGTCATGTTCAGCCGGCACTTGACAACATCTTGGCAAATGAATGCGACTTCAATGGCTCGTATAACATGCTCCGTACCGTCGTACTGACTGCGAAGACGTACTTCCACGAGGCGCCCACGCTGCGAAGTTGCAGTCGCCTGTCCGAACCTATTCAAATGGAGACTCGTACTTCCAAGCTCTTTCAGGCATAGGGTGTTGGAAATGTCCTGCCGAATAAACGTTGTCTGGCTTCCACGGTCTGCTATTGCACGAATGTGCGCGCAATGCTGACTTCCGACATCCCAAGTCCGGAACGTCTGCAGGAGTACATCATTAGTCAAGGATGAACACGTGCTTGTGTGAAGGCTGGTAGTGTTCACACTCTTTGTGACTTCAGCTTTCTTGGGTTGGCATGTTGGGTCGCACATAGATGAAACATGCCTCCATTGACACCTGCTGCACTTTACTTTCCGGCGGCAATCTTTTGAACGATGCCCACGCATAGTTCACCGAAAGCATCGGTTGTCTTTGGCGAGATTCTTCAACTTTTCTTTTTTAGTGATAGTTACATCACAGTTCTCGGTAGAATGCTTCGGGGAGCAGCAAAAGAAGCAGGTCTTGTTTTCCTGTGGAGCGACAGTATCCAGTACGGCTGCAGTTGGTAAATGCGCCAATTGTTTGCGGTCAAATCCACTTCGAGGACTTTTCTTATCTTGGCGATCAGCCAACTCACTTCGCTCTCGACTCTCTACCTCTACCAGCAGATATTCAAGAAGACCTTGCAGCTCACGCTCTGCCGTGCCTCTTTCGCAAGTTGGCGGGGATAGCGACGGCCCGCCTTCGTTTTGCTGTTCTGTGCGCGACGTGGATGAACTCTTAGAAGTCGCCACCAGTCGGTGATAGCCAACGACGACGTCGCTTGGTAAAGCTTGCAGTATGATGTCCGTCAGCATGGTCGCATAGGTAGCCGAACTGATGTTCAGGGCTTTAAAGGAGCCATGAAGAGAAAATGCAAGTTGAATTTATTCAAAAGATTTCGTCTTTTATAGTGCCCCCAGCGCTTGTCCGGATACAAACGGTGCTTTATTCACTGCGAAATTAAACAATTTAGGTTAAAATTTTCATTTTCCCGCTCAATCGTGCGTTTTCGTGGTCCCAACTGACATCACAGGAACCGACCGCTCTGCAGCCTAGAGTACCTTCATTAACGCATCCGCCGTTCAGGGTAGAGACACGTAACGCTGGCGCCGCCATGTTCGGTTGCTCGCTCGCCGCCAAAGCAAGTTATTGTGTCAAAACCGCGCTAAAATTATCGCCGCAACGCGGTTTACTGAAGAAGTTTGAATCATATTGTCTGTTTTGCGTTGCTAGGTCTCGTGGGAAACGAAAAGAATAACGCGTTGAGCCCGTTGGCCCAATTGCGGCGGCACGGGACCGTTCAAAAATTGTCTCCACCCTGTACAGCGGTGTCGGTTTGTTCCCGCGTTTCTTTACGTTCACTTTTTTTTCCTCCATGTTTACGTTCCGTAACCTAGATGGCGCCACCATACCGTGGCAAGCGTTTGGTTTGTTTTTGCCCGCATTTAAACCTGGCTTGTTTTGTTCTGGGAGAAAATATTCGTTCCCTGAAACAGTGCTCCGCTCGATAAATGGGGTCACGTAAGACACCGTTGCTTGCGTCAATCGGCCAGTGTCGTCTGCGACAACCCCAAGCCCCGTAGTGCTGTGCAGCTAAACCAAAGCATGCTGTGCGCAGTACGAACAGCAGAACGCATCAGTACTTCTATGTTTACATGTGCTTTCGTAACTTCCACTGTTTGTCCCCATCATTCTTATTGGTTTGTAAAGAATGTGCCCTAAATTTAAGCGCAAATCGCTCGTTCGTCTAGTTTGTAAGCTCTACCTAATTTGCGTCTGCTTCTGCCAGCCTCCGCCAATCGCAGAGCTTAGCCCATGTGACATCACAGGTTCTGTTGCGGGAAATGAGCTGGTGGGTCGCATGACCATTCCCGTTTTTCCTAATTATGTAGCTTATTTGAGCGAAGTTTACGTAAAAGTGGTGTCAGTATGATTCTAACGAGACAATCTTTTGAATGAACCAAACTTGTGTTTTCTCTTCATGGCTCCTTTAAGTCCCCTCATGTGGCAGTGCACGCAGTCCATAAGCTTCCGCAATCCCTTCACGTCGTCCGATGCTTGCACCGAAGGCAGAGACCTCAAGCGAGCCAGATGCTCTTGAATGATGCGTCGAGTGTCACCAAAGCGCCTTTTAAGAATGTCGACGGCATCATCGTAGCATTCACTCGTCACTTGAAGGCCCGCTATAGATGCAGCTGCCTTGCCGTTGAGAAGCGTACCTAGGTTCTGGAACTTTTCTCCCTTAGTTAGTCGTTGGTATGAACAGACACCTGGTAATGTTCCCAGAAACTATGCCACTGGCATATCTCCCTGTCGAAGGACTGCAGTTTGAGTGTCGGAAGCTTGACGGAACTGCCTCGCACTAGTTCCTCGTATTGATCACCCTCGTATATGGCGGGTTCCTTGGGATAAGTGACACGTGGCGTGATTGAAATATTGCTTGTCTTGACTTTAATTGAGCAAGAATACCTTTAGCGGCGTCATCGTATTTCAGTACAGCCTCCATTTCCGCTGCGAACTCTTCGCCATCGAGGTGCTCTTCGAACTAAACATTCAGCCTTTCCAATTCGTCGTTGTTGGCCTGCAGTCCTTCACGCAACGACGCCAGCTCGCCGATGTCCGCCGTATCCAATACACCCTTTATCTTCATTGATGAGGCGAGTATTCTGTTGCCGCCGAACAGTACGCTTCTGCTTCAGTCGGATCATCCTTGCTTCCGAACAGCGGTCGCACCGCTCACCTCCTGGTCGACACCCGAAGCTTTCCGCTGTCTCTCACTGTAGGGCGATCCACAGCTCCCGGTCTTTCGGCACCAGTTGTTGAAGAATCTCAAAGTAGAACAGAAAGCAAGAAAAGGACACTGTATTTGCAGTAAGTACAGGGCAGCACAAGCTTTAACATGTGACCGAGAATCTTCCTTCTTCTTTCTCGTCCTCGTCTGTCTCCTCCACGTGCCATCACGGCGAGATAGCGGCACAACGTTGCCGCTATTTTTGCACATGCTGGGCCGCACACACGGGCGCCAATTTCAAAGCAGATCACAGTTCCTGGCAACGAGAAACAGGCTGTCAGTTTCCTGTGCATAGTACGGCTGAGTTCTAACGTTTCTTGCATCCCATGGGCAGTGAATGGCGTTCCCCTGTCTTAAACGATGCGCGATGGAGCCACTTCAGCTGCTTTTCCTCGCGATATAGGCTTTGTCTCGGCGTAACGAGTCGTCTGTTGAGACTACGATTCATGGGTTTCCAGAAGCCAATAATCTGAATGGTCCTAGCAGGTCTATGCCTATCTGCTGGAAAGGCTTGGCGGGTGGTTCTGTCGGCTGAATTAAGCCCACTGGCCTTAAGGCCGGCGTTTTTTGGCAGCGACATTGACCACATGTTTGGACATTGCGGTTGACGCTTGGGGTGAGCCTTGGCAAGTAGTATTTCTGTTACACCCTGGCCAAACGTCGCTTGCAGCCTATGTGACCCCGGTGTCGGCTCGTCATGACACGCAAAGAGGATGTCTTGTGGTATGACGGGAAGATATGCGCTGTCGCTGGAATCGCCCTTTTTCGTGTATAGGACTCCGTTTTGTAAAACAAAAAACGCAGTGCTCAAGAGCGGTGCCATGGTATGGTAGCACTTCTGCACTCAAGGTGGTCAATGAGCACTAGAAGATCCGCGTCAGAGCGTTGTTTGGCCCAGAGTTCGAACGTGGTTGTTTCGTTTTCGGCGTGTTCGTATGGCGATTTGACTGGAGCACGAAATAGACTGTCGGCGTCATTGTGCTTGCGGCCTGATTTATAAGCAGTGGCAACGTTGAAATCTTGCAGTCGAAAGCTCCAATGTGCTAGGCGCCCAGAAGTGTCTTTTACGTCGGCTAACCAACACAGGCAATGGTGGTCGTTTATTACTTGATAAGGGCGGCCGTAAAGGTATGAGCGGAATTTCATTTTTGCCCACATCACAGCAAGGTATTCCCTTTCAGGGGTGCAGTAGCTCGATTCCGCTCGCGAAAGCACACCACTGGCGTAAGGAATGACCTCCTGGGCTCCTCCGTGCCACTGAACTAGCACCGCGCCCAGTTCCATGCTGCTGGCGTCCATGCGGACCTCGGTTTTAGCCTCGTCATTGCAATGAGCGAACACGGGAGGTACCTCTAGACGATGACGCAGTTCTCTGAAGGCTTCTTGTTGTTCCTCCAATCACAAAAACGGAACCTCCTCTCTGCTTAGGAGTGTGAAGTGTTCAGCGATCTTTCAAAAGTTGCTGACGAAGAGGCGGTGATAAGTGCAAATACCTAGACAGCGTCGCACGGCTTTCTTATCTCGTGGGATCGTATAGGAAGCTACGGCAGCTGGTATTTCAAAGTCTGATTGCACTCCCTCTCCGCACACCACATACCCTAAGAACTTCAATTCGGTGAACCCGAGGTTGCATTATCTCGCTTCAATGAGATGCCAGCTGACTGAACCGGTTCTAATACCCTTTTCAATCGCTGTAAGCAATGTTGAAGAGTATCGTAAAAACGAGGACGCCGTCTAAGTACATGACACACGTCGGTTTTTTGACGCGGGTGATGACGGCATCCATCATCCTCTGTAAAGTGGCTGGAGTCGAGAATAGACCGAAAGGGAGTACTTTGAATTCATACAGTCCATCGGGGGGGACACAGCCGGCCTTCTCCGGATCCTTTTCGTCTACTTCGGTCTACCTGTAGCCACTCCTAAAGTCGATGGAAGAAAAATACTTTGCTCGCCGAAGTCTTTCCAAGGAGTCGTGAATGCACGGCAGTGCATATGTGTCATATATGCTTTTCATATTTTTCGTTTTATTAGATACTTTTGCGCATTACAAATATGCCACAAGATGTTGGGTCAATACCCGAAGCTAGTTGAGGCCCAGATAAAGAAAGACAGCACGGTAAACATTAACTTCATTAACAATGCAGCGAAACAAGTACAATAGTTATTGTACGCAGAGTGTGTAAATACATGACTCGAAGGCACTCATAAGCCGCGAGTGAAGAAAATTAAAACCAATATCAATAAATATTGTTGAAACAAAATATACGGTTTTACACATATGAGTCTTACATTCCAGATATAGTGTTTAATAAAAAAAGTAACTTTACAGTACTCTTTTCGATGGAGAATATGTGGAGTACTCTTTCTAAGTAGAACTATGTACAGTACTCGTTTCTATGTATCGTCTATGTAGAAACAGATACACAGCTGCATGTACAGATCTAAGAGCCACAAAAACAGGGTACACAGCAACACAAACCTCGATGCATTTCGGCAGGAATGGCCGCTTAGGATATCGGAACCACACAGTTGAAAGTTAACATAAAACTTTTCCAGACATATATATTCACGCTAGAATGATAGAACCTTTTTATAGAAACAAAAATTGCTAGCCATCTTTATTTGAAGGGGTACACTGTTCCATATTTTGGCACCAAAGTTTTGAATTATTCGTTCGCCGTAGCTATCACGAGTTATCAGCAGGTTAAAATTTACAATATTGGCATGCCTAGTACTGCAAGTCGGAATAATATATAAATTCAGTAAAAATGCGTGAATATTATGCAGGATCATATTCACAATAATTGCAATTTTTATTTCGGAAAGAAGCTTTAGAGGCGAGATCTGAAGGTCACAAAACAATATTTCAGTAAGATTGTGGTAGTGGGAAAAGGCGAAAATACGCAGCGCTCTTTCCTGCAGTTTAAATATAGGATCGAGGTACGTTTTTAATGTAAAAACCCAAGACTCGCAGCAATATGTCAGGTGGCCGTGAAACAGAGAAAATTAAACATTTTTCAATGTGGAGAGGCTAAACCACATCATAGTTCTTAGCAATACCTAACACAAAGAAGCTAGCTTTGAGTTCACGTTATTTATGTAGGTCTTCCAGTTCAAATGGCAATCGATTGTGGTACCCAAGTACTTGATTGTATTTGATTGTTTTAACTCAAAGTTACATATGAAAACTTTGAATGTTGCTCCGACTATGTTTTTACTCCGTGAAGTAAAAATATTATATTTACTTTTTGCACCATTGATAGTTTGTTTGCTTTGAAGCGAGAGGAGATTCTTGCTAATTCGTGATTAATAGTAGGTTGAACCTCGGAGAGGATTTTACGTGTAAAAAGTGTGACAGTATCATTAGCATACGATTCTTCCTTAGAGCAAGTGAGAATTTTTGAAAGTTATTAATACAAAAAGAAAACAACACTGGTCATACCACTGATCCCTGTGGTACTTCGGTTTCTAGAGTCACGTGTGAAGAGAAATATTGTCCAGATAAACAAACTGTTTTCTGTTACCTAAGTAACTCTTGAAATGATTCTAAGCTGACCCACGAATGCCGTAATTTTGTAATTTTTGTAACGAAATTGAATGCACCACCGCATCGAAGGCTTTCTGCAGGTCTAAGAAAATTCCTATTGCTATTTTTTAAGAATACAGAGATGTGCATATAGCTTGTGTCGTTTCTATGACCGCTGACGACGTGCCCCTATTTTGCCTAAACCTATGCTGGAAATCATTTCTAAGCTTATTAGAATCTATGTACACCCGCAGTTGCAACATAATTACTTTTTCAGAATGTGTGTTAACAACACTGAGTACGGATATAGGGCGATAACTACTTTGTTTATTAACATCCCCACGCTTGTAAACTGGGCTGATTTTGGCAATTTTTAATACCTCGCGGTAAATTCCGTCTTGCAGAGAATGTTTGAAAATTATAAGCAGAATCAGTGCAAGAACATCAATATTGTCCTTCAGCGTTTTGACCGTTATCCCATTATATCTTGTGTCCTTATTATTTGCCATGTCAGCCACGATTGTAACCAGCTCGTCATTAGTTATATATCTGAAAGAAAATGTGCTATCAATATGAGAAATATTCTCCTTATAGGAAGTCGCCGAAATTCTGGAAGCTAATTGGGGTCCTATACTTGTAAAAAAAGGCATTGAAATTATCCACGATATCTGCAGTAACTTCGTCAGGCTGAACCTGTTTTTTAGGAGATTTACCAATCCCTCAATTTATTATACCCCACATCTGCTTAGTACACCCTTGGGGGCGTTCTATAAGAGAGCTGCTGTATTACATATTTGTTTTTCTTATCAATGCTAAAACACGCTTGCGAAGCGAACGAAACTGCTGTAAAGAGTGCAAATTCTGCTTTTGACGTTTTCACTTATTTTACCAAGTATCTTTCTCCGTAATGGCTTCTAGTATTCTATTCTTCATCAAGAGACATAAGCGTTCAGTATATTTAGTATGAACATGGGTTGTGCACTCACCTAAGTCGTATGTGAATGATTTATAAAATTTGCATGTGTGCCTGTGAACGTTAAAGTCATATACGAAGCAAGAATTTGGATTTCTCAATTTTATCTGAAGCCTGTTGTAATTGTTATGAATGGGCCAAGGACCACGCAGGCAGGCAGTAGACGAACACTGTTTAACACATCGAAGAGTTTATTTAAGAGGACGGAGGGCAAGCACAGGACGTGAGCATAGCAGAGGTCGGGACGTAACAGAGAGGATGGGTTTCGGTCACACGTACACACAGTCCACAGTTCAAAGATACACAAAGTAACGTCGGAGTTCACAAGGTCCGAGAGCAATGCCTAATAGGCCAGTCAGCTCACTCTCAGTCGATCACGACGCGTTTCTAGGCGCTCCAACAGCACGAACGGCAGCGCCCAACAGCCGGAATGGCGCGTCAGCAGTCAGCGCACCAGCACCTCGATGACGGCGCCCAGACAAGCTCTCGAGCCTTTGCGGAGGGTAACGCGGTCCCGTCTAGGGTGGCCCAGGCGTCTCACGGGGTAGTTCCCACGGACCGCGCCCTGTTCCACCGCTTCCCTTCCAGCCGTTGCCGTTCCAGCCTCCGCGATCACTTACCCGGGGCTCCTCTTCTTTGTCATCGTCGTTGCCGTTCTGCCTGGCTCATTCGCATGGCCAATCACTCTCGTGGCCATTCGTCACAGTAATCTACACGCGGTTTCTTGGTTGATAGCGGCTTGTTAGAACTAGCGGGCCTTTCACAAAGAAAGGCGAAAATTGGGGATTGATAAGCAATATTCAAGTCGTGGACACCTACAAAAAGATTGTCACTATTACTTAGGACATGATCAATTCAACTAGAAGAAGTGGCTGTAATTCTGCTGGGTTCAGGGATAAAATTCTTCAAATTGAACGACTCTTGCAAAAAAAGATAGTCATTGTTTTTGCAAGCACAGGTATTTATATTGAAATCCCCGCCCATTATAACCGGACCTTAGTGCTTGCGACTGATGACACCTACAATGTCTTCGAAAGCGTCAATAAACAATGGTATACTAAAATTGGGGGGTCGGTATATGACGCAGACTACTGTGCCTAAAGACAGGGCTACGAAAACACTCTGTATTACATTGTTATTGATTGTTATGTCATTCAAACTGGTATACTGTTGCGATGACATGATATAAAGGGCTACCCTTCCACCTCTGGGGACAGTGTTTCGAGACGAGCAAACAACATCCTATCCAGCAATGGCGACAGTCTTATGTACTTTCAGTCAAGTCTCGGACGAGCTCGACGTCAAACGTAAATTTATGTTGCGATAAAATTGCTAACAATACGTCTTCATTTATTCGAATTCTTCGATTATTACAATGAGTAATTGACAACAACACATCTTCAGCTATTTTTCTACCAACTCGCTCAATGGAAAACATATTTCAGCAGCTTCGTGAACAAAAATGAAAAAAGAAATGAAGAAAGGAAGTGGGTGTATGCCTAAACAATGTTCTCTATGTCGGCATCACATGCAATATGAACGACACGCACGTTTTCCGTTTTCCGCATCAGTGTCTTTCCATGGGACACCCAGGCAAACTTACAGTTTTTGTCGCGTTTGGTTTGAATGGCTTTGCAAGCAAAACTTTATACTCTGGTCACAAGTTCTCATTGATGGAAACCGGATCGTCTGCATCAAAACCAAGAACGGATCGAGTCAACCTCTGTTTTTTGGCTTTAACAAGAAGCTCGTCCCGGGTTTCCTTGAAAGGAACTTTACAACAATGTTGTGGCGGTTCCTATCTTTGGTGGGAACCCAGTGAATGACATCAATATCCTCAGCCGAAGGCTTGATTTTAGGCAGTTGGCAATAGTGATCATAACATTAGGCAGAGATTTGTCAGCAGCTTGCGGAACGGCCTTTATGCCTTGGTTTTTTTGCAGCTGTATTGCTTCATGTCAAATATTTCTTACTGCATCTAAAAAACCTGCTGTCGAAGGTCTCGGACTTCTTTACTATCCTGAACCTGTTTCTATCACTTCCGCTTTGTCAGGAACAACGTCCTGAATCTCAGCCATAAATTTCTCTATCTTCAAATCCATGTTTGTCAGGAACCGCGTTCTGAATCTCAGCCATAAATTTCTCTATCATCAAATCCATGTTTGTCACAGACTTTTTTAGTTCTTGCACCTCGGTTAGGGATGCCTTGCCATTACCGGCCACCACTTTATTGTCAGCTCGGATGGTCGAGGCAATCTTTGAAAACACAACGTCACTTCACCCAAAACCCTCGCCAGCTCCTTTACGCTTTCTGGGGGCTTATCCGTCAAGGATTGCGCGGAAGCCATAACAGAGTTTTTGTCGACAGACATGGTTTCACGGGGACAGCAGCAACAAAACCTAAGCGATCCAGCGCCACAAAGGTAATTTTGTAACCCCAAAAGCAGCGCACATGTACCTGCAAAACCAGACGAAGTATATTAGGAACTGTGCGGTTGCTTTCGCCGGCGTGGATCGCTCCAAAATGGGGTGGGATGTTGGTTCAGCAGTCCTGATGAGCACGGAGCGGCTGCGCAGATCAGCAGGATTTGTTCAAGCCTGGCGCAGTCATAAAGATTCCCGCACGTGATTCTGTCCAGCGTGGTTAATATTCCATCTTGAGCACGGCTGTAGCAGGGCCATCCAACCTGAATGTTGAATTAGGAACAGGAGGCCTGGAAGACCTGACGAATATCTTAGGAACGGTGTGGTTGCTTTCGCCTGCTTGGATCGCTCCAAAATGTCTTGGAATTTTTCGTCACGCTGTTTAGTTTTCGATAATCCATGCAGAAGCGTAACGTTTCCTCTTTCTTTCAAACGAGATCCACTGGGAACGACAATGGCTTGCTTGATGGCCTAATGATGTCATCTTCTAGGATTTCCTTTACCTCTGTTTCGATTGCCTCCCACCCCCTTTCAGGACACGCGGTAAGGCTGTTGTCGTATAAGGCTTGCATATTGTGTTATGATGCGATGTTTCGTGATAGGCGTTCGACATAGTTTGGTGGATGAGGCGAGGAAGTTTTGAAACTTGGATAACAGTTCCCGAAGTTTTGTTTTTGTTCTTCATAAAGCTACGGATGGATGTAAACGTTTTCTAGTGTGGTCTTCCTACTGTAATCGCCGCGATCTCCTTCTTTGAATGCAAAGCATTCCACGACCTCAGTAATTTCGTCGACATATGCTACAGTGGTTCGGCGAAAGAGGCGTCGGTTTTCGTAGCTGAAACTGGTGACGAGTAATTCTGCGGGACAATCAGGAAGCTGCAAAATGCCCCTCGCTACACAGACGTATGCTGTGAGCAAAAGATAATGGTGGCCTTCCGCAAGGAATTCGCCGTTCTTCATTTCAGCACCCTCAACTCGAACAAGCATGCTCGTTCGTGGTGGTAAGTTTACCCCTTGTACAATGACGCGAAGTTTCGGTCTGCAACCATGGTTGCCACTTTTCTCAGCTGCTTGCTGAGTGGCAAAGGTGATTCGGCATTGCCGAAGGTTTATCACAGCAGGATGTTCTCCGAGAAAGGACATGCCGAGTATCAGGTCGCGAGAGCATTCGGGAATTATGAGTAAGTTGGCGACGAACCTCGATTTGGGAATACTCACGTGGGCAGTGCACACGCCAAGTGGGGTGAGTATGTGCCCTCCAGCGGTTAGAATTTGCGCTCCCAACCATGGCTTCGTAACAATTTCCAGTCGCATAGTAAGCCTGACAGTCATGATGAAACAGTCCGCTCCGGTATCCAACAACGCGCTAACTGTATCACCATCGATAAACACTGGTATATCTAAAGAGAAACCAGGCAGCACAGGACTGTTCGGCAATACTCAAGCCGGTGTACTTTGGCCGGTGATTTTCCGCACGGCTCTTCTCCGGCAACCATGCTCGGCCCGTGTCCAAATGTGGGCCTTTTGGCCGTATACGGCCGCACTCCCATCACTGTCCAACGGCCAGTGTCCGTCGGCCAGTCGACCGGCTTACGTTCATTCCAGCTGTAGGACTCCGGCCAGCCTAAAGCCACCCGTGTGCGGCCGAAGTCCGGCTACCGGAGGACAGCCGAGATGTGGTCGTCGGACTCCAGCTGGACTAGAGCTACCGGAAATTCGGCCGTGCTACGGCCATTGTAGTTCAGCCACAGTACGTTAACTGTACTGAGGCCGGTGGACGTCCACTGCATGCACCGCAAGCAGATGACTCAATTGCGCTGTCCAGCAGCACAAACCCACCATTTTGGGTCCACTGCACCCACATCAAAGTGAGGCCGCGCGCAACCAGCAGCCGTCCAGCTTTCAGCTCAGCCTGGCTTAATTATCAGCGTCAGTTTACACCAAAATTAATTAATTTTTTCAACAGTGCTCACAAATGGTCGTTCCTTTAATCGCTCTGCCTCTTTTACTGTCGAATACAGCAAATATTCTTTTCTTTGCAGAGCTGGAATAGATCTGTTGTCCAGGTTCTGATATCTTCTGTGGGACGGCTTACCTGTAATAAACAAGGAAGGATGGTGGGAGGGGCAAGCGGCGGAGGGCGGAAGGCGCATACTTTAGTGGGTTAAATTTCACAAAGATGAAAGTGCCGCTTTTAGGCAATTTCTGTTAAGACAATACTTTCATGCTCTGACTAAATCAACTATTTTTACAACAGCTGCTTGACCAGTTTTTTTGTATATAAAGCCGGTGCAAGTGCCTTTACGAAGCGGTTAGGTACTCCACAAAACACCCAGCAGCATTCAATATAATTTACGTCACACAAAAAGTATGTCCACTATTTGCCCTTATTTCTTAGAAAGAAATTTTCTACCCGATCAACTTTTCTGATGTTCTTTCACAGGGCTGATACTAGATGAGATCAAAGAAGTACTTCAAGTTTCAAAATATTTTTTATGTTGTTTTGATGAGTTACGTGCACACTCCTTAATAGTCTAAGATAACCTAATTTTCCTCTAAACTCGTACTACGTTAAGAAAATTCTAGACGTGTTGCGAATGACGCCCTTTTTCAGATGGCTGCAGTTGGATCCCTCTGTGTTCACGCAAGGAAAGGCGTGAAACAAGAGTTTCATATTTTCGATCAAAAACAAATAACTTTGCAATTGTAGTATTCATACAGCAAACCTTGGATGCTGCAACGAATAAAGCCATAAATATTTCATTGGTTAAGTTTGAATGCGTAGGGTTCTCAATCCGTCGGAAACGAACTTGCACCTCCGCAAGCTTTATATTTATTTATTTATTTATTTGTTCAGTGATTCATTTATTTAGTTAATTATTTGATACCTGCTTGCCCTTGCATGCATAACAGCAGGGATATACATAAAACTAAGCATCAAATATGAGACTAAATAACAAAATAATTCTACAAAGCCCGGTGAAAATCGTCAATATAAACAACAGATATAATCATACCAGGAAGATAATTACGCTCTCATCTTGATCGAAAATAAAATGATTCGAGCAAGGCGTCACCTTAAAGGAAAGTTATTAATTTGCTTCAAGCTACCGATCCCACTTTTGGATATGTAGAATGGCGCTTGGATATACTTCTCCCTTTCTATTCCAGTTTTCGAATCATAGATATTACGAAAAAATTTCAACCTCACGTTTCGTCTATGATCTTTCCCGTCTTACCATTTAAGTGTACTTTTACTTTGCCTCATCCTACGTTGACAGTGCCAATACCTAATACGAATCGCACTGCCCTATTCTGTATGTTTTCGAGCGTATCAACCAGCTCTTTGCTGTAGGGATCCCAGAAAACACATGCGTACTCCTACGTTATTTTATCTCGGAAAGCCAGAAACACGCGCAGCCATAACTTTTATGTTGTGAACGTGCCTATTTCTCTAACAACTCGTTAAAAAACTCCTCGTTGTTTTTATTCCCCGGCCGTTCTCAAGGCGGCGTAATTTACTGTATACGCATTCAATTGGAATGAAGGTTATCTTGTAAAGTAGACGTTAACACACTTTTTAAGATTCAACGACTTTTCTGAATCAGCACACCAGGATGTTATAATTTGAACCATGCTGCAAGTTTTAAAAATCACGTTCATTTGCTATAGTCCTGTTAATTACACATTCATTCGCGAACATTTTTAACAAAGATTTGAGGCCACACAAACAAAAGAGGGCCCGCAACTGAGCCTTGGGGAATTCCTGAGGTCGCGTGAACATATCCGGGCGAACAACCATTGAAAGCGACCAACTGCTGTCTTAGAGAGATATGCTCGGCTGTCCAAGCAATAACCAATTCATTCAGTTTATTGCCCGGTAATGTACTAACAAGAAAGTGATATGAAACACCGTCAAATGCTTTTTTGCCGCACAAGAAAATAGTCACCTTCTTTAAGCTTATATATTGCTAGAGCCAAATCGTGCCTGGCCTGAACAAGCTGCGTTGAGCAAGAAAAACCCGACGAAATACGTGTTTGCTAGGATGCTGGCGATTATGTTTAACCAAACCTGTTATACCCCAAGTGTAGCTAATCTCATTTTCAAACACCGCAACTAAATTCACATCCAGATTCAGGCTTCGTCATTCACAAGGTTCTGTTGTTTTGGCAAATTCAAAATAACACTTGTTTCTAAATAGGCAGTCATAAAATCCCATCAAGTACCTTAGTGCAGGGCACGAAGTTGAGCCTACCAATGCCCGAGCTTAGCCTCCTCTACGTTTATCACAAACAATATAGTGCACATTGTTTTTCGCAGTATAATTGTGAGAAGAATAGCCGGAAACTTGCGCTTTTGCGCGCCCTTGCGTTTCTTTGGTGGGGAGTCCTTGACATGGCGCCGGTTGAGCTCCTGCGTGGTGGCCGCTTCGACACCCTTTAGGGCCACTTATTTTGGTAAACCACCGCCATCTCGGGTCGGACATCGCTGCCGGGTCGATGTCTCCCATGGTCTTCATTTCTTGAGGGGGCGAATAGCCTCGAGCTGATGCGTCGACGAAGCCGACGGGCGAGGCGTTGTAGCGGCTAAAACTGGCGAGGCTTAGCTCACCCGTCGCTGTGGCACAGTCTTCTTGTGGCAATAAATGACATTTCGATGGCCTAAGCGTTTCCCTGGTAATGTCCAGTGAGCCCCTGCACCTTGCCCGTTCACCTAGAACACTCATTACTGTTTGACAGACGTAGTTCGTTCATTTAAACGTAGAAACTCCGAGCGGATGAAAAGCGTGTCTGCGCCATTCGACTCCCTAACGGCTCTTTCTTCACCCAGGGAAAAACCGCTACTACATCGGCACGTATTCTTCCAAGCACGCCTGTGCATGAATTCTCGGCGCCCAGACGCGTACGCCGTTGTTCGCATAATGACGTATAACCTGATACCTTACGAAGGCCAGGTCTCCTCTTGAACACCGGTTGCCAAAAATTCTGCGGCCGTTCGCTTGCCGTAATTCGGCCGAGGACCGCTAACCAAATAAAAAACGTACATACTGAGGCTGTAAGTCGGCCGGTCTCCTTTATAACACCGGCTGCCCGAAGAAAACGAATATTCTTCCGCCGGACGCGTGGTTCACCGTTGAAAGAGCTGATGCGCGGCAGCCGCGCTACGGCGTGTCTCCTTTCGAACACCAATGCCACAAGAATATGAAAATCCTGTGGCCGGTCGCTTGCCATGCTTCGGATGAACACCGCTTTCCGAAGGAAAAACGGGTGCCCTAAAGCCGTACTTCGGCCGATTTCTTTCTCAACATCGGCAGCCGAAAGGCAACTGAATATGTGGCAGCCGGGCAGCTGCCGTTGTGCGTCTGAACACGGGCGGCCGGATAAATACCAAGGCGCTGGTTGGCGAATGTTAGTCGTTGGACGGGAGGCGCTCGTAGGGCGTGTTGCACATCGTCACGAACGACGCTAGCAACAGAACCAATCGAGGATTGGTGCATGTTGTGAAGGTTTTGTAGTTCCTCGCTGACTGCTGAGCAAACCAGCTCTCGAAGTGCATCAGGATTCTCGAGCGCGTGGCCAAACCACCGGAGTGCTACGCGAAATGAGCTTAGCTCTCATGCAGGCTTGCACGCTGTCGTAGCGTCTTTTCGATCATAGTAGCTTCGGTAATAAATATTCTCAGTCTTTTGCGGGCTTCGAACAAGGCCTCCGAGCAGCTGTTCCTTTACCCCGGGCATGAGGTGTCGTACCTATTTTTTGTTCGGCCACAGCGGAGTCAGCACTTCTGTACAGGCACTTAATCTGTTCGGCGTACATGGTAATGCTTTCCTTCGATAGCTGAACCGGGTATTCTAGAGCGCGCTCGGCATTCTCTCGCCTGTCGCTATTGCCATGTGCTTCCAGAAAGTCGCCTCGAAATTTTGTCCACGTCTTTACCCTAAGTTCATTTTTCTGAAACCGCATGTGGGCACCATTTTCTAAGCTGAAGTACAGGTGTCTTGACCTCGCCACGTCGTCCCACTGATTAAAGGCAGCTACTCATTTAAACTGGTCTAGCTAGTCTTCAGCGTCTTCGAATATTTCTCTATGAAACGATTTCGGGTTCCAAGGATTCTGGAAACTGATGACGGGGGTGGCCTTCACTTGCTGCTGGGTTTCCGGTGCAGCAGTCCTGGCTCTTGTTTCTTGGAGAAGTCCAAACACTGCCGACGATCCTTGAAGCCGCCGGGTCGCCCGGTGAATGGGAGTGTCCACAAGAGAAGGCTTCGAAGGGCTCGCGTTGCGGGTCTTCGGGGGCGGTCGAAGCATGGGCTAGGAGTACCCCCAAATCAATACCAGTTTGTCACGTAGACAAGGATGAATAGGCCTAATAAAACTGATTCATTTGAGGCGCACTTGGGCCTGCAGACAAGAGAACAAAAAGTCACGTTGCTCGCTCCTCGGCATCTCACACACAACCCACGTGCCCAGCGTCTGTGTCAAACTGTATACCGCATGTGGCGGCACAGTTTAGTGGCCGGGTGTAGAATTGAAGGTTCTTGCGTCGCGGCAACACCGACGCGCGCCTGGGGAAGTAGCTGAGCTCTGGGGCGATAGCGAGCATCCGGCAATATATATATATATATATATATATATATATATATATATATATTTTAAATATATATATATATATATATATATATATATATATTATATATATTATATATAGTAAAAAATGGGTATAGCTTCTAACAAAACTGTTTATTGGTCGACGTTTCGATCGGATGCCGATCTTTCTCAAGACAACATTTCGTATTTCTGTGCACGTATTTATAAGCTCGTCGTCCAACGACGCCGAAAAAAAGAGAGGGGGGGTTTGGGGAAGAGGTAGCAACAAACACGCTGTCGGCGAGGTGAGGTGAAGGTTTGCAAAAAAGAGAGAAAAAAAAAGAGAAAAAAAAAAAGAGAAAACGCAAACCAAAAACAAACCTAAACATGCAGAAAAGGGAGAGAAGTACACAACTCTTTCAAAAACACTGTCCTCCATCGTTCGTCAGCTTGTAGAACGAGTGACAGGTAGCGCCCCACTTCAGAGGGGGGGCCGCTCTGCTTAAGAAACGAAAGCGCAAAGCAGGTAACAGGGACGCTCTCACACCATCACTGGGAGGCACAGAATTCAATGGTCACTGACCTTACGGGAAGAGTTTACAGGAAGCGGTCCGCAGCCGCACACAATATCTCAGTGACGCCAACCCCACAAACAACAGGCAGGCTCGTTAAACAGTGTAGGTACGATCTCCCCACTGTGGCTCAAAGCATGCAACGATTCTGCCTACCGGGCAGGACGGCGAGTGCCATTCATCATTACTTAAGCTCTATTCTTCTGCCCTGCCGGGCAGCCGACAGGTCGTGTCCCTGAACCATGAACCAGGGAGAAGGAGCTTAACTAATCCTCTAACCGCACGCGGAGTCGCGCGGGTCCTTTGTTGGAGTAAACGGCGGGCGGGAGCCTCGAATGTTGTTGTGGCATATTGCCGCCTGTGCGGACACCCCAGGAAGGGAATAAATAAAATAAGAATAGCTTGATTACTTGTTTAAACCATAGAGTTTCCTAGTAGGTATACTATAAGAAACTCTAGGGTTCAAACAACACAGAGACTTAATTTAGATAGGGGATTATTCTGCAGCCAGATTATCAACAGCATGTATAGACGACATAATGCCCGGGCTAACATTCATTCCTGCCTTTACGGTGTTGAATTTGTAAATAATGTAAGATTCACGTTGTTCGCGTTCTCTTGTAGTAGAAAATCCACTCTGTAAAAGTGACTGATGGAGTCGAACGGGTGGTTTTCGGAGTTAATATGTCGTGATAAGGGTAGATCCGGGAGTGAACGAACATGTGCGCGATGGTTGTTGAAGCGCATGCGGAATGCCGTGTCCGTCTGGCCAATGTATTGGATGCCACAAACACCGCACTCCAGAAGGTACACCACATTAGAAGAGTCGCAGTCGAGTGTCGCGTGAATTAGATGCTTGAAATTTGAGTTGGTGCTTTCTGCCACCGTGGTTGTCTGCATGTGTTTACATACGCGGCACCGTGCCTTTTTCCGCATGGTCGACACTACCCACCTTGGGTGCCCTCTCAGTTTTGGCGGGTACGAGGTAATCTCGAGGCGTGTACGAGGCCTGTACGTGTACGAGGCCTGTACGTGTACGTGTACGAGGTAATCTCGAGGCGTTGTACGAGGCCCACCACCCATAGTCAACGACGCTATTTGCAAGAGCGTCAACCTTGATCGCCAGAGAGTTGCTGCACCATGAAAGGGAACTAAATCAGAAGGGAGAAGGCAACCATAGTTTTGACGTTTCGGGGGGCAACTCCCCAAACATAAACAAAATCTTGAAAAAGCACTTCAACATGCTACAACCAGAGTGAACGGCTTTCGAAAATCTTCCCCACCCCTCCTCGGGTCGTATACAGGCGCCCCAAAATATTAAGATTACCTCGTACACGCCAAAACTGAGAGGGCACCCAAGGGTGGGTGTCCTACTAGAAACTCTATGGTTTAAAACAAGTAATCAAGCTATTCTTATTTTATTTATTCCCTTCCTGGGGTGTCCGCACAGGCGGCATATGCCACAAACAACATCGAGGCGCCCGCCGCCGTTTACTCCAACAAAGGAACCCGCGCGACTCCCCGCGTGCGGTTAGAGGATTAGTTAAGCTCCTTCTCCCTGGTTCATGTCGAGGGACGACCCTGTCGGCTGCCCGGGCAGGGCAGAAGAATAGAGCTAAGAATGATGAATGGCACTCGCCCGTCCTGCCGGTAGGCAGAATCGTGCATGCTTTGAGCCACAGTGCGGAAGATCGTAACTACACTGTTACGAGCCCTGCCTGTTTGTTTTGTGGGGTTGGCGTCACTGAGAATGTGTGCGGCTGCGACCGTCTTCCTGTAAACTCTTCCCGTAAGGTCATGACCATTAGAATTCTGTGCCTCCCAGTGATGGTGTGAGAGCGTTCCCTGTTACTCTGCTTTGCGCTTTCGTTTCTTAAGCAGAGCGGCCCCCCTCTGAAGTGGGCGCTACCTGTCACTCGTTCTACAAGCTGACGAACGATGGAGGACAGTGTTTTTGAAAGAGTTGTGTACTTCTCTCCCTTTTCTGCATGTTTAGGTTTGTTTTTGGTTTTGCGTTTTCTCTTTTTTTTTCTCTTTTTTTTCTCTCTCTTTTTTGCAAACCTTCACCTCACCTCGCCGAGAGCGTGTTTGTTGCTACCTCTCTCCCCAAATCCCCCCTCTCTCTTTTTTCGGCGTCGTTGGACGACGAGCTTATAAATACGTGCACAGAAATACGAAATGTTGTCTTGAGAAAGATCGGCATCCGATCGAAACGTCGACCAATAAACAGTTTTGTTAGAAGCTATACCCATTTTTTACTATTTGCTACGGCAACCAAAGACAGCCCTTCTCGCAATCTATATATATATATATATATATATATATATATATATATATATATATATATATATATATATATAGTAGAACCCCGATAATACAACTTTGAAGGGATCACGAGAAAGCTTCATATGACCGGGTTGTCATACGACCGGGGTGCGTGTAAATTCCGGCCTAGTACATGGTCTCACGTGACTATGTAGGCTAAGAACTTAGTTAAACTGGTGTATTTTGCGCCTTATCGGGTGATTTGCGAATATTTAACTTAAATCCCAAACAAGAAATGGAACACCTATGTTGTGCCCCATCCCGTCCATGGCGTGCAGCTAGCCCGCCAGTCAAGCGCCGCGAGCTACGTGACCCCTGTGCCACCCGGCGCTATTTCTAAGGCGCCTACTCCACGCCTGAGCGTGCGAAATAAGGTTGATTGGGGAAAAGGCGAGCGTGAAATTGCCAACTCCAAACGAAACGAATAATAGTAAACGATGGAGATGAAAAAAAAACGGCATTGCCGTAAATAGTGGATACTGTGTCGAAGTGCTCAATGCATAGCGGTTTTCGTTTTCTACAAGAGCCCAGCAACGCGGAATAGATCAGATGATTGCAACATCGCGGGTAAACAATGTTTGGGCCAAAATCATCGGAGTGTTGCTACAGTGACTTGCTGCGGCAGCCAGGGAGCGACCCAAAATGGCGGTGCCAACGAATACGGGTCTCCAGCCTCGCAGCGAACGCGCGTGAATTGAGGAATTCTAGCAAAGAAAGGAGCGGAGTGACAACGTGGCTTTGAATAACACTGATAAGGACAATGCTGAGATACGAGGACAGAGATCGCCGTGAAAGAAAGAAACATGGCTCGATTGGAGGGAGAAAGCGGCTGTTGAGTCATCGCCTTGAGGTTGCGTCGTGTGTTGTGGCGTTCGTCGGTGGTTTGAAGGGAGCTTCAAATCCACGGTCCGTCTGCTACCTGAACTTCGACTTCTCGTAGTTGGCGCGTTGGCATACTACAGCCCTGTGGGGCCGTCGCACGCTAACATCCCGCTTGGGAGTACCCGCTTCTTGCTTGCGTCTGTTGTGCAAGTGGTCTGGCCCACCGGCGGACATTGCATCAAGCAGCATCGAACGGGGGTTCAGAATAAAGAAGATCCGGACGAGTGGGCAAAGCGCTGTAAAATGCTGGAAAATGCAGGTTTATCCGGGCTAGAGTCCGTCGTATATAGTGGACCGCATCCACCCGAGCGTCATTTTTGCGGAGTATTTAATAAAATATTTCTATGGGGAGTTTGCCGCGGCCCGCGTGATCCGTCACAAGAAGCGCGTCGTCGTAACTCCGGAAGACGGGTCGGCTCAATTCCACTGTATACATATATATATATATATATATATATATATATATATATATATATATATATATAGAATAAGGGTTGGCAGTCAAGAACACCTCGGAAAGCAAAGGGGAGGTTGTGTTAGCTCATTGAAACAGATAAAGAATTTGGAAAGAAAGAAAGAAAGTGAAGAAAAAACTTTCTTTCTTTCTTTCCAAATTCTTAATCTGTTTCAATGATCTACCACATCCTCCCCTTTGCTTTGAATATAAGAGAAGAAAAACTTCGAACAAGGTAAAAGCACGATTGTGGCCTACGTTTCAGCAAAGAGAACTTGCTATATATATATATATATATATATATATATATATATATATATATATACATTGCCGCGAACCATACATTGGGTTTGTTTATTTGTGTTTTGCTTTTACCGCCCGGCTTCGCCGGTCTGCGTTATCTCTGCGCCAAGGGAAGCGCGTGTTCCATTCTTTCTTTCTGTGCCGCATGTGTTATCTGTTGTGATAGGGAGAGAATTCCGATCTAACGTGAACATCCCAGAATAATCTTCTTGGATCTACTATGTTCTCGATGCGAATCGACGTTTCGAGAACCACGCGCGCCAAAAGATAGAAAGCCTGCAGTGCGGACGCCGGGGCATTCGATTCGACGACACCCGCATGTGCAAGTCACTTTGTTGACCGCTGCTTCGCCGCCTCAGTATTCTTTTGAGTTGTTAGGGGAGCACAAGTTCGCTCCAATAAACTTGATTGATTGATTGTGGGGTGTTTAACGCGCCGACGCAACGCAGGCGATGAGGCGCGCCGAAGTGGAGGGCTCCGGATTAATTTTGACCACCTGGGGATCTTTATCGTGCGCCGAAATCTCGTACACACGGGCGTTTTTGCTTTTCGCCACCATCAGAAAAGCGGCCGCCGCGGCCGGGAATCGAACCCGCGACCTCGTGCTCAGCAGCGCAACGCCTTAGCCACTGAGCCACCGCGGCGGGTGCTCCAATAAACTTGTTTCTCCTTCAAGACAACTGCGTCGTCCTTGGCTTCGTGACAATATATATATATATTCTGAGGGACACGTGCAAAGAAGCCGTGACCCAGGTGAGACGTCGCTGAGTAAGTGGAAACGGCGCATTTATTCCCAGAGGCAACTGAGAATACAAGCCCAAAAATGATATATCGATGGGTATGAGAAACATGATGTACGACATGGTGATGATAATGGTCGTGAGAAGCAGACGGAGTGCAAGGTGGTTTGGACCCGAAACTAGCAGGTGGTTCAATATGTCCTTGAAGTGAGCACTATCCTTGCGCGCCCACAAATGCTGACAATATACATATTTTGTAATGCCGATGGTAGGCGAAGGCAGACCAGTACGCCCCAACCGCTTTATTCGCAGGCCGAGCTGGAAGGCAGCAAGATGGCGACCTAACCAGGTTACCGATGATGATAGTTCGAGAAGGAGGAAGAATCAGTTATGATGAGAATATCCAGAGTTGAAGGGGGGGGTTGTGGTTTGCGACGGGAAATTGAAAGGAAATTCACTGGGGATATTTTGAGCTCGGCAGGGAGCTCACCTGCATACAACCCAGTGCAGGGGAAGGGAAGTAGAGGGGGAGTGATAGGATAAAGTAGAAAGAGAGAGAGAGGGAGAGAAAGGTATAAAGCGAGCTGTCAGTCCTAGAACGCTGTCAGTCCGGGCACACCAGTCAATCACTGCGCTCCGGGCTACAGCCGCTGCGTGAGGCCGGTCGTGTCCAGGAAGTGAAGCAGAGAAGTGAACACTTCCCGTTGGGTTGCCACAGGTCCCTTCGGGAACAGAAGGTCCTCCATGTCGGTGCTAGGAAGGCCTCGACGCTGGAGCGCTCGGTGGAGCTCTGCTCTCGGGCCTGCGTGGTGAAGGCAGAAGCAGAGTAGGTGCTCGAGCGTCTCCAGTTCGGAACAGTCCGCACATGTAGGGGAGTCCTTGCGGCCGTGTCGGTGCAGACGCTCCGCCACATTGCAGCAGTTCAGCCGCATGCGGAGAAGCCGGCAGCGGGCGTCCCTGCTGATGCGTGCGGGCAACGGTTTGGGCGCCAGGCCGCTGACGACCCGAGGGTCGGGGTGCATCGTCTGCACCATGCGAGCCAGGGCAGTGCGGGCCTCGTCGAACGCGGTGACGTCTTAGGAGACTGCGGTGCCCTCCTGGTGGGCCTCCCTGGCGCGGGCGTCGGCGTCTTCGTTGCCCCGGATGCCACTGTGGCCCGGCAGCCAGTGGAGCCGCAGGTCGCCACCTCGGGAGGCCACAGTGCGCAGCTCGATTGCAAGGGAGCGCTCCGGGTAGCCGCTGCTGTTGGTGGGTTGATCGGCCGCGTGCAGCCGCAGCAGGGCAGTCCTGGAGTCCGTGAGGATGACCGCGCCGGGGTGGTTATGGGGCCCCCTTTCGAGGAGGAGGTCGGCGGCCAGGTGCAGCGCTGCCAGCTCCGCCCGTGTGGAGGAAGTGGGGAAGGGAAGGCGGCAGCTCCGGCTGGCTCCCAGCTCAGGCACCACTCACGCAGCCGCCCCCTCGCACGTGCTGTGCTTGACGGAGCCGTGCGTGAAGAGATGCAGGTGAAGAGATGCTCAGCTCGTCCTGCAGCAGGACGGCCGCCTCTTGGCGGATGGCCTGGGGTGGTGTGGTCCGCTTGTTGCGGACCCCGCGGAGGGTAGTGGTGATCTGCAGGGCCTCCCCGGTGTCTGGTTGTGGCGGCTCCAGACTGGGTCGGTTCGGAACCTCGATGGCCTCCTCGAAGATAGTGAGCAGCGCTCCCATGGGCGAGTTGTGCCGGCTACGGAACCTCTGCAGGAGCGGAGCCCCGTCACGTACGGCCAGCAGAGTTGAAGGAGCCGTGACCGCAACCGGGCACCAGTAATGATTGCAATCTACTGGTACATTGCATTGAGCTGTCCGAACTTCCACAGACGAGGCTACCACTGGTCTTACAATATTTTCCCCCCGAGGCGGGAGCGGCCGCCTGGTCGCGTTTTACTGCGGATTACGCGTGTTGAAAGCCTTGAGGCAGGAAACGCGGACAATCTCCGTGCTACAATAAAGGCGGTCCGAACTTCCACGAACGGGGTTACGCGATATTTCACCGGAGAGGCAGCCTCAAGAACCTTGTAAGGACCAACGAACCCGTGTAGGAATTTTTCGCAGAGGCCTGGAGTTAGAACCGGTGTGAGGGACCAAGAGTTTCTCACCAGGTCGGAAAGAAACGAACAGGCAATTAGCGTCGTAGGGGTCTTTGTGGTGTTGTTGGCGTGCTTCTGTATGCATGCGATCCAGTCGCCGACAGTGGTCGATCCGAGACACGAATTGTTCCGGAAACGATGCAGAAGTGGACACAGGAGCGGTAAAGAAACAGATATCAAGCACGTGCGATAGATGACTGCCGTAGACAAGGTAGAAAGGCGCGTACCCTGTAGTGCTTTGAACTGCTGTGGTATAGGCAAAGATGGGTGAAGGTAATATAGTGTCCCAATTTTGGTGGTCAGGGAGTATGTACATTGATAACATGTCAGAGAGCAAGCGGTGAAAACTTTCGGTGACCCCGTTTGTTTGTGGATGGTAGCTTGATGTCATTTTGTGCGAGGTATTAGAGGCACGAAGTAATTCGGCTAGGATCTCAGAACCATCTAGCCGCGGTCACTTAACAGTACGCGAGGGGCTCCATGCAGTAGCAGGATGTGTCGCAAAAAGAAGGCAGCGACAACGCCAGCGCTAGCCCACGGATGTGGCGCTGTCTGTGCGTAGCGAGTGAAGTGATGAGCGGCCGTGACTATCCAGCGGTGACCAGTGGATGTCGTCAGTAAGGGCCCATACAGTACCGACCACTTCAAACGGCGTAGTAGGACACGCAACAGGCTGTTGGAGACCAACAGGTGGTGCACCAGAGCGCTGTTAGTGCTGACAGGGTGGACAAGATTCGACGTATTCACGACACTGATCGAGATTCCTGGCCAAAAAGAAGCGACCTTGAATGCGGTCGTAGGTCTGTTGAAGGCCAATGTGGCCGGCGGTGGTGTCGTCAGGAAAAGCTTGCAAGACGCGGCTCCGGTGAGAACGAGGCAGAACTGGGACCCATGTGGCGCCAATTGGATGGTGGTTTCTGCGATACAGTGCTCCGTCTATGAGCTGGAACGACCGCATTTGGCGACGTAGGCGGCTAGTCGGTGGACGTGTTGAACCAGTGAAACGATCCATCATTTTCGGGCAGCAACTGCCTGCCCGTTGATGATCGACCAAGTCGCGGTGGTCGTGAGCCGGTGCATAGTCGACAGGGGCAACTTATGATGGCGGTGCATAGGAAAGTGACGCCACACCGTTTGAAGACGACATCAGCGGGTACCGCAATAGTGCGTCTGCGTCCACATGCTTGAGTCCAGACTTGTAGGTAACCGTAAAGTCGTGCTCTTGCAATCGCAGAATCTAGCGTCCCATGCATCCCGGAAAGTTTATTAATGAAGAAAGCCAGCACGGAGCGTGATTGTCTGTGACGACAGTGAAATGTCGGCCGTAGAGATATGGCCGAAACTTTTGCACAGACCACACAACGGCCAGACACTCCTGTTCCGTTATCGTATAAGTCTTCTCCGCCCGTGTTAGAGAGCGGCTGGCATAAGCAACCACCCTCTCACGGTAATGAGCATCGCGCTGCAGCAGAATGGTGCCAATGCCATGCCCCCTAGCATCTGTTTGGAGGATCTCCCATCTCGAGTCATCAAAGTGGCATAATACAGGTGGGGAAGTGCTTGCTTGAGGTCTTGGAAGGCATTTTAATAGCAGAGCATTTCAGTAACTCACGATGTAACCCGCGTTGTCCCGTCGTAGTCCGCACCATCCTTGTCCGCACCCCTCCCCCTACACTATATAAAAGAAAATACTATCCGGCGCCAGGTTTCGATCCCTCGACCCTGCGGGCGGAACGCAATGTGCTTGGTGCTCTACCGAGTGCCCCACAAAGCCTTTTTTTATTGCCTACCACCAAGTACACATACTCAACACAAACACTTCAGCCTATCTTTGGCTGATCATTGACATCAAAACTTTTTCAGACAAACAAGAGCATCAAGAATTTCCGTCCACTCAGGCGGCTCAGCCTGGGTCACAAAAATATCGCGAATACACGCAATGCTCTCAATGAAGTTTTCGCGGACAGGGCGAGCGTTCACATCTGCGTTGTTCACTGTTATCCTGGTCTTCTACAGGCTGTGCAGTCCCAGCAGCATGAACATGTCATAAGGTACGCCATTTTCATTTTCTATGGGAAGGTACCGTATACTATGTGGAGTTATAGGGAACTCCTTTTTAAGTGTCCTTTGTAAGACATCCCAGTGAAATATTGGATCCCAACATTCAATAAATGCATGCTCTATGGTTTCCGGTTTCCGGCACAGTCTACAATTTGTGGTCCACGGAACGAAGAACCCTTTTTCCTCCATCCACGTGCTTACTGTCAAAGTATTTGTGTGCATTTAAAAAAAAAGGATTTTACACAAGGCCACAGGCACCTTTTTAACTCTCTTAAGGACATGTTGGCCCGTATTGCCTTGGTATAACGACCTGTAAAGCGGCACAGGCATCAACGTATGTACAAGGTCTCTATACAACTTTTCCGATTTACTGCACTCAGATACTCCAGAGAAAAACAGACTGTTAGGAACGGGAAAGCCACGACAACCTCCCTGAGGTACCCTTTGACGGCCCGACCGCTCTCACCACCTGTCGATACTATGAATTCCGGGAGGTATCTTCGAAGACGCACCTGTACTATTGTGCGCAAAAAAAGGTCCGTCTGGCCTCGAAGAGACATAAAACGTGACACTAGTTTGCGAATGAACAAATGCGACAAGCCCAGGCCCCCACTCTTAACCGAACGAAACAAATTGGTTCGGCTGGTCCTCTCCCAGCTTGATGCCCATATAAACACTGCAAACGCCCTGTGCAGTTTTTGTACATTCACTCGTGTCATACACAGCACTTGAAGCACGTACCAGACTTTAGCGGTTAGAAAAAGGTTACATACTGTAGCCCGCGTGAACAGTGATAAGCCTCGACCTTGCCAACCTTCCGTTTTTTCCTTTATCTTCTCTGTTTCTTCCGCCAGTATTGCAGAGTGTCTACGTAGTGTTCTAGGGGCACCCCTAAATACCGCCCAGGCAAGGCGGTCCATTGTGTATTAGCGAAACGTTGCGGTGTGTAATCCCAGTTGCCGTGCCAAAACCCAGTACATTTTTCACAGTTAATTTCACTTGCAGACGGCAAAAGGAGTCTGCAATACTGACCACTTCTACAACGCTTTCATTGTCAGTGCAGAAAACTGCGATATCATCCGCGTAGGCCAGAACCTTAACTTGAGCCTGCTCTAGTAGAAACCCGCTGATATTCTCATTTCTTATCAGTCTCAACAGAAAAGGATCTAAGTACAGGGCAAAAATCAAGGGGCTCAACGGGCACCCTTGCATTACCGAAGAGCGGACGTTTACGCCTTCGGTAAGGTTTTTATTAACTATAATCCGTGTAACACAATCGGAATAAGCCATCTTATCACCCTGTGGTATTGTGGCGCCTGAATTTACAAATTCCAACACAGAAAACAAGATTTCGTGGGAAACAAGATCGAAAGCCTTTGCTAAGTCGGTTTGGAGCATGGCTACCCGGCTTTCGAAAGCGTCAACACATTCAATGACAGTCCGCGCTACGTGTATATTTGTAGCAATGGTACGCCCCTTGATTCCGCATGTCTGGTGCGGCCCCACTAAGTCCTTGATAACTGTTTGTATTCTTTTCGCTAAGACTTTGGTAAATATTTTCCAATCTACGTTGGTAAGGCTTATCGGGCGATATGACCCCACCGACAACAGCTTATCTGGGTCGTCGGTTTTTGGTATCAAGGCCATGTGTGCTACTTGAAAAGACTTCGGTAGTCGCTTGTTTTCGTATGCTTCCCGGATCACGGCGTACACCATAAGTGCCAATTGTTTCTTAAAGGCTCGATAAAACGCTGCTCCCAGGCCGTCAGGGCCTGGTGACTTTCCCGCCGCTAATTCGTCAATTGCCGCTTCGATTTCCTGCAACGTGATTGGCTCCTCTAATCGTGTTCGTACGTCGTCTTCTAATCGCGGCATGTGCGCCAGGAAAGAGTTCGCAAAACCAGGCTGTATTCGTCCCTCTCGCCCAAACAATTGACTGTAGTGCTCAACGAATGCACATTCTATGCTTTTTTGTCACCGGTAGCTTTGTTTCGGAAGTTTATGTGTTTTATTTCGTTTTTTGTTGCGTATCTCTTTTCATCGCCTAAAGCACGCTTGCTGGGTTTTTCCCCAGCCCACAGTTTTTCCGCTCGTGCTCTTATCATTGCCGCCCGGTACTTAACGTCGTCCATTATTTCCAGTTTATTTTTCACACCAATTATTTAATCTAACCATTTTCCTGGCTGCTCGTTCTCCAGGCTGATTAGTTCGTCAAGCTGTTTACGTAGTTCATTTTCGGCTTTCCGTTCGCTGCGCCGGATACTGCCTCCTCTTTCGATTGCAATCATTTTGACGCGACTTTTAAATTCTTCCCATACGACGCAGTAGCTTTCTGGTACTGCTGACAACGTTTTCGCTATTTCACTTTGTACGCTTTTCACGAATTCACCATCCTCGAGCAACCGTTCATCATAATTCCATAGCTCCCAATTGAACTTTGCACTTTCTTTTTTCCTGCCTAACGTAAACAAAACAACCCTGTGGTCCGTAAAAGATACGTGTTTTACGTCATAGCTATTGCATGACGGCACCAGTTCAATGGACACGTATGCTCTATCTAGTCTAGCATTGCTTTCGCGTTGGAAGCATACTACCCCACGAGTATGGCGGACCGATGTGAAAAAAAAGAAAGCCCCTTCACAACAGTGATAGTGAAGCCTTGTGTCGCCAAGACAGAGCACGGATGTACGCACCGCTATCAACTGCAAGGTATGCGCCGTTCGAATAGGCTCGCTAGTAACTCGTAATGCCAGTTACGATTACGGAAGCCCTACGGGTCGCGACATTGAATGTGCGCGGTCTATCAGCGAGGCGCCGACAGTACCAGTTGAGCCGCCTGTCTTTTGAGGAAGGGCGAGACGTATTGGCTTTACAAGAGACTAAAGTAGCAACACAAGAGCAGGCCGATCGAATGGTGAAGCCGTTTACGGGACGATACAATGTTTGTGTGTGTCACGCGGCTGGTACATCGGGGGGGGGTGCGCCCTTTGTTTAAGAACAGCTTGGATATGCAAATCGAAGCCGTGTTGGCATGCCAAAGTGGTCGTTTGGTTGTTGCTGATGTTTTTGTTCAGTGGCTTAAGTTGGAGGTTCATCTGTGTCTATGCTCCAAACAATTCCAACGAGCGTGCAAACGTTTTTGAGCAGCTTGAAGGTTATCTCAAGTGTGATCGATTGATTGTAATACTGGGGGATTTCAACTGTGTATGTTCTGAACACGATCGCTCTACAAACGTGCCTGTGCGGGATAGGAGTGCCAACCTGCTTAGTCGATGGACTCTGGAGTGTCAAATCGAAGACGTGGGTTCGGTGTTTACACCAGGAACTGTGTGTAAATTCACTGCGCCACAAAGCCGACACAGAACGGGACGCTATGAACGCGCCTTATATCGTTGACTCATTCAAATTACTGGTGACGAGCGCCTCTCGTCAGCAGTTGCCACAAGTGCAACTACATTACGAAACACAAACTACTTAACGTCTTGCGCCCCCGGAAATGCTCCGCATTTGATCGTGCCCCTCGCGAGGGGGATGTTTATACAGGAACTCCTACTTCTAGCGGACTCCTGGCGCCCTCTTTCTGCCATTGTAGAGACTGTGAGGCGGTCTTCGAAGGGCGCCAAATTTGAATTCCACAAAATCGATTTTTATAACACGCACTCAAGATTTTTTTAACACGCACACATTTATTTCCAACTATAACTCCAGTCGAGGGGGGTAATAAAATTTAACAGCTGGTTCATAGGTGCAGCGAGAGTAGCAAGATTGCGGACAAAACGGGAAAAATAGGACGGCAGGCCGAGAAAACTACGGAGGGCTTTTTGTTGCTGAGGTCGAGAAAAATTGGCTACAGCAGAAAATCTTTCTGGGTGTGGCGTATGCCATCAATAATGACGACGTGACCAAGAACCTTTATCGATTTGCTAGCAAAACGACGTTTCCTGATGTTCAGAGTCAGACCAGCCTTCGCCAGGCAAGCCAACACCTAGCCGAGACGCTGCAAATGTTCCGCGAAACTTAACGAAAAGATGACGATGTCTTCAAGGTAACACAGACATGGTTTCCATCTAAGGCCGCGAAGGACTGTATCTATTATTCTTTCAAATGTGGTGGGGCGTCGCATAACCGAAAAGGCATTACGTTAAATTCGTAAAAGCCGTCTAGAGTCACAAACGCCGTTTTCTCTTTGTCAAACTCGCGCATGGGGATCTCCGAGTAGCCAGATCGCAGGTCGAGACTAGATAAATTTTCAGCCCCTTATAGACGCTCCAGTGCGTCATTTATGCGCGGCATCGAATACACATCCTTACGCGTAATCCTATTCATATCCTGATAGTCCAAAGAAAAGCGTATATTACCTTCTTTTTTTTTCACCAGAACAGGGGAAGACCATGGGCTCGAGGACGGTCGAATAACGTTTCGTTGAGGCGCGTCCATGACGTTTTTTCGATAAATTTTCGTTCATAAGATGACAGACGATACGGGCGATGGCGAACAATGTGGGTCCCATCTGTCTCAATTTCTCTAAATGTCGATACAATGGCGATGGTCTCCCTGGCGATAAAGCTGTTGCTACAGCTTTACGAGGCCAGAGAGCCAAATTGGCAGCTTAATGACGACTGCAAAATGCGAATAAAAGGGGGATACGGCATGACAGTACCTTTCAGAAGGCCGATAAACATCACGAAAAATAAAAACAATCAAATACTTGTATAGCGACCTTGAACACACAGGTTCGGCGTCACATAATTATGTACAGGTAAGAGAACCGACCAGACAATTCACGCATATTTACACGACAATATAGCAAATGGAATTCAAAAAATATCATTTCTCACAACCGCATTACGTAAGGAAGCATGTGTTAGTGTTCCATAATTGCCGATAATTACCTGTAATTCATTTATTATGCTTGGAATGGTGTATGCTAATGACGGCCAAAGATAATTTGTTCGCCGGCGTGGAACGAGCCATTGTCCCGAGCCAGGATTTGTATAATTGCTAATTCGTAGATCTAGACAGCATAGTTGTGTTAAGAATTGCTTATATTTATCATTTGAAAAGTGTAACTGATATACTAGACGGTAAGAGTAAAGCTGCCTAATATTGATTGTTCTATTCTGCTCAAACTATTGCTTAGTCCGATGAAGATACGGGACGTTATTTATACATCTGATGGTTTTCTTTTCTAACAGCAGTAACGTGTTGATATTTTCCTTGGTTGTCGGGGCCCAAACTAACGTACAGTAATTAAGGTGTGACCGGAAAGTGAATAGTAATATTGAAATTTTATGTTCAGCGGGAAGAAGATGCGGCATCGGTGCAATGCGCCCACTGCACATGACAGTCTTTTTGCCAGTAATTCAACAAGGGCGTCCCATGTCATGCGGTGCGAGAGCACCACCCCTAATACTTTGTTATGCTTAACAATGTCAATTTGCGAGGCCCCGCAGATTACGTCTTCGGTTACAATTACATTTTTAGTTTTAGACGCGAACAAAATGCACTTGGTTTTCTTTGCATTCATTTATAAACAGTGTTCGTTTGACCAAGTGTGTAATTGTGTTACGGTAAAATTGTCGACGGAAAACAGGCGGGTTGCGTCAGCATTGCTAAGAAATAAACTAGTATCATCTGCGTACAACACAAATTCGGTTTGTTTATTAAGACAAATTACATCGTTAACATAAACATTCAATAAAACCGGTCCCAGAGCACTTCCCTGCGGAACACCGCACAATATCTTGCTAAATGGAGACTGATAGCTATTGTGCACAACACATTACTCCCTATTAAACATATAGGATTGCATAAGCGCATGCGATACACCACAGATACACAAAACAGGGGAGCACAAGTTCGCGCCAATAAACGTGTTTCTCATTCAAGACAACTGCATCGTCCTTGTCCTTCCGTGACATGATATATAAGTATATAATATATATAATATATATATATATATATATATATATATATATATATATATATATATACATATATGTGTGTGTGTGTATTTTTCTGTGTGGGTTTAGAAAAGCAGAAAATGGCAAATGTGGGGCTGGCTGAAATAAGACAGAAAATAAAGGTTGGCAGTCAAGAAAACTTCGGAAAGGTAAGGGGAGGTTGTGGTGGGTGATAGAAACAGACGAAGAATATTTCGAGTGAGAAAGAAAGTGGTGAACAAAATGCCCGCAAGGTAAGATCCGATCCCACGACCTCCAGAATACCGGTCTGGGGCGATAACCAGTACGCTACCACCAGGGCTGTTTCCCCACCACTTTCTCGGGAATTTAGGTTAAGGTATTCTTGTTTCCTGAACTTGGGGGTGGTAGCCAGCGCCCTTAGAATACTCTGGATGAAGAGGACCTTCTTGTTCACCCCCGGGCCGTTACTCCAGGGTCTACGACATGTCGAGAGTGGTCGACCAGCATTGAGGCCTCCTAGGCTACCTTTGGCACCATCACTGCCGAAACAGAGGCCTTCGCTAAACATGTAGCCAATCAGAAAATGGGAAATAAGGGGGCCGGTGAAATAAGACAGAAAATAAAGGCTGGCCGTTAAGAAAACCTCGGAAAGCTATGAGGAGGGTGTGGTGGGTCAATGAAACAGATGAAGATTTTTTTGAGTCAGAAAAAAAAGTGATGAAAAAATTCCACCAGACCGGTATTCCAGAGGTGGTTGGTTCGGATCCTACCCAGCGGGCATTTTTTCCCTACTTTCTGTCTGGCTCAAGAATTATTCATCTGTGTTTGTGACCCACCACAAACTTCCCTCACGTTTTCGGGGTTTTCTTGACTGCCAACCCTTGTTATATATATATATAAATATATATATAGATATATCAAGTAAGGAAATGAGCGGGTCGTTGAGGAAATATAGAAAGATAGGTCAGCAGTCTACAACGCCAAAGGAGGCACGGGGGTGTGGTTAGGCTCTTTTTTTGCTACGGTTAATGAAGTTAACATTCGATCCCCAATCTGGGCGCGTGTTTTTCTTTCTTTCTTCTACATATTTAAAAAATGTTAACTTGATTAACCATTACAAAAAAAGAGCCTAACCACACCCCTATGCTTCCTTGGCGTTGTAGACTGCCGACCTATCTTCTGTATACATATATATATACATATATATATATATATATATAAATAGAAAGATAGGTCGGCAGTCTACAACGCCAAGGTGGCATATGGGTGTGGTTAGGCTCTTTTTTATACTACGGGTATTGCTGTAATATATTTTTTAAATTTACGGAAGAAAGAAAGAAAGAAAAACATGCGTCCAGAGTGGGGACCAAACCCACGTCTTTCGAATAGATCTCGAATGCCTTACCAATTCAACTCTCTCGGCGACTGTGTTCTCCTTCACTTTCTGGGCTATTTATATTTACTAGAAGTGTATCTTACGCTTGAGGGTGGTAACCAGCGCCACTCAGACTAACACGGGGAGAAGAGGATCTTCTTTTCAGCACCCGGGGCTTTACTAGGATGTCTACAGCCTGTCATGAGCGGGTAACTGGCGGGAAGCCCTCTTATGCTACCTAGGCATCAAGGCTGCCAGAACCGAGACCCTCGCTAGGCTTTCGCAGAATAATATAGTAAGGAAATGAGGGGCTCGTTGGGGAAATACAGAAAGATAGGTCGGCAGTCTACAATGCCAAAGGAGGCACGGGGGTGTGGTTCGGCTCTTTTTTTGCTACGGTTAATGAAGTTAACATTCGATCCCTAATCTGGGCGCGTGTTTTTCTTTCTTTCTTCTACATATTTAAAAATGTTACTTGAATTAACCTTACAAAAAAAGAGCCTAACCACACCCCTATGCTTCCTTTGGCGTTGTAGACTGCCGACCTATCTTTCTGTATACATATATATATACATATATATATATATATATATATATATAAATAGAAAGATAGGTCGGCAGTCTACAACGCCAAGGTGGCATATGGGTGTGGTGAGGCTCTTTTTTATACTACGGTTATTGCTGTAATATTTTTTTAAATTTACGGAAGAAAGAAAGAAAGAAAAACATGCGTCCAGAGTGGGGACCGAACCCACGTCTTTCGAATAGATCTCGAATGCCTTACCAATTCAACTCTCTCGGCGACTGTGTTCTCCTTCACTTTCTGGGCTATTTATATTTACTAGAAGTGTATCTTACGCTTGAGGGTGGTAACCAGCGCCACTCAGACTAACATGGGGAGAAGAGGATCTTCTTTTCAACCCCCGGGGCTTTACTAGAACGTCTACAGCCTGTCATGAGCGGGTAACTGGCGGGAAGCCCTTTTATGCTACCTAGGCATCAAGGCTGCCAGAACCGAGACCCTCGCTAGGCTTTCGCAGAATAATATAGTAATAATATATATAATATATATATATTGGTATTATATATATATATATATATATATATATCTATATAAATATGGAATTAGAATGAAAAATTAGGGCTTGTTGAAATAAATTGAAATAAGGATTGGCAACCAAGAATGAGAAGAAATAAAGCGGAGTATGTGGTAGGTCATTGAAACAGATAAAGAATTTTTCTAAGAAATATAAGAAAGTGGAGACAAAAGGGCTGCCGGAAGGGATCAAAACCCTAGTGTGATGACCACTGCGCCGCCAGCGCTGCTGTTTTTCCTCTCCAATTTGTCGGGTATTTGTGTTAAGAAATTTGTTGTCTCCGGTTTGGAATGTTAACCAGTTCCACTCGATCTACTCAGGGTGAAGGGGACCTTCTTTTTTACCCCCTGGGCGTGACTCGAGCGTCTAGAGTGGCTGAGCAGGGTTGAACCCTCTTAATCTACCTGTGGCAACAACACTGCTAGAGCAGAGACATTCGCTATGCATGTAGCGAATCAAGATGGGATATGTGGGGCTGGTTGAAAAAATGCAGAATTAAGGATTGACAGCCGAGAATGCCGAGGAAAGCAAAGGGAGGATGCTGTAGGTCATTCAAACAGATAAAGAATTTTCGGAATAAAGAAGTGGAGAAATAATGCTCCCTGGGTAAGATCCGAACCCACGACCACCAGAATACACGTGTTGCTATGACCACTATGCTACAGATGGGGCTGTTTTTTCCCCCCACTTTCAAGGCACCATAACTTATGTTTTGCCCACTGTTTTAAGATGGAGATTGTGTTGGAGAGAGAGGGGGAGGTTGTTTAGAGCGAGGCTGGAATGAGGAAAGCAGAGTGGGTCAACGGTCGGTTGAAAGGAGCAAAAAGTGAGAGAAACGTTAGGTGTCGTTATTGCGACAGGATCCCGCAAGCGAGAAAGGGGAAAGACCACGAGAGGGCTGGGGGAAACCGGGGGGTGGTTAAAGCTGGGCTGAGGTGGGGCCCGCTGACCTCAAAGGAGGCTTCCAGGAAATGTGGGGCCAAGGGGAGCGTCTTGCGGGTGCAAGTACAAGGTTACTCAACTGAGTGCCAGTTAGAAATCTCGTAAATAACAGCCCGTATTGTCGGAAGAATTTCTGGTGGAGAGGCCAGGGTTCGCAGAAGGATACAAGGGGTATGCGTGGGTACAATCCACAGGAAGCTTTGCGGTAGATTCATGGTCTTCTTTTCTGCTTTCTTTCTTCTTTACTTTTTTTGCGTGTGTGTTTGTAAAGCAGGTAGTAAGACAAAATGCCGAAGGTTGAGGAATGCGAGGGTGCGTGGTATGTTGGAAGAGGGCAGGAGCCGTACAGAGAGAGAGAGAGAGAGAAAACGTTTATTGAAAAGCATGGATAGGGTAGGGGAGAAAAAGAGTTAGGAGCTGTGGGCGGCCAGCCTATTCCGGTAGGCCAGACAAAATAAAATAAAATAAAAACCCAAAAATGAAAAGGTTTGTATTCAGGTAGAGCTTTGGTGATGGGAAGGTAGGGTTGTTGCGAATCGAGGCGCCCACTTTTTGTAAGAGCATTATTGTTCTCTTCGATTGAGATACTGTCAGGTTTTTAAGCTGCCTTTCGAAGCATTGATTCCAGCTCGCTCAAGGAAATTGGATTTATGGGTTAAGTACGATTCGCTGTATGTTATATCCCTCGGGGACATGAAGTTTGACTTCAGAATATAGAGCTTGAGATCGTCGAAATTGTGTTTCGCCTGGTTGAAGTGTTGCGCGACTGCTATGGAGGCACTGTTGTGAGTGTCGGCGTGATGTCCATTCAGGCGTAAGTTCAAAGGTGGACTCGTTTCCAAAGAACATTTATTTATTATTTTTACGTATTTATTTATTTATTTATGTATTTATTTATTTGCTTATTTATTTATTTATTTATTATTGTTTTTTTGAAGTACCCTCGTAGCGTTTACTGCGCTTCAGAGGGGGTGGGTACAGTGCATGGAACAGGTAACAGTGAGCAGTGCAGGGAGTAAGTGGACACAAGAATCTTTCCAGAAACCAGGTTACCACATTACATGTACAGAAAGGGCATTCTTGAATCATGCAGGATCTTTAATAGACACACTGTGGTGGGGAAGGTGGTTCCATTCTTCAGACGTTTTGTGGAGACATGAATCGAAGAATGCGTTTGTGTGGCTCGATGGATCGGCAGCCTTGTACGGATGCTAGTATTCTAGCAGATCAATGCAGTTTTGGCGGTCCCATTCCCAAGAATAAGCGCGCAGATCTAACATTACTTTAGTTTGTGCAGAGCCCCGGGAAAACTTGCACCACGTATATTGAGGAAGATTTGAAGCTCTGCAGGAACTTGGATTCACAGATGTGTGATGAAGTTAATGTATCCGATTGCTTAAAGGCATTCCCGAGGATGCCTACAACTTTGTGATTATTCGAGATAATTTAGACAAGGCTTCAGGTATCAAACGACTCTGTAGGCATTTCTAAACCCTAGAGATAAGCCGCATCGCTCTAGTAATTGATAGAGTCCCCAATGTGACTAGTATTTGAAGCTGTGACTACGGTGGTCAACCTGACTTGGCAGAAACATTACGCCACATTGTCCGGACAGAATTGTCCCATTTTCGTGAGGCTACGAGCGGCAATAGCGGTCCGCATGGATGGGAAGCGCACCACGAATACCATGAGACCTCTATCTCTCCGGCAAGCTGGTGCTGTCAAGAACCAGATTTTCCAGCATAACGCTTTCCACACCTTTCAACCCCACAAAACCAGAGCAGGCGGCACGTACAAACATGCCAATTCGTCCGGAAAACTCGAACTTGGGTGCGCGTTTTATCAACCGCTCAAGCAGTTCTGATTTCTACAACTACCACCGAGCGAGTGTTTGGACCAGTATCACGATGGCAGGGTTTGCTTATTTTGCGACGTGATCGGGCACTTTTCTCGATATTGTCGATGACGCCGACAATGTCCCGCTTATAACCCGCCAACACCGTTTCCTTGCACTAACGCCATTAATAAACTCATTTCCGGTTGTCATCGGGCCGCTTTGAGAAAAGGCTTCTTTCCGTGCCTGATCCTCCGCGCACTAGGTCTGCAGCGTCCTACCAAAGTGTAACTCCGTCTATAAGCCACCGCTCTCGGATGCCACGACACCATTCCCTGCCTCCGGAAAGCTACTGACATGGCCGATTGTGCTAAGGCCCGCATTGAGCACTTACACAATATGCTTACACCAGTACTCATGGTAAAGAACACAGTTTTGTGTTTATTCACGGCGTTCCTAAACTAGCGTTCGTGGACACTGGCGCGACGGTTTCTTCTACAAGTCTTGCTTTTAAAAAGAACTTGATGCAAAACGAGTTTTGTCTGGGATCGTCTGGTAAGTTTTCGGGGTGTTTTTCGGCGAATGTTTGCGTTCGCACAATAATTGTGCTGCCTTAATGTCGCTTTTAGAGTATGCGTAGCCAAACACTGCTCCTAAGTAATTCGGCGCTATTATTTAAGATGTCGACGTGTTCTGCACTAAGAACAAGATTGTTTTTCCTGGCTGCTTTGCTTCGCTTGAAGAAAGCTGCTCTGTGCTAAGGGCGATACATTATTTACCTCAGATGACAGCTATACCGTGCGGATTGAAACTCGCCCTCTTCGATGAAAACTTGACGAGCTCAGTAGCTATGATAAGCGAACCCGCTGACAGTCGGTACACCCTTCTACCGAAGGTTCTCAGTTATGGCACAAGAATAAGGATAGTACACCCTGGAGCGAACTATCTGCCGTGGCCGTGGATAATAAAATTTCTAAGTAGGCTTCAGTATTCGACTACTTGTCGTGTAGCCGGCACGGCGACACGTAAAAGTAAACACCCTACACCACTGTACGATCCATGACAATAACCCCGTTTAATCAGCGCGTATCGTTTATATACACACGAGCGCAGTGGCGCCATCCATTGTGTGTCCAATGACTCAGAAGGCCATCTGGTGTAACCGAACAACCTTACATCTACCCCCACCCTTAACAGAACACAGATTATGTGCATGAACAGAAATAGTCACTACCCGTGACAGTAAAATTATAGTAAAGTCTCCACTGTAAACAAGTCACCGCACATAGTCCCTGAGTCTCTCTGGTGGTCTTCGCTCCCGTGTAGAGCGACGGAGGGGCACCGGCTGCTCCTCTGGCTGATGGGAGGCCTGTGGTTCGTCGACACGATCAGCACCCAGTCCTGAGGTCGTGGTCCCCGTTGGTGGAGGCCGTGGTGGGCTTGGCGTATGAGGAGGCAGTGCTGACCCCCCCCGGAGACTGTGCAGCTTCCTGTATTGGGGTATTTGGGGACGTGTTGCTCTTTGCCTTCGAGGACGGTGTCCGTGCTGTGGTGTTTCCTGCCGACCCGTCTGTCCCCCTGTCCTCCCGCAGCGGTTCTTGTCTTGCCCCTGTTTCTTCGTGAACAGCTTCGTGGGGTACAGCAGACAGTTGGGAGGCATTCCAGGTACGGCCGTCCTCCAGGTGGAATGACCATCGTCCTACACGCTTCAGTATTTTGAGTGGAGCACCAAAACTAGGGGTGCCTTCATTCCAGGTACCGGGCATTTCACCCGCACGTAGGCCCCCACTTTAATTTGGGCTCCCTGGCTGCTCTTCGCTTGTCTGCATACACCTTATTTCTTTGTTGGTATTCGCAGACACGACGCCGAAGTCTATGCAGTTCACGGGCGGGATGGGTGCCGAAATCCGCTGATGGCTGGCCAACAACATCTAATGATGTCCTCATGTGGCGGCCATGAAGCAACACTGCTGGGGAGATGCCAGTGGCGCTGTGGGGTGTGGCTCGGTAAATACCCAGGTACTCTATAACAGTGGTCTTGATTGGTCGCTGCTCTAGGAGAGCTAGTTGTATATACGATTTCAAGACCCTGTTGAATCTTCCACTAAGCCATTGGCTTGAGGGTGGTAAACTGCCGAGAAGAAATGCTTGATGCCCCTGTCCGCAAGGAAGCACTCGAATTCACTCGACGTAAACTGTCGGCCGTGATCCGAGACCAGTTCAGTAGGGTAACCCTCTCGCGCAAAGACAGCAAGCAGGAAGTTGATCACCGTGCGAGAAGTGATGTCCCTGCAGAACGCAATCTCTGGCCATCTGGAGTAGTAGTCCACTACCACGATGACAAATCGACAGTCAGCCGGTGCACGTTCAAAGGGGCCCATTATGTCTATGGATATTTTGTCCCAGGGCCTGTCAGGGAAGCGGGACAGGCTGAAGTGGTGCTTGCCAGTTCTTGACACTCTTGTCCGAGGCTTGGCAGACGCTGCAGCTACGGACGGGCGGCCTCCACATGCTTGTCAAGGCAAGGCCACCAGTACTTTTCCCTGATGCGCTGCTTAGTCTTCACAATTCCCGGGTGCGACTCATGAGCTAACTGGATGAATGTATCCCTTAGCTTGGCAGGCACTACAATGCGTTCTGTGCGCAGAACCAACCCATCTACTACCGAGAGCTCGTATCGTATTTCGTAGTACGGCGTCAGTTCTGCGGCAAGTCTTTTCCTTGTTGGCCATGATGACTGGACAAAGTGCACGACCTGCCGTAGTATGTCATCCTCAGCGGTAGCAACCTGAAGATTGCCCCAGTGTACAGACGATGTAACCAAGGACACAACCTCTTCATCAACCTGGAAGCCACCCTCTGTGTCTGGCACGGGCAGTCTGGACAAGGCATCTGCTACCTGGTTGTGGGCTCCGCTGCGGTACTGTATTTTGAAGTTGTAGCGCAGCAGTCGTGTGGTCCACCTTGCGATACGAAGTGGCCGCTGTCCTGTGCTACGGGACGAGAGCAATGCCACCAAAGCCTGGTGATCCGTCAGTAGCGTAAATGATCGGCCTCAGAGGTAAACGTGCCACTTCTCGCAGGCCCAGAGACAGGCAAGGGCCTCACGCTCTCCAGCCGAGTATTTCCGTTCTGTCTCTGTTAACGTCCGCGATGCAAATGCCACAGTCCGCACATGGGACCCCTCCACTTGCTGCAGTACGGCGCCGAGACCGTACGCAGAGGCATCTGTTGCGACAATGACCGGTAGCGTCTGGTCAAACATTCGGAGGACCTTGTGGGATGCTAGATGTCTTTTTACTCCCGCGAAGCTCTCTTTCGCGGCGTCGTCCCAGTCGAAGTGCACGTCTTTGCGAAGTAGACGGCGCATTGGCTCTACTTCCTCTGCCAGTCGTGGCACGAATTTAGAATAGTATTCAACTAGCCCCAAAAAGGAGCGTAGCGTGGCTGCATCTTTAGGCGCAGGAGCATTAATGATTGCATCAACCTTGGCCTGGAGCGGTGCTATACCCTCTGTGCTGACGCGATGTCCTAAGAACGACAGCTCCGACGTGTTGAAGACGCATTTTTCGTTGAGCTTGAGCCCAGCTCCTGCTATTCGTTCCAGCACTTCCTCCAGGTTTTGCCTGTGTTCGCTCTCCGTCTTGCCAAAAATGATTATGTCATCCAAGTAGCACAAGACCCCTTTGCAACCTCCAAGAATTTGCGTCATGATCTGCTGAAAAGCAGCTGGTGCCGATGCCAACCCGAAGCAGACCCTCTTGAATCTAAAGAGGCCATCGTGCGTTATAAATGAAGTTAGGTCTCGGCTGTCTGGGTGGAGTAAAATCCTGGTAGTAGGGCTGATGCCAGGTCCACCTTGGAAAGCAGCGTGCTCCATTGAGGGCATGAAGCAGCTCCTCCATATGAGGCAAAGGGAAGTTGTCTGCTACTATAGCTTTGTTGGGTTCCCGGAGATCGACACACAGTCGAATGCTACCATCTGCCTTTGCGGGCTGCTACAATAGGAGATACCCACTCGGAAGCATTGACTCTCTCAATGACATCAGTAGCAAGTAGCTTCTCAATCTCGTCAGAGACAGGCTGGCGGACTGAAAATGGTAGGGGCCTCAGCTTCTGTGCGACTGGTTCGATGGAGGTTTCCATCTTGACTTTGTGTTGCACACCTCTTACAAGTCCCAGGCCAGGCAAAAACAAGTGGCCAAACTTGGTCCACAGTGTTGGCGGCATACCAAACTTGGGAGGGCCGAGGGGTTTTGTATGCATGGTGCTTTGGGGAAGGCCTGAACTCATAGCTGGAAGCTCTCGGCATTCCTGCGTGGACATTTGCAGGCAGCGCAATTCCTCTCCCATGATGCGAAGACCAAGGGCTTGAACAGCATCCAGGCCAAGAAGAGATGTACCACATGACGTAACATGAAAAGTTACAATGGCTTCTTTCCCCTTGTACGTGACTATGGCGTGAAATGACCCGAGAACGGGAATCTTCCTGCGCGAAAATCCAGCAATGTAAGATGGGAACTTGCGAAGAAGCCTTGGAATTGGTGCTCATTTATAATAGACACGGCCGAGCCTGTGTCAACCAAGAAGTTCATGGTATGCACCCTTGTCGTCGCTCTAACTGGCGCGACCTTGACATCCACGTAGACGCCTGTACTCTTATCAGTACGGACCGCCAAGATGCTAATGACACTGGCCGCATCATCTTCCGGAACGATTTCATGGACCTCTGCAGAATACCCGTCTCGGCCGCGACGGTAGCTGCGACATGCTCTCTTAAAGTGGCCGCGGCGTCCACAGGCAAAACATGTGCGACCGCGCGCGGGACATTCCGAAGGCGAACACCCTCTTGCGCCGCAGTTTCCGCAGGCATTTGCATTTCTAGGCCCGGGGACAATAGCGGCGGCGGCATTCACATCAGGCGAAGGTGCGCTGTACGCGCGTGAGCAGCTGAAGTGGCGACGCCCCGGGAGGCGTGTGCCATTATCGCCGTTATCTCGTCGACCCTGCCTGGCTGAGCTGTCTCGCAACTGCTGCTGAATGCGCTGCACCGGACTGGCGAAGGCTTCGGATTCACGCTGGGTTTGTTCACGAAGCCGTGCTACCTCGACAGCATGATCGAACGTAAGGTTATCGCCTTCCAGCAGCAATCGCTCTCGTAGCCGCGGGCACGTGACGGCTGCTACGAACTGTTCACACAGGTTTTCGTCCGCTTGGGTGGCGAATTGCAAGAGCTGCTAACTCCCGAAGCGCTACGGCGAAATCAGTGATGGGCTCACCCTGCAGTTGACGACGCTCCCTGAATCGATGGCGTTGAAGGCGGACGTTGCAAGGGGCGGCGAATGCTTCGAAAGCATCTCAACGGCTACGTCGTACTCGTCGGGTGGGCGCGGGGCTTCAGTGGTCCCGTCTTGTGTTCCAGTAGCTGCAGTGGTTCCGATGATTCCAGCGGCGGCATCTGGCGTGGGCGTGACACCGGGTGCAGCACTCGTTAGCTCTGCCTTGGTTTGCGTCGTACTAGGCGGAAGCGCGTCGAAAATGTGCTGTCCTTCCGTACCAAGACAGTGCAGCAGGGGGGCTCGGCGACGGGGTGCGGGTAGCTCGGTCGCTCCGGACGCCAGCAGAAACCTCTCGAAGAGGCGTAACCATCGGGCCCATGGAACATCGGGCGTGCCGGGGGTGGCAAGAAAAGGAGGCGGTGGCAAAATGCCCGTGGAAGACATCCTCGTCGCCAGAATGTCGTGTAGCCGGCACAGCGACACGTAAAAGTAAACAGCCTACACCACTGTACGATCCATGACAATAACCCCGTTTAATCAGCGCGTATCGTTTATATACACACGAGCGCAGTGGCGCCATCCATTGTGTGTCCAATGACTCAGAAGGCCATCTGGTGTAACCGAACAACACTACACTACTCAAGAGAGAGAAGAGCAGTCGACCATTCCACCCTTTCGCACTATCCACTCCATCAACAACGGGACCGCACAGCCAATTCGACTCAAGCCGTACCGAGTGTCTCCGTCAGAACTCAGGCTGACCAGGCGTAGTGGCTCAGTGGGTAAACAGTTGTGCTGTTGGGAACCAGTGCGCGTGTTCAATTCACGACGCGGCAGTCCCTTTTTTGCTGGAGGCGAGGAGCAAAGACGCCTCTGTGTGCGCACGTCAAAGATCGCGAGATTGTCAAAATTATTCAGGAACTTACACTACAGCGTGCCTCATCGCCTGCGTTGCGTAGGAGTGTTAAACTTTAGAATCTATCAGAATGCGACTGAATAATGTACAAGATGAAGCCATCTTGAACCTGGGTGTCATACGCAGATCATGCAGTCAGCGGGTAGCTCCCGTAATATATCTTTGGTGATTCGCCAAGATTTTGTGTCGATTGTCGGCGATTGAACACTATCACCAAGGAAAATCAGCACCCACTTATACAAATTCAGGCCTCCATCGACTGCTCGCACTCTGTTTCTTACTTTTCGTCAATCGACTTGCGATCGTATTAGTGGTATATCCCTGTTCATCTAGGCGACAAGGAAAAGCCTGCGTTTGTAACACATGACGGCCTGTATGAAGTCAACGGATTGCCGTTCGCGATTCCTGACGCCCCTCCCATTTTCGAGCATTTTATGGACAACCTTTTGCGCAGTTTAGAGAGGAACGCTTGCATATGCTACCTGGTTGACGGGGTGAGATTTTTTCGGACGTTGAGAAGTATAAAAACCGCCTGCTAGGGTACTTTACTGCACCGAGAAGGCGGGATTGGCGCGCAACTCTTAAAACACCCCTTTGGAGCGCGAGAGACCCACGAACTTGGTCTGCTGGTGGAGAGTAATTTACTCATCCTGACCGCATAATATTGAAGCCATTACCTTATTCAAGACTCCAAAGTGTCTGAAAAAAATATGCACAGACCGTATCGTCAACAGTTAGGTGGAAACGTTCTGTTACGCTGTTTGTTTGGGGATGGTAACCAGCAATAGTCTTGTGCTTTAGGAGGCACGGAGGAGCTCCTCGACATAGGCGGCCAGGAAGATCCGCCGTCGGTCGCTAAGAAGTACGCGCGGTGCACCATGTCGCAAAATTATGTGGTGTAGGATGAAGTCGGTGACTTCTGACTGTCACGGAGCATAGTAGTGCTCTCTCAGCTTATCTGGTCAAGTGATCGACCGGCATCAATATCCACCGGTGACCGGACTGTGTGATGGGAAAGATCTATACAAGGTGATTCGGATAGTCTACAAAGGCACGAAGGGACGAGGTAAGGGGCAGAAGCAAACCGGGTGGGGGAGCAATCGAATGTTCAACATGCTGGCAAGATGCACAAGAGGACTCTATTTAGTGTGAGTTGTTTAGATCCCGTGCCAGAAGTAGCGGGTGTGTACTCTGTCATATGTCTTCGAAAATCCAAAGTGCCCAGCCATGGCATCATTGTGACGAGCCTCCAAAATAGATGTGCGAATGGAAGGGGGACCCATTTGTGGTCGGTAAAGTGGTGGTTTGGACGGTGAAGCGTGCCAAGCAGGAGCTAGAACTTGTCGAGTTGGCGGCGAGCAGCTGAGTTAGGAAGTGGTGTGCGGCCAGTAAGGTGGTCAATGTTAGGACCACAGTATGCGTTCGCCCTCTTCAAAGAAGGAAGCTCTGGAGGGTCTTCTACAGCAGGAGACGTCACAGGGGCTCTTGGGAGTACCGTTTTCGCGACTGCCACAGCAGGTGACGTAATGAAAGTCATTGGGATTGGAGATAGGGTGTCGGCAAGGAGGTGTTTCTGGGCGGAAGTTGTTTCCTAGGAAATATACTTCTGGAGGTGGAGAACCCAGCCGCCTAGGCTCCAGGCAAGTTCTTCAGTGACGAAAACCAGAACAGACCATTGTGGCCAGTCACGACGATGAAGTGGTTCCCGTGATAGTATGGACGTAATTTTTGAACAGCTAACACCACTGTAAGATACCCTTGCCCCGTCATGGTTTGATTTTGTTCATAACTTCGCAGCGAACGACTCGCATATGCAACTACTTTTTTTTATTATGGTTCGATTATGGTCCAAAATAAATAACGGCTCAGTCCGCATTCCTGTGGGATATCGGGCGCCTAACAAAATAACTATAAAAGACGCTTGCCCCATGCTCGAATTCGAGGACGCTCTCGACACTTTTCACGGCGCACAATACTTCTCGAACCTTCTCGAAGAAAAAACAGCATTCTCCTCACTCGATGGCCTTTACTAGTTTAATGTTATGCCGTTGGGACTGCAATGCTCCTGCCAGTTTTTAGTGCATAGTCAGCACCGTCCGATATAGATTGAAACAGAAGATCTGCCTTTGTTCCCCCACGACATCCGTATCTTCTTGTCCCCGTTCGGTTAGCACCTCCAACTTGTAAACGAAATATTAACCTGCCTTCGCAACGCTGGTCTTGAGCAGAACACTAAAAGGTGTTGTTCTGCAGAACATCAATCAAAGTCTTGGGCCACGTTGTATGCAAGGATGGAATACGACAGACATCAAGGCAAGAACAACGCGGTTCTAACCTTTTCTCGGCCGCTCCGTCTAAAAAGGAACGTCGCAGTTTTTTTCGGTTGGCTTCTAATTTCTGTTGCTTCATGTGTAATTTTACAACAATAGCCTCTCCCCTTGACAAAATATAGACATCCGGATCCCCATTCCTCTGGACCTACGACGCGAAATAGCTTTGAAAGCCCTCAAACAAGCACACAAACCAGGGCCTGTTCTCTGCCATTTGGATGAGATGGCACCGACAATTCTTCATACTGCCGCCAGTGGGCATAGTCTTGGTGCAGTCCTTCTACAGCGCAACGATTCGTCATCGCAGCGCGTCATCCCCTACGCAAGCGCAAGTTGACACCCGCTGAACATAACTACACAATAGCTAATAAAGAATGCATCGCAGTTGTCTGGGCTGTGCGAAAAATTGCCCTTATGTGTACGGGCGCCACTTCTCCGTCGTAACAGACCATCATGACCATTGTTGGTTATCCTCGCTCAAAAGCTTATCGGGGCGTCTTGACCGCTGAATTCTCCGTTTACAGGAGTACGAATTTTCGGTGACTTAAAGTTCGGGCAGAAATTTACTCACGCTGTCAATGGCTCCTTTTGGCACCGCAGAGCAAGATATTCCATCAAACCTCGTAAATCTCCAACGAAGCCACTCGTAGTGACGGTAGCTGATGGAACGACTCGAAGGTTCTGCTTCAGCACCCGATGGTCGCTCCCACCGTCGACTGAAAAAAATTCGCCTTTTGAATGGTGGAGCGCTTTACCATCATAATTACCACCCTACCTGTAACCGATGGGTTCCAGTTATCTGCCGCTGTCTTCGGAACAAAATCATGGAAGTCTTGCACGACAACGCCATGGCTGGCTATCTTGCTTTCAGCAAAGCCTACGACCACATTAGCAGCCGGTTCTTTTGACCAGGCCCTTCCAGCAGCGTCGCAAAAAAATATTGCATCATGTCCTCCCTGTCAGCGTCGTAAAGCCCCAACCTCATCCTGCATGGATGTACAGCCTCTGTAGATCATTTGACTCAATTTGCCTAAACTGCTCCTGCGCGTACCGGCTCCGATTCCGAAGTCAGTCTTTTTTTCTAGAAGCCATCATTTTACATCACGGACCACCTCGCACTCTTTTAAGTGACCGAAGACGCACATTCCTCTCAGCAGTCATTGCGGAAGTCTCGGGCTGCTGGTATCATCCACAAGACAACGTCAAGTCATCATTCGCAGACTCATACAGATGGCATGACATAGCCCTTTCATCTTACTCTGCCTGATATTATTTTTTCTATATTGTTACGATGCCGCGGGACGAAGATAAGAAGGACAATTCTAGATGAGGGTGACGAACAATGTATTTCCATTATTTACAAGCGGAGAGGACAGTGCACACGCAGGCCGCACAACACCTAATGTTCCATGGTGTCATAGCCCGCCATCCACGCCAACGAGGGCGACGAAGACGATGAAGGGGTGGTGGGTGTGTGGCCTGCTTGCATGCTGTCCTCGCCGCTTTTTAATATTGTGAATAAATTATTCGCCATCTTCATTTAACATGGTTTGTCTCATCTCTATCCTGCCGCCAAGTAAAAATATCGACCCCGACCACAGAAACTGGGCGGCCATTTTTATCTTTCTAACATACGCTTACAACATTGCTTTCCAGTGTACCACTGGATATTCGCCGGTTCTCATTGTATATGACCGGCATCCATGATCCGTTCTGGACGCAGCTTTCTTTTGCTGCCTCTTTCGTCCAACAGTAAAGATGATAGATCAGTTTGTTTCTCCTACCGCGCATTGTCGGAACCATGCCTGATTGCTTACTTAGTCCTGCCTGAATAACCGGAAGTCTCACTCTGATGCAGATCCCCGGACGTCACGTTTGAAAGAGGGGACAAAGTGTTGCTTTCGACACCTCTACGTTCGGCAGGACTGTGTGAATAGTTTTTGCCCAGCGTCATTCACCCGTACAGGGTACTTCAGCAAACCTCTCCTGTGAACTACTTAGTTACTCCTACGTGTGGTGCTGTGGCGGCGCCACACGTAAGGGTAACGGGGGCCGTGGCGTTGAGGCTGTCCATGTTTCGCGTCTAAAACGCTTTTTTCACTGATCGCCATTCTTTTTGCTTGGGGCCAGTTTGGCCAGAACGACCGCTGGGGACATTAGTGCGAGCGATGTTTTCATACCGACCGCTAGAGGGGTAATTCTCCGCTCTCGTAGCACACAGAAACACTGCCATCGTCAGCATCATCTTCATTAACGCGGCACCTGCTGTCACCCTGACAAATCGTGCCTTGCGCGACCATCATCCTCGTGCAAAATGACGGTCCTTTCGAAGGAGCTGGTGGCTCCTTTCGGAAAACCGAAATTGACGGTCTGTGCTTCACCCTGACCTTTTGTAGAATATACATAAAGATATATGTGTATGTCTATGTATATAAATATATGTGTGTGTGTGTGTGTTTGTGTGTGTAAGGGGTGGCAGTCAAAAAAAAACTTCGCCACGCAACGGGGAGATTGCAGCAGGTCGTTGAAACAGAGGTCGAATTCAGAAAGAGACCCGGTGGCCATTTTTTCTCCCGTTTCGGCCTTTTTTAAAGTTTTCAATCTCCCCTTTGCTGTCTGAGGTTTTCTTGACTGCCAACCCCTATTTCTGTTCTAATTCAACGAGCCCCTCATGTACCCATTCTTGCCTCTGTTGGCGCAGCCTTGGTGCAAGCGGTAGCCTAAGAGGGTTCAACGCCGGTCGACCACTCTTCACATGTCGTAGACAATCGGTCACGGCCCTGTTGTTAGAACCAAGGACACCTTCACCCCGAGTAGTCCGAGGGGCGGCGGCTACCAACCCCAGCTCAGGAAACAAAAGTAAAGTGACATAAAAACCCGCGAAAGTGGAGGGGAAAACAGCCCCGCTGGTAGCGTTGTGGTCATCGCACCAGACACGTGTTCTGAAGGTCGTGGGTTCAGATCTCATCCGGCGGGCATTTTTTGTGAACTTTCTTTCAGTCTTTCCAAATTCGTAATCTGTTTCAATGAATTACAACATTAACTCCCTTGCTTTCCGATGTCTTCTTGACTGCCAACACTCATTTCTGTGTTTATTCAACGAGTCCTTTAGGTTCCCATTTTTATTCGCTATACATATGTACATATATACATATATATATACTTATATATATATAAATCTAGAGAAAGATAAAACTCCCATAGCGCAGAAACAGTATAAGTAAAGAGTCGGATACACAGCAAGAACATTAGCAAACAAGGTTTACTGACGTAGCAGCAACGGGACTTGCCTTCCGCATAGTAAAGTTGCATGATTTTGCTGTCACAAACATTTGGAACAAATTTCTTTATAGCTTTTCTGAAAACTGTGAGAACGAGCGGAAGATGTTTCGGAAACGGAGAGTATGCATGCAGTCGGGCTACGCCTATGTTACAACTACAACAACAACAGAAAGAAAGAAAGAAACGAGAGAGAGCGAGGGAGAGAAATGGGTGGTGTTAACAAAGCAGCGTTCAAGGTTGCACCATGACGGGGCAACGTACGCGGCGAGGGCTATAAGTTTCTACAGAGGGGTTCAGACAGTGTGGAGAACTGGATAATGGTGGTTTTAAAAGAAAGGGAAGAGTATACACTAGGGTATTCAGTGGTTGGGGAGACTGGTTGGAGCGCACGCGAAGATGGGTGTGCCCCCCCCCCGCAGATGGAAAGAATAGATAGCGGGCACAAAAGACCATTGCACAGAAGCTAGCAACTGAACAGGAAATGGGGGGGGTCTATAGATCACAAAGGGTTAAACATTCCTAAGTGTTGGTGGGAACGCGCCCTCCTTCCCATCGACAAATGGCATTGTTGAGTCCTATTAGGCTAATAAAGCTGCTGTATTTGCTGAGTTTCTCCGAATTCTGATGTGAAACTTATGGGTAGGATTAATGAGCATTGTTATAAAACTTATGAGGCTGCAATTTTTAATCGAGCGATAAGCGTGTTAGTTTTCCGTAACTTTCATTATACCAAGCGTCACTGACCCAAACTTATAAATGAGATAAGAGTCCCGAACCTCGTATTCGTGTGGGTTTTGAAGGCGGATTTGAAAGTCGTTTCTTTAAGTTGTTCAAATGCATACCCGCCACTGTTCACATGTCTTGACAGAATCAAATACGGGCAGCTTTTTGCGTGAGAGCAGTGATTAGCGGTATTCGAAAGGGCGTTTCAGTTTGGCCGATATATTGTTGCCTACAAACAGTGGACTCCAGAAGGTATACGACATTAAAGGATTCACAGTTGAAGTTACCTTTTATATTTACGTAGTAGTCTATAGCCGTGCTGGTGGCGCGCTGTGTTGTGGTCGTGTGGGGACATACTTTACATCGGGGTGTAGTACAGAGCATGCATCCAGCAGTTTCCGTTCGGTTAATACGAGAGTTAGTAAGAAGGTTGCCTAAATTCTTAGTACTCCGGCAGACAATGCGTGGTGGTTCGGGGAATATGCTTTTTAAGCGGTCACTTTGCATTAGGTTATTGTGAAGTATTTTTAGTACTGTTAACACTCTTGGAATGGAGGATGAGTGGGTTAAAACTAAGTTATTTATCGGGTTACCATTCCGAACTTATTTGTTACAGATTTTATTATGGTTTAATGGGTTGTCTCGCACATTACCTTCATCGATAACTTGTTCCGTGTATTTTTTATTCAGGAGGGCGGTCTTGAGTTCCCGAAAGTTTGAGTCAAAGTCGGCTTGGTTTGAGCAAATTTTCCTAAATGGGTGGGCTTGGCTGTAAGGTATTGCTGAGTGCATGCCTTTACGAAGCCCGCAGCTGCCGCCCTATCTTCCTCCGGCTTCCTAGGCGCCGCTCCACAGCAACCTAAGGCGCACGCCCGACAAACGGTCCATCTGCTTCGCCTGTTGTATTCCCGGTCACGTAACGCGTTTCTGCCGCCGCCGAGTTTACCCCCTCGCTGACGCCTACCGAGCTCCTTCCTACATCGAATCTGTCGAACGACCATGCAGCAGTGGAGCCATCGCCTTACTCTCTTCCATCGGAGTCACCGACAGTTACCAACCGCAGTTCAACATCCCCGCGTCGTCGTTCAGTGTATCACATACGACGTCGCCCCGCCACTCCCCAGGAAAACTAGTCGCCGCAGCTGCCGAAGCAAGAACTGCGACGACCACGGCACACGCAAGCCCTCATATTTATCCTACGAATGTGATTGACGTTTTTGTTGAAGGAGTCGCCACCCTTGTGCGTGTTGACACTGGTGCCGCAATTTCAGTCATGGAGGCAAAACTACGCCGCAAGATTCGAAAAGTAACTACCCCTGTTTCCCGTTTTCCCCTTCGCACAGCTAGCGCCGAAAACGTTGAGCCTCTCGCAGCATGCACAGCCCGGGTCGTTGTACAGGACGCCTTTTACTTCATTGAATTCCTCGTGCTTACTTCATGCTCTCATGATATCATCATAGGATGGGACTTCCTGTCACGCCATTAAGCCATTAAAGAATGCGCCCGCTCTGAGGTTGCGTTGCTGCCCGTGTGTGATGCCCAGTTCAACAATTTGTCTCTACCCTCGCACAAGCTTGCTGTTACGGAAGATACCGACATTCCTCCAAACTCAGCATTGTTAGTACTAGTGTCCTGTGCTTCCATCCCCTACTCGACCGTAATCTTCAACCCATCACAACTGTTTTCCCGACGAAAGAACATTCCTCTGCCTTTCTCCGTCCTTTCCCTTGAAAATGTCTTTTCCGGTCTGAACATCACTAACCCATTCACATTGGCGTTTACTGTGCTTCACGGGGAGTCCATTGGTTGTGTCGAGCCCATCGACACAAACCTTCTAGCCGAAGTCCCCGACGATCCATCATCGCTCCCAGTTAGTGATCTCACACCTTCAGCATCGGCGCCAAGTTCTCAAGTTCTATTTCTCTCTGTGGCCTCTAAACTTTCCGCTCCGCAGCGTGATCCCCTCCTTAGTCTACTTAACGGTTTCCGAAACTCCTTCGGCTGTGAGAAAACTTCTCCGGGCCGCACTTCCACCGTCAGCCACAACATTCAAAAGGGGTAACGCCGTAACAGCAACGACCATGCCGCGTGTCGGCCACTGAACGTTGGGGTATAGAAGAAAAAGTCGACGACATGCTTCATCGAGGTGTCATACACCCTTCAAACAGCCCATGGGCGTCATCCGTTGTCCTCGTTTAAAAGGAAGATGGCTCCATCCGATTCTGTGTCGATTACCGTCGTTTGAACAAGATCACACGCAAAGACGTACATACTCTCTGCCCCGCATCGCTCACGCTCTCGACACCTTGCAAAGTGGTAGATTTTTCTTCTTTGGATTTACGACCTGGGTATTGGCAGGTCCCATTGGCAGATGCTGATCGTCCCATGATCGCCTTCGTCACCCCTGACGGGTTGTACGAATTTAACGTGATGCCGCTTGGACTCTGAAACGCTCCCGCTACATTTGGGCGAATGATGGACGCTATACTGCGAGGAATCAAATGGGAAATATGTTTATGCTACTTAAACGACATCGTTGGGTTTCCCCGACTTCGACACACACCTCGAGTGGCTCGAACAAGTATTGAAATGTCTGACCGATGCTGGTCTCCAACTTGATATTAGAAAGTACCATTTTGCTGAGAGGAAGCTCATTAATTTGGGTCATGTTGTCTCGAGGGATGGCGTTTCCCCTGGTCCAGCTAAACTTCAAACTGTTGCTGCGTTTCCCAAACCGACCAGCATGAAAGAACTACGGAGTTTCATTGCACTATGCTCCTATTTTCGTCCATTTGTCCTTAACTTTGCCGCCATCATATCACAATTAACCAAGCTTCATAGCGGAGACAAAGACATTTCTGCTGCTTCACCCACATGCCATGCAGCATTTTCTACATTACAATGCCTCGTAACCTCTCCAACCATTCTCCGGCACTTCTGCACGCATGCACCGACGGAAATTCATACTGACGACAGTGGTGTCGGCTTGGGCGCTGTGCTTGCGCAGCGAAAACAGAGTTTGAGGAGTATGTGTTGTATTCGTTCGTTTTGTACCAGCCAGCAAAACCAGCTGCGCTCGCACCATTTTTTTTCGGCCCTGTGCGCCTTGATTCTCCCTCTCTCCCCGTCCCTTTACCCTCTCTTGATGGCGACGTATATAATCACCGTTCTGGCAATAAACGCCGTTGTTGACTGCCCGACCATCGTCCGTGCTGCTGCGCTGCGCGCGCCTGTGTTACTACACCGGCGGCGAGGATGGGATCGTATTAGTCATTTAAGGCTGCGACCGCTTCGGCGTAAGTAAGGGAATTCGGCATCCGAGGTGCAATTAGCCCCGCTAGCACTTGCAAAGTCTGTGTGCTGAATGCTGCCCCCAGAAGTGCTCTCTGCCTTTTGGAGTCAGTAATAGCATTTGCTTCAAAATACGCTTCAGCCCGAATAAGGTGCGCTTTCCACTTATCTCTTGTGTCGTCGAAAACCGGGAGCTGTAGGCTGGTCATGGTCGTCGGTACTTGTTGCGGCAGGCCGTGGGGCTTCAACTTTCAGGGCAGCATGGGCGGTTTCCGGGCTCTTCGCCGCTGTAGTAACACAGGCACGCGCAGCGCAGCAGCATGGACGATGGTCGGGCAGTCAACGACGGCGACACCAAAATTCTGTAAGCCCAGATCTCTTCTTTACGCCCTCCGCGATAAGGACTCTCGTGAAATTGATCGGCTGGTGTCACTTGGTTTTCTATCGCCTGCGGAACATGCAGAATGGGCTACCTTTATCGTGGTCGTTTTGAAAAAGGACGGAAGCGTGAGGATATACGGGGATTTTAAGGTCACCCTGAACTCTGCATGTGAGGTGAAGCATTACCCTCTTTCGGTAATAGGGGACATGTTGGCAAGCTTAAACGGAGGCGAATATTTCAGCATATTGGATTTAAAAGATGCATACAATCAAGTGCCCCTTGACGAAGTGTCCATCGGGCTGTGTGTCATTACCACACACACCGGGCTTTTCCTGTATAACAGACTTCCGCTTAAAATAGCTTCCGCACCGGTTATTTTTCAAAGATTGATGCAGTACCCGGCGGGCTGCCGGGTGTCCAAGCCTGCCTTGACGATGTGCTAGTGTCAGAAGGCAAGAGTGATAACGGAGAGCAGCCCAAGAGAGTGTTGGAGCGGTTCCGAGAGCACGGCGTTAAACTTAGGATTGACAAATGCAAGTTTCGGTAGCCTTCCGTCACTTACCTTGGCCATCGTATAGATCGGCAAGGCCTCCACCCCATTGAAAAGAACGTAGACGCCGTCATGCAAGCCCCATGCCCACGTAACGTTAGCGAATTGCGCTCATTCCTTGGCATGCTCACGTTCTACGCCCGTTTCCTGCCCAATATGTCTACAGTGCTCAGCCCCTTGTATCAGCTCATGGAAAAACGAGCCTGTTGGGAATGTCGGGAACCGCAGCAGACAGCGTTAGAAAAAGCGAAAGAAATTTTGAAGAATGCCCAACTTCTCGTTCATTTTGATCCCAACAAGGAACTGAAGCTAGAATGTGACGCTTCCCCGTACGGCGTGGGTGCTGTTCTGTTTCACTCGAAAGGAAACCAGCACAGACCAATTGGGTTTCGTTCCAGAACGTTAACAAAAGCGGAGCGAAACTACTCTCAGCTGGAGCGAGAATAATTGGCACTGATTTTTGGCGTTTCTCGTTTCCGTGACTACCTCCTGGGTCGGCAATTCACTCTGGTAACCGATCATCAGCCACTGCTGGGACTGCTCAAGCCTGACCGCCCAACGCCGCCGATGGCCGCCGCGCGCATTCAACGATGGGCACTATTCCTGGGAGGCTACCAGTACAAGCTACAGTACGTTCCGGGGAAACAACTATTGACAGAAGATGCCCTCAGCCGACTACCAGCCCCGACGGCAGCCGAACCGGTAGCCTAGGGGGACCCTCCCGAGTACGTACTGTCGTTGGAAGCCCTTGATGAACGTATAGTGACGACGCACGAGTTGCAGGAGGTCACTGCCAAGGACACGTTGTTAGCCCGTGTCGCGGAATACATCTTGCATGGCTGGCCTCGAACCACAAGTGGAATGGCGCCCGACTTGTTGCCGTATTTTGATCGCAAAATGGAGCTGTCTATGGCTCACCGGCTAATCTATTGGGGCAACAGAGTCGTCATACCACGCAAGGCGCAGGAAAGGATGTTGCAGCTTCTACATGAAACACACCAGGGCTCCTCGTCAATGAAAGCGGTGGCGCGGTCACTGTTCTGGTGGCCGGGCATGGACAGGGAGATTCAGGAATTGTCGGCGCAGTGTGTAAGCTGTGTAGAAAACCTGCCCATGCCTGCGGCAGCACCACCGGTAAGTTGGCCGAAAACTGCCGAGAGGTGGTCCCGGATCCAAATCGATTTTGCGCGCCCGTTAGCTGGCAAGATAATACTTGTGGTGGTAGATGCTCACACGAAGTGGATTGAAGCAGTACCTATAAGGCATGCGAACACAGCGGGTACCATTCACTGCTTAAAAGAAGTATGTTTTGTCGGGTCGGTGTGGTACGCACAATCGTGTCCGATAATGGCACGCAATTCACGAGTCAGGAGTTCGCCACGTTTGTAGCAAGAAACAATATTGTGCACCTGCGTACAGCGCCTTTCCATCCTCAGTCAAACGGAGCAGCAGAAAGAGGAGTGCGAACCATTAAAGACGGCTTGCGGAAAATGCAAGATGGCCCACTGGAAGATTACCTCATGCGCCTGTTATTCCATTACAAGAGGACCTCGCAAAAGGAAGGAAAGTCACCCTCGGAAATGCTTCTCGGCTACCAGCTCCATTCCCGTCTTGACACATGAATGCCACACAGGGATGAGAACTTGTCGCCGGGCGCTGACGAGTTGACCATTTCACCAGGCAGCAGCGTCTACGTGCGGAACTACGGTGTCGGCAAAAGATGGACGCCTGGACGTGTAAAATCTGCTTCGGGGGCGAGAATGATAGCAGTAGACACGCAACGGGGGTAGTGCAGCGTCATATTACCATGTCCACCGCCGTCGCGAATCGACGCCGGAGTCTAGATCTACGGGGGCGACTGAAGGCGCGGAGGCTGAAAGTGAACCTGAAAGCGTGACAACTCCGGTCCCGTCTCCTGCGTTGCAACGCACGCCAAGGCGGAAGGAGCAACAGCGAAGCCCAGAGCTACCGGCACCAGATGGTCTGAGTGGGTTTCCCACACCAGCTGCTACGTCACCTCTAGTCGTCACGGCCGAGCACTCTTAAGGCGGTCCCACATCAGCCCACTCTGAGGCGATCGCCAAGGGTTACGAAACCGGTACAACGGTTCCACTTTTAAGAGGAAAGAAATGTTGTATTCGTTCGTTTTGTTCCGGCACGCAAAACCAGCTTCGGGCGCACCTTTTCTTTTCGGCCCTGTGCGCCTTGATTCTCCCTCTCTCCCCTCCCTTTACGCTCTCTTGATGGCAACGTATATAATTACCGTACTGGCAATAAACACCGTCGTTGACTGCAGGACCATCGTCCATGCTGCTGCGCTGCGCGCGACTGTGTTACTACAGTAGGTCGTCGCTTACGCAAGCCGTACTCTTAGGAAGACAGAATCCAACTACTCCGTCATGGAGAAAGAGTGCCTGCCATTGTATGGGCCTTCGACAAATTTCGCCCCTACCTATACGGTCGCCTATTCGATGTCGTGATGGACCGTCATCCCCTTTGCTGGCTGTCCTCGTTGAGAATCCATCCGGCGGACTTGGGCGTTGGGCTCTTCGGCCCCAGGAATACGATACCCGTGTGATATAGTGCTCTTGGCGCAATCATGCGGATACCCATGCGCTATCTCGCTCACCTGCAGCGGCGCTATCTCTCGCCACTGCAGAGAGCGTTGGCGAGCCTCTTCCTTTTGCCGGCGTGCCAGCCAAACAGTGGTAAGAGCCGTGGATTTCTTCGATTTTGGCACTCCTTTCACACCCGGCGACGACATCAGCACCTCGAGCCCTCCATTGTCAAACGCCCCACTTCACCATTCGTGATGAGGTTCTCTACCGCCGTGGCTACCTCTCGGAAGGCCACAAGTGGCTGCTTGTCATCCCTTGCCACTCACGCTCTACAATCTGCAATCCTTTCACGTAGATGCGCCGTGTGGCCACCCCGGAGTGGTGAAGACATACCAGCGGCTCCGGCTACGCTAACACTGGCGCAGAATGTACACGTTTGTCCGCAAGTTCGTCCACTCTTGTACCGACTTAAAGCGACGAAAGTTACGACCGGTCCCACAGGCAGGTGCTTCGCAGCCGTTGCCATGTCATGACGGGTAACTGGCGGGAAGCTCTCCTATGCTACCTAGGCATCAAGGTTGCCAGAAGCGAGACCCTCGCTAGGCTTTCACAGAATAATATAGTAACGAAATGATGGGCTCGTTGAGGAAATACAGAAAGATAGGTGGGCAGTCTACAACCCCAAAGGAGGCATAGGGATGTGGTTAGGCTCTTTTTTTTACTACGGTTAATGAAGTTAACATTTTTTTGAAATAACCAGATGAAAGAAACTGAAAAACACACGCCCAGAGTGGGGAACAAACCCACGCCTTTCTATTAGATATCGAATGCCTTACCGATTCGGCTATCTGGGCGACTGTGTTCTCCTTCACTTTCTGGGGTATTTATATTTACTAAAAGTGTATCTGACGCTAGACGGTGGTAGCCACCCCGACTCTCACTACACGGGGAGATGGTGACCTTCATTTGAACCCCCGGGGCGTGACTCGAACGTCAACAGGCTGTCATGATCGGGTAACTAGTGGGAAGCCCTCTTATGCTACCTAGGCATCAAGGATGCCAGGACAGAGACCCTCGCTTGGCTTTCACAGAATAATATAGTGAGGAAATGAGGGGCTCGTTGAGGAAATACGGAAATATAGGTGGGCAGTGTACAACGCCAAAGGAGGCATAGGGGTGTGGATAGGCTATTTTTTTACTACAGGTAATGAAGTTAACACTTTTTTAATAACCAGAAGAAGAACGAGAAAAACACGCGCCCAGAGTGGGGAACAAACCCATGCCTTTCGATAAGATATTCAACGCCTTACCGATTCGGTTATCTGGGCGACAGTGTTGTCCTTCACTTTATGGGCTAATTATATTTACTGGATGTGTATTTCATGCTTGAGGGTGGTAGCCAGCGCCACTCTGACAGCACGGGGAGAAGGGGACCTTCTTTTCAACCCCCGGGGCGTGACTCGAACATGTACAGCCTGTCATGAGCGGGTCTTTGGCGAGAAGCCCTGTTATGGTACCTAGGCATCAAGGCTGCCAGAATCGAGACCCTCGCTAGGCTTTCAGAGAATAACATCGTAAGAAAATGAGGGGCTCGTGTAGGAAATACAGAAAGATAGGTGGGCAGTCTACAACGCCAAAGCAAGCATAGGGGTGGGGTTAGGGTCGTTTTTTCTGCGGAATTGAAGTTATTAATTTTTTTAAATATACAGAACAAAGAAAGAAAAAAAACACGTGGTCATAGTGGGGATCAAACTCACGCCTTTCGATTAGATTTCGAATGGCTTACCAATTCGGCTATCTGGGCGACTGTGTTCTCCTTCACTTTCTGGGCTTTTTATATTTACTAGAAGTGTATCTGACGCTTGAGAGTGGTAGCCAGCGCCACTCTGACTACAAGGAAAGAATGGGACCTTCTTTTCAACCCCCAGGGAGTGTCTCGAACATCTACAGCCTGTCCTGAGCAGGTAACTGGCGGGAAGCCCTCTTACGCTACCTAGGCATCAAGACTGCCAGAACCGAGACCCTCGCTAGGCTTTCACAGAATAATATTGTAAGTAAATGAGGGCGTCATTGAGGAAATACGGAAAGATAGGTGGGCAGTCTAAAACACCAAAGAAGGCATAGGGGTGTGGTTAGGCTCTCTTTTTTAGTACGGTTATTGAAGTTAACATTTTAAAAAATATACAGAAGAAAGAAAGAAAGAAATACATGCGCCCAGATTGGGGACCGAACTCACGCCTTTCCATTAGATCTCGAATGCCTTCCCAATTCGGCTATCTGGGCGACTGTGGCTTGCTTCAATCTCCGGGATTATTTATACAGTCGAACACGGATATATCGAACACGGGTATATCGAATTATTGTCTATATCGAACTCATGAATTATCCCCTTGAAAATTCTGTGTAAAAGTATGGGAATTCGTACGTTTATATCGAACGGTATTTTTCCCGACATTTGATATATCGAACACAGCCCGAGCTGGAAGGTGCTCTTCGGCGGTCGCTGCACCCCCGATTTCCGCGGTCGCTTAGTGCCTTCGCCGAAACCCAACAGGGACAGAAGCCGGGGCGTCGGAGCGTCACGCTTGCCTTCTCATGGATAACTGCTCGGCCAACCAAACCACCTGCGAGCTCGACAACATCGAGCTCAAGTTTCTGCCTCCGAACACAACAGCCAGGCTGCAGCCGCTCGACCACTCGACTAAGTCGTTCAAGGTTGGGTACAGGAGGCGACTCCTCGATAGGCTTTTGATGAACCACCGCGTGGGCACCGAGCTTAAAGTTGACCAGTTGGGGGCCATACAGATGATGACGGGTGCGTGGAACAGCGTAAAGCAGAGCGTGGCCAACCGCTTCCGGAAGGCAGGCTTCGAAACGGCCGAACATTCGGAAGCTTGCGAAGACGGCGACGACGACGAATAGGTCATGGACGACACGTTTCGCGACTTGTCGTCCCTTTTCCGGACTGCTGTTCCAGCTGGACTGTCTGCTGGCGACTTCGTGAACGCTGACACCAATGTTTAGGCTGTTGCGAGCGTCGGTGACGAGGATATCGTAGCTGCGGTTGCAGGAACCCAGGCTGGTAGCTCGAGTGGCGAAGATCGTCCGGTCGAGGATGCGGCTACACGATCGTACTCCGCCGGTGAACTGGCGGCTGCATTCAGCTTGATTCTACGTAGTTGCGGCGACATGGGAGGGACTGGGCTGTCACACATGGATAGCCTCGAGAATATCGAGACCAACGTCTTTACTTCCATGTACAGGACGAAGAAGCAGGCCAAGATCAGCGATTTCTTTTCACGCGAATAAAGCATCCTGTTGCGTTGTTAGTGCGGAGTTAGTCGTCATTCTTGAATGCGCCGATCGTTAAGTGGCCGTCCGCCACAGGTGAGGTCTCAGAGCCCATATTTTTTATATCGAATTTTTCTTATATCGAACTATTTCGCGATCCCTTTGGAGTTCGATATATCCGTGTTCGACTGTATTTACTAGAAGTGTATCTGACGCTTGAGGGTTGTCGCCTGCGCCACTCTGACTACACGGGGACAAGGAGACCTTCTTTTCAACCCCCGGAGCGTGACTCGAATGTCTACAGCCTGTCATGAGTGGGTAACTTCCGGAAAGCCCTCTTATGCTACCTAGGCATCAAGGTTGCCAGAAGCGAGACCCTCGCTAGGATTTCACAGAATAATAAAGTAAGGAAAAGTTGGGCTCGTTGAGGAAATGCAGAAAGATAGGTGGGCAGTCTACAACCCCAAAGGAGGCATAGGTGTGTGGTTAGGCTCTTTTGTTACTAAGGTTAATGAAGTTAACATATTTTTGAAAAAAAAACCAGATGAAAGAAACTGAAAAACACGCGCCCAGAGTGGGGAACAAACCCACGCCTTTCGATTAGATATCGAATTCCTTACCGATTCGGCTACCTGGGCGACTGTGTTCTCCTTCACTTTCTGGGGTATTTATAGTTACTAGAAGGGTATCTGGCGTTAGACGGTGGTAACCACCCCGACTCTCACTACACGGGGAGATGGTGACCTTCATTTCTACCCCTGGGGCGTGACTCGAACGTCTACAGGCTGTCATGATCGCGTAACTAGCGGGAAGCCCTCTTATGCTACCTAGGCATCAAGGCTGCCAGAACCGAGGCCCTCGCTAGGCTTTCACAGAATAATATAGTTAGCAAATGAGGGGCTCGTTGAGGAAATACGGAAATATAGGTCGGCAGTGTACAACGCCAAACGAGGCATAGGAATGTGGTTAGGCCATTTTTTTTAGTACAGGTAATGAAGTTAACATTTTTTTAATAACCAGAAGAAAGAAAGAAAAAAACGCGCCCAGAGTGGGGATCAAACCCACGCCTTTCGATTAGGTTTCGAATGGCTTACCAATTCGGCTATCTGGGCGACTGCGTTCTCCTTCACTTTCTGGGCTATTTATGTTTACTAGAAGAGTATCTGACGCTTGTGGGTGGTAGCCAGCGCCACTCTGACTACATGGGGACAAGGAGACCTTATTTTCAACCCCCGGAGCGTGACTCGAACGTCTACAGCCTGTCATGAGTGGGTAACTTCTGGAAAGCCCTCTTATGCTACCTAGGCATCAAGGTTGCCAGAACCCAGACCCCCGCTAGGCTTTGACGGAGTGATATAGTAAGTAAATATGGGGCTCGTTGAGGAAATACAGAAAGATATGTGGGCAGTATACAACGCGAAAGGAGGCACAGGGTTGTGGTTAGGCTCTTTTTTTACTACAGTAATGAAGTTAACATTTTTTTTAAATATACAGAGGAAAGAAAGAAAAACGCGCCAAGAGTGGGGACCGAGCCCACACCTTTCGATTAGATCTCGAATGACTTACCAATTCGGTTATCTGGGTGACTGTGTTCTCCATCTCTTTCTGGGCTATATATATTTACTAGAAGTGTATCTGACGCTTGAGGGTGGTAGCCAGCGCCACTCTGACTGCACGGGGAGAAGGGGACCATCTTTTCAAACTCAGAGTCGTAACTCGAACGTCTACAGCCTGTCTAGAGCGGGTAACTGGCGGGAAGCCCTCTTATGCTACCTAGGCATCAAGGCAGCCAGAACCGGGACCCTCGCTAAGCTTTCACCGAAAAATAACGGAAAGGAAATGAGGTGCTCGTTGAGGAAATATAGAGATAGTTGGACAGTCTACACGGCCGAAGGGGGCATAGGGGTGTGGTTAGGCTGTTTGTTTTACTATGGTTAATGGAGATAAATATTTTTTTAAATATACAGAGGAAAGAAAGAAAGAAAGAAAAACAAGCGCCCAGAGTGGGGACCGAGCCCACGCATTTCGATTAGATCTTGAATGACTTACCAATTCGGCTATCTGGGCGACTGACTTCTCCTTCTCTTTCTGGGGTATTTATATTTACTAGAAGTGTATCTGACGCTTGATGGTTGTAGCCAGCGCAACTCTGACTGCCCGAAAAAAGTGGACCTTCTTTTCAACCCCCGGGGCGTGACTCGAACGTCTACAGCCTGTCATGGATGGGTAACTGGCCCTCTTATGCGACCTAGGCATCAAGGCTGCCAGAACCGATACTCTCTCTAGGCTTTCACAGAGTTGTATAGTACGGAAATGAGGGGCTCATCGAGGAAATACAGAAAGATAGGTGGGCAGTATACAACGCCAAAGGAGACATAGGGGTATGGTTAGGTTCTATTTTTACTTCGGGTAATGAAGTTAACATTTTTATAAATAAGAAAGAAGAAAGAAATAAAGAAATCACGCACCCAGCGTGGGGATCGAACGCACACCTTTCAATTAGATCTCGAATGCCTTACCAATTCGGCTGTATGGGCGACTGTGTTCTCTTTCACTTTCTGGGCTATTTATAGTTTCTAGAAGTGTATCTGACGCTTGAGGGTGGTAGTCAGCGCCACTCTAAATACACGGGGAGAAGGGAACCTTCATTTCAACCTCCGGGGTGTGAATCTACCACTCCAAAGGAGGCTGAGGGGTGTGGTTAGGCTCTTTTTTTACTACGGGTAATGAAGTTAACATTTTTAAATATACAGAGGAAAGAAAGAAAGAAAAACGCGCCCAGAGTGGGGACCGAACCCACGCCTTTCGATTAGATCTCCAAAGCCTTACCAATTCGGCTATCTGAGCGACTCTGTTCTCCTTCACTTTCTGCGCTATTTATATCTACTAGAAGTGTATCTGACGCTTGAGGGTGGTAGCCAGCGCCACTCTGACTGCACGGGGAGAAGGGGACCTTCTTTTCAACCTCCGGGTCGTAACTCGCACGTCTACAGCCTGTCATTAGCGGGTAACTTGCGGTGAAGCCCTCTTATGCTACCTAGGCATCAAGGCTGCCAGAACCGAGACGTTCACTAGGCTTTCACAGAATAATATAGTAAGGAAATGAGGGGCTCGTTGAGTAAATACAGAGATAGGTGGTTAGTCTACAATGAAAAAGGAGGCTTTGAGGTGTGGTTAGGCTTTGTTTACTATGGTTATTGAAGTTAACATTTTTTTAAATACCCAGAAGAAGGAAACACCAAAACACGCGCCCAGAGTGGGGATCGAAACCACGCCTTTGATTAGATATCGAATGCCTTACCAATTCGGCTATCTGGGCGACTGTGTTCTCCTTTACTTTTTGGGCTATTTATATTTACTAGAAGTGTATCTGACGCTTGAGGGTTGTAGTCAGCGCAACTCCCAGGCGGCACAGAAAGTGTGCCCCAAGACCGACCCGTCTATGGCCGCTTTCTGGCATGTCCGGGGAGCATCCAGGATCTGGCAGCCACTGATCATGCGTTGAACGGCCAACATTCGGCAACCAGCGCTTGGGCATTTTTCCGCCCGCCCGTGTCCGGACGCACAGCAGCAGCTAACCGGCTGCCAGATATTCAGTTCTCTTACGGCTGCGATGTTGAGAAAGAGAACGGCCGAAGTACGGCCTTAGGGCATCCGTTTTTTCTTCGGGAAGCGGTAATCGGTCGAAGCACGGCAAGCGACCGGCCACAGAATATGCGTATTCTTGCGGCAGTTGGTGTTCGAAAGGAGACCGGCCGGAGCGCGGCTGCCGTGCATTCCTTGTTTCAACGGTGAACCGCGCGTCCGGCGGTTGAATATTCGTTTTCTTCGGGCAACCAGTGTTATGAAGGATACCGGCCGACGTACGTCCCCAGAATATACGTTTTTCCTTCAGTTAGCGGTCCTCGGCCGAATTACGGCAAGCGAATGGCCACAGAATATTTGGCTACCGGTGTTCAAGAGGAGACCGGCCTACGTAAGGTATCTGGGGTTACGTCATTTTTTCGGCAAACGGCATACAGCCGAACAACGGCTCGCGCCTGCGCCGAGAATTCATGCACAGACGTGTTTGGAATGAGACCGACAGGTTTTTTTCCTGGGGAGAGAAAAAACGGTTAAGGAGCCGAACGACGGGGACGCGTTTTTCATCCGCTCCGTGTTTCTACGTTTTAAATGAACGAACATCGTTTGTCAAACAGTAATCAGTGTTCTCGGTGAACGGGCAAGGTGCAAGGACTCACTGGACATTAGCAGGGAACCTTTTAGGCCATCGAAATGTCATTTATTGCCACAAGAAGACTGTTCCACACCGACGGGTGAGCTAAGCCTCGCCAGTCATCGCCGCTACCACGCCTCTGCCGCCGGCTTCGTCGACGCATCAGATCGAGGCTATTGGCCCCCTCAAGTAACGGAGAGCATTGGAGACATCGACCCGGCAGAGATGTCCGATCCGAGATGTAGATGGTTCACCAAAATAACTGACCTTCAAGGGCGTCGAGCAAGCGGCCACCACGCAGGAGCTAAACCGCAACCGTGTCAAGACTCCCCACCAAAGAAAGGCAAGTGCGAGCAAAAGCGCAAGTTATTCTGCTTACAATTAAACTGCGGCAAGCAATGTTGCACTATGTTGTTTGTGATAAACGTAGAAGAGACTCGCTCGTGCATTGGTAGGATCAAACTTCATGCCCTGCACTATGTTACTTCATGGGATTTTACGACTGCCTGTTTAGAAAAAAAAATTATTTTAAATTTGCGATCACAACAGAGCCTTGTCACTGACGAAGCCTTGCTGTTAATTTAGTTCCGCTGATTGAAGGTGAGCTTAGCTACTCTTGGGATATGAATAATTTGGTTAAACATAATCGCCAGCATCCTAGCAAACAGGGATTTTGTCAGGATTTTCTTGCTCAACGCAGATTGTTGAGTTCACGCACGATTTGGCTCTTGCAATAGATAAGCTTAAAGTGGTTGACTGTATATTCTTGGACTGCAAAAAAGCAAATAATGGTGTTCCATATCATCTCTACGTAGTACATTTCATCCTATGAACTGAAATTAATCGGTTTTTGCATTGTTATTACTATTGGACCTATAGCTTTGTTCAAAAGTACTGTGTAGTTTACCGGACTATAGCGAATGAACATGATTCCGTATACCTGCAGCTTTATTCGAATTTAATAACATCCTGGTGTGCTGATTCAGAAAAGTTTTTGGATGTTAAACAGTGTGTTAACGGCACCTTTACAAGAAAACCTTCATTCCAATTGAATACGTATACCGTAAATTATGCTGCTGTGACAACGGCCGAGGAATATAAATACCTAGGAGTTTATTTAGGGAGTGGTTAGAAGTTAAATAGACAGGTTCACACCATAAAAGTTACGGCTGCATATGTTTTTGGCTTTCTGAGACGAAATTTCGGTGAACCTCCATCTAACTGAAAAGAACAACCGTATTTCACTCATGTGCGCTCAATCTTGGAGTACGCATGTGTTTTCGTGGATCCCTACACCAAAGAGCTGGTTGATACGCTCTGAAACATACAGAATATGTCAGTGCGATTCGTATTAGGTAATTGGCACGCTCAACTTAGGATGAGAGAAAGTAAAAGTAAACTGAATGGCAGGACGTGAAAGATCACAGACGAAACCACAGGTTGATCTTTTTTCGTAATATCTATCATTCGAAAACTGGAGTAGAAGGGGAGAAGCATGTCCATGCGCCATTCTACATATCGCAAAGTGGGACCGCTAGCCCTAAGGAAATTATTAACTTTCCTTTAAAGGTGACGTCTTGCGCGATTCTTTTTATTTTACATTAATACTGCAGTGTCATTATCTTCCACGTATGATTGCATTACCTGTTTATATTGACGATTTTCAGCTTGCTTTGTAGAATTATTTTGTTATTATTTCTCATATTTAATTCTTAGTGTTATGTATCTCCCTTCTGTAATGCATGCAAAGGCAAGCAGGCATCAAATAAATAAATAAAAAAATAAAAATTAAAACAATGAATAAATAAATGAATAAAAATAAATAAATAAATAAATAAATAAATAAATAAATAAATAAACTTTCAAAGGCGCAAGTTTGCCTCCGACGGGTTGAGAACCCTACGCATTCAACCTTGACCAATAAAATATTTATTGCCCTATTCGTTGCAGTATGCAAGGTTTCCTGTACAGATGCTACCATTGCTATGTTATTGGTTTGAAACAAATTATGTAACTCTAACTTTACGCCTTTCCTTGCGTGAACACAAAGGGATGCAACTGCAGCCACCTGAAGCAGGGCGTCATTCGCAACGCATCTAGAATTTTTTCGAACGTAGTATGACATTAGAAGAAAATTAAGTTGTTTTGGACTATTAAGAGGTGTGAACGTATACTCATGAAAACAACATTAAAATAGATTGAAATTGAAAGTACCTGTACGTTCCTTCTTAGGATCAGCCCTGCGCAAGATCATCAGAAAAGTGGATCGAGTAGAAAATGTCTTTGCAAGAAAAATGGGCAAAAACTGGACATACTTTTTTGTGAAGGAGTTATATTAAATGCTCCTGAGTGTTTTGTTGAGAACGAAAACGCTTCGTAAAGGCATTCACGCCGGTTTTATATACATCAAAACTGGTCAAGCAACTGTTATAAAAATAGTTTATGCAGTGATACCATGAAAGTGTTCCGGAAAATTGCCCTAAAAGAAATTGGCTAAAAGCGACGCAATTTATCTGTCTGAAATTCAACCCACTAAAGTATGCGCCCTCCGCACCCCCCCACTCCTCTTTCCCCGTTTATTACAGGTAAGCCGCCCCACAGAGGATATCAGGACCTGGACAATACATATATTCAAGCTCTACAAAGAACTGAATATTTTCTGTGTTCGGCAGTAAAAGAGGCACAGCAATTAAAGGAACGACAATTTATGAGCACTGTTTAATAAATTAATTTTGCTGTCAATTGAGGCTGGTAATTAAGCAAGGCTGCGCTGAAAGCTTGACGGCTGGTGGTTGCGCGCGAGCTCACTTTGATGTGGCTACATTGGACCCAAAATACTGGGTTTGTGCTGGTTCTGCACTGCGCGAATGAGTCATCTGCTTGCGCGACATGCAGTGACCGGCCTCAGTACAGTTAACGTACTGTGGCTGAACTCCAATGCCCGTAGAACGGCCGTATTTCCGGTAGCTGTAGTCCGGCTGGAGTCCGACGACCGCATCTCGGCTGTCCTCCGGCGGCCGTACTTCGGCCGTACACGGTGTCTTTGAATGGCCGGAGCCCTACCGGCTGGAATCTGGCCGTATGACCGTATGCCGGTCGACTGGCCGACGGACACTGGCCGTTGTACAGCCATGGGAGTACGGCCGTATACGGCCAAAAGGCCCACATTTGGACATGGGCCGAACATGGCTGCCGGAAAACGGCCGAACAGAAAATCACCGGCCAAAGTACACCGGCCTATTTTAGGCCAAACAGTCCTGTGCTGCCTGGGTCTGACTACCCGAAAAATCGTGGACATTCTTTTCAAACCCGGGGCGTGAATCGAACGTCTACAGCCTGTCATGGATGGGTAACTTCCGGGAAACCCTCTTATGCTACCTAGGCATCAAGACTGCTAGAACCGACACCCTCGCTAGGCTTTCCCAGAATAATATAGTAAGGAAATGAGGGGCTCGTTGAGGAAATACAGAAAAATAGGTGGGCAGTCATCATCATCATCATCACCAGCCTATCTACGCCCACTGCAGGGCAAAGGCCTCTCCCATTATTCTCCAATTGCCTCGGTCCTGTGCCAACTGTTACCAATTTATCCCCGCAAACTTGTTGATCTCATCTGCCCATCTAACTTTCTGCCGCCCCCTGCAACGCTTGCCTTCTCTAGGGATCCACTCTGTTACCCTTAATGACCAGCGGTTATCTTGCCTTCGCATTACATGCCCTGCCCACGTCCATTTCTTCTTAATTTCTACTAATATGTCTTTAACACCAGTTTGCTCCTTGACCCACTCCGTTCTATTCTTGTCTCTTAATGTTGCACCTATCATTTTCCGCTCCAATGCCCGCTGAGTCGTTCTCAATTTAAGTTGAACCCTCTTAGTGAGCCTTCAAGTATCTGCCCCGTAGGTGAGTACCGGTAAGATGGAGCTGTCATACACTTACATCTTCAGCGACAATGGTAGGCTGCTATTCATTATCTGAGAATGTCTGCCATATGCACCCCACCCCATTCTGATCCTTCTAATTATCTCTGCCTCATGGTTGGCATCTGGGGTCACAACTTGGCCTAAGTAGATATATTTGCTTACCACTTCCCCTGCCTCGCCACCTTCTCAAACCGCTGTGCTGTCCTGAGGTTATTGATCATTACTTTAGTTTTCTGCCTATTAATTTTCAGGCCCATGATTCTACTCTGTTCGCCAAGTGCGGAAAGCATGCTTTGCAATTCGTCCCCCGAGTTACTTAGCAAGGCAACGTCATCAGCAAATCTGAGGTTACTGAGGTATTCTTCATTAACCCTTACTCCCACCTGTTCCCAATCCAACGTTCTGAATACTTCTTGTAAACATGCTGTGAATAGCATTGGAGAGATTGTGTCTCCTTGTCTGACACCCTTCCTTATAGGTATTTTGCCGCTCTCATTACGGAGGATGATCGTAGCTGTAGACCCATTGTAGATATCCTCTAGTATTCTTACATAATGCTCATCTACCCCTTGGTTCCGTAATGCCTGAATGACTGCTAGGGTTTCGACCGAGTCAAATGCTTTCTCATATTCTATGAAGGCTATATATAGGGGTTGAGTATACTCAGCGCACTTCTCTATCACCTGATTGATCGTGTGAATATGGTAGATTGTTGAATAACCTTTACGGAACCCTGTTTGTTATTTAGGTTGACTGAAATCTAAGGTTGCAGAAATTCGGGTAGCGATTACCTTGGTAAATACCTTGTAGACGACTGACAGTAAGCTGATCGGCCTGTAATTTTTCCAGGCCTTCATGTCGCCTTTCTTATGGATTAGGATGATGTTCGCGTTCTTCCAAGATTCCGGTACCATTGCGGTCATTAGGCATTGCGTATACAGGTTTGCCAGTTTTTCAAGTACAATTTCTCCGCCATCCTTCAAGAGGTCTGCTGTTATCTGATCCTCGCCAGGTGCTTTGCCCCCTTTCATTTCTTTCAAAGCCTTTCTTACTTCTTCCGTCGTTACTGGTGGGATGTCTATCTCCTCTGAACTACTGTCTCGTTCGGCATTATCCTGTATGTCCCGGCTACTGTACAAATCCGTATAGAACTCCTCGGCCACTGTGATTATCTTATCCCTATTTGTGATGACATTGCCTTGCTTATCCTTAAAGTGCATACATCTGATTTTTCCCCACGCCAAGACGTCTCTTCGCTGCTTTCAGGCTACCTCCGTTCTTTACAGCGTATTCGATCCTCTCCATATTATACTTCCATATGACAGCTGTTTTTACGCTTATTGATTAACTTCGAGAGCTCCGCTAGTTGTATTCTCTCAGCTGCGGTGGAGGTTCTCATGGTTTGCTGTTTCCTGATTAGATCTTTCGTCTCCTGTGAAAGTTTACCAGTATCCTGTCTAGCCATAGTGCCCCCGAGTTCTACTCCACACTCCGTGATAATGCGAGTAAGGTTGTCGCTGGCTTCCTGTGTCGTAAAGCCGGCTTCCTCGTTAAGAGCGGAATATCGGTTCTGAAGCGCGATCCTGAATTCTTCTACTTTACGTCTTACTGTTAGCTCGTTTATCGGCTTCTTTCGTACTAGCTTGTTGCGGTCCCTCTTCAAATCTAGCCTAATTCGAGATCTTACCATACGGTGGTCACTACACCATACCCTTCCGAGCACTTCCACATCCTGCACGACGCCAGGGTTATCGCATGTTATGAAGTCTATTTCATTTTTGTGCACCCCATTCGGGCTCCTCCATGTCCACTTCCGACTCTCCCATTTACAGAAGAAGGTACTCATTATGCGTAGGTTATTCCGTTCTGCAAACTCAACTAGTAGGTCCCCCCTGCTATTTCTACAGCCCAGACCATAGTTCCACACTGCCTTGTCTCCAGCCTGATTCTTGCCTACTTTAGCATTGAAGTCCACCATAACTACGGTATACTGTGTTTTTACTTTAGCCATTGCCGATTCCACATCTTCATAGAAGCGTTCCACTTCTTGGTCGTCGTGGCTGGATGTAGGCACGTAGCCCTGCACCATCTTGTGCTTGTACCTCCCATTTAGCCTAATTACAAGACCTGCTGCCCTTTCGTTAATGCTATAGTATTCCTCTATGTTGCCAGCTATGCTTATATTGACTAGAAATCCCACTCCCAGTTCTGTTCTGTTCTCTAGACCACGGTAACATAGGACGTGTCCATTTTTCAGCACCGTAAGGGCTTCGCCTGCCCTCCTAGCCTCGCTAAGCCCTATTACATCCCATTTATTGCCCTCTAATTCCTCGAACAACACCTCGAGACTTGCTTCGCTAGATAAGGTTCGCGCGTTAAACGTTGCCAGGTTCCGATTCCATTGGCGGCCTGTCCGGATCCAGGGATTCTTAGCACCTCTGCTGCGTCACAGGTCTGACCGCCGCCGTGGTCAGTTGCTTCGCAGCCGCTGGGGACTGAGGGCCGAGGGTTAGTTGGCGTATTCATGGGAGGTTGTGGCCATTACTACACCACGGTGGCCAATCCTGCTCTGGTGAGGGAGTGCATGACCGGCAATGGTCGCCGGTGTCAGGTCGCACCCCAAGCCCCTTTGTGCAATTCCACCAACACGCGGAATTTTTTTTAGTCCGGTGCGAATTGTCCGTCACCGGGATTCAAACCATGGTCCTTCTACACGCGAGACGGGTGTTCTACCTCTACGCCATCGCTGCATCTAGGGCAGTATACAACACCAAAGGAGGCATAGGGGTGTGGTTAGGCTCTTTTTTTACATCGGTTAATGAAGTTAACATTTTTTGAAATAATACAGAAGAAAGAAAGAAAGAAAAACACGCACCCAGAGTGGGGATCGAACCCAAACCTTTCGGTTAGATCTCGAATGCCTTACCAATTCGGCTATCCGGGCGACTGTGTTCTCTTTCACCGTCTGGGATAATTATATTTACTAGATGTGTATCTGATGCTTGAGGTTGGTAGCCAGCGCCACTCTGACTACACGGGGAGAAGTGGACTTTCTTTGCAACCCACGGGGCATGACTCGATCGTCTACAGCCTGTCATGGCGGGTTTCTGGCGAGAAGCCCACTTATGGTACCGGGAATCAAGGCTGCCAGAACTGAGACCCTCGCTAGGCTTTCACAGAATAATATTGTAAGCAAATGAGGGCCTCGTTGAGGAAATACAAAAAGATGGGTGGGCAGTCTACAACGTAAAAGGAGGCATAGCGGTGTGGTTAGGCTTTTTATTTTTACTACGAGTTATGAAGTTAACATTTTTTAAATATACAGAAGAAAGAATGAAAGAAAGAAAAACATGCGCACCGAGTGGGGATCGAGGCCCCGTTATTCGATTACATGTCGAATTCCTTACCAATTCGGCTACCTGGGCGACTGTGTTCTCCTTCACTTTCTGGAGTATTTATATCTACTAGAAGTGTATCTGACGCTAGACGGTAGTAGCCACCCCCCCTCTGTCTACACGGGGAGATGGTGACCTTCTTTTCAACCCCAGGGGCTTGACTCGAACGTCTACAGGCTGTCATAATCGGGTAACTAGCGGGAAGCCCTCTTATGCTACCTAGGCATCAAGGCTGCCAGAGCCGAGACCCTCGCAAGGCTTTCAGAGAATTAATAAAGTAAGAAAATGAGGGGCTGGTTGAGGAAGTACAGAGAGAGGTTGACAGTCTATAAGGCCAAAGGAAGCATACGGGTGTGGTTAGTCTCTTTTGTTTACTACGGGTAATGAAGTTAGCATTTTTTTTAATATACAGAGGACAGAAAGAAAGAAAAACACGCACCCAGAGTGGGGACCAAACCCACGTCTTTCGATTACATCTCGAATGCCTTACCAATTCGGCTATCTGGGCAACAGTTCTCCTTCACTTTCTGGGCTATTTATATTTACTAGAAGTGTATCTGACGCTTGAGGGTGGTAGCCTAGCGCCACTCTGACTGCATGGGGAGAAGGGGACCTTCTTTTCAACCTCCGGGTCGTAACTCGAAAGTCTACAGCCTGTCATGAGCGGGTAACTGACGGGAAGCCCTCTTATGCTACCTAGGCATCAAGGCTGCCAGAACCGAGACAGTCACTAGGCTTTCACAGAATAATATAGTAAGGAAATGAGGGGCTCGTTGAGTAAATACAGAGATAGGTGGGTAGTCTACAACGAAAAAGGAGGCTTAGGGGTGTGGTTTGGCTTTTTTTACTACGGTTAATGGAGTTAAAATTTTTTGAAATATACAGAGGACAGAAAGAAAGAAAAACACGCACCCATAATGGGGACCAAACCCACGCCTTTCGATTAGATCTCAAGTGCCTTACCACTTCGGCTAACTGGGTGACTGTGTTCTCCTTCACTTTCTGCGCTATTAATATTTACTAGAAGTGTATCTGACGCTTGAGGGTGGTAGCCTGCGCCACTCTGACTAAACGGGAGAAGGGGACCATCTTTTCAACCCCCGGGGCGTGACTCGAACGTCTACAGCCTGTCATGGGCGGGCAACTGGCAGGAAGCCCTCTTATGCGACCGAGGACATCAAGGCTGCCAAAACCGAGACCCCTCCGCTAGGCTTCCACAGAATATTAATAAGGAAATGAGGGTGTCATTGAGGAAATACAGAAAGATAGTTGGGCAGTCTAGAACGTCAAAGGAGGCATAGGGGTGTTGTTAGGCTCTTTTTTTTTACTACGGTAGTGAAGTTATCATTTTTTTAAATATACAGAAGAAAGAAAAAAAGGAAATCACGCGGCCAGTGTGGAGACTGAACCCACGCCTTTCGATTAGATCTGTAATGCCTTTCGAATTTGGCTATCTCTGCGACTGTGTTCTTCACTTTCTGGGTTTATTTACATTTTTTAGAAGTGTATCTGACGCTTCATCGTGGAAGCCAGCAGTACTCTGACTACACGGGGAGAAGGTGCCCTTCTTTTCAACCCCCGGGGCGTGACTCGACGTCTACATCCTCTCATGAGCGGGTAACTGGCGGGAAGCCCTCTTAAGCTACCTAGGCATCAAGGCTGCCAGGTCCGACACCCTCGCTACGCTTTCACAGAATTATAAAGTAAGCAAATAAGGCGCTCGTTGAGGAAATACAGAAAGATAGGTGGGCAGTATACAACACCAAAGGAGGCATATGGGTGTGATTAGTCTCTTTTTTAACTACGGTAATGAAGTTAACATTTTGATAAATATGCAGAAGAAAGAAAGAAAGAAAAACACGCGCGTGGAGAGGGGACCGAGCGCACGCCTTTGATTAAATCTCCAATGCCTTACCAATTCGGCTATCTGGGCGACTGTGTTCTCCTTCACTTTCTGGGCTATTTATATTTACTAGAAGTGTATCTGACGCTGGATGGTTGTAGCCAGCGCTACTCTGACTACCCAAAAAAAGTTGACCTTCTTTTCAACCCCCGGGGCGTGACTGGACGTCTACATCCTGTCATGAGCGGGTAACGGCCGGAAGCCCTCTTATGCTACCTAGGCATCAAGGCTGCCAGAACAGAGACCCTCGCTAGGCTTCCACAGAATAATAAAGTAACAAAATGAGGGGCTCGTTGAGGAAATACAGAAAGATAGCTGGGCAGTCTACAACGCCAAAGGAGGCATAGGGGTGTGGTTAGGCTCTTTTTTTACGACGATTAATGAATTAATATTTTTAAATATACTGAAGAAAGAAAGAAAAACACGCGCCCAGAGTGGGGACCGAACCCAAGCCTTTCAATTATATCTCGAATGCCTTACAAATTCGGCTATCTGGGCGACTGTGTTCTCCTTCACTTTCTGTGCTATTTATATTTAGTAGAAGTGTATCTGACGCTTGAGGATGGTAGCCAGAGCCACTCTGATTACACGGGGAGAAGGGGAACCTTCTTTTCAATCCTCCGGGGCGTGACTCGACCGTCTACAGCCTGTAATGGGCGGGTAACTGGCCCTCTTATGCCTCCTAGGCATCAAGGCTGCGAGAACCGAGACCCTCGCTAGGCTTTCACAGAATTATATAGTAAGGGAATGAGGGTGGCGTTGAGGAAATACAGAAAGATAGGTGGCAGTCTAGAACACCAAAGGAGGCGTAGGGGTGTTGTTGGGCTATTTTTTTACTACGGTTGTTGAAGCTACATTTTTTAAAATATACAGCAGAAAGAAAGAAAGAAAAACATGCACCCAGGGTGGGGACTGAACCCCCACCATTCGATTAGATCTCGAATGCCTTACCAATTCGGCTATCTGGGCAACTGTGTTCTCCTTCACTTTCTGGGCTATTTATATTTTCTAGAAGTGTATCTGACGATTGAGGATTGTAGCCAGCGCCACTCTGACTGCACGGGAAGAAGGGGCCCTTCTTTTCAACCTCCGGTCGTGACTCGAACGTCTACAGCCTGTCATAAGCGGGTAACTGGCGGGAAGCCGTCTTATGTACCTAGGCATCAAGGCTGCCAGAACCAAGAAGTTAGCTAGGCTTTCACAGAATAATATAGTAAGGAAATTAGGGGCTCGTTGAGGAAATACAGAGATAGGTGGGCAGTCTACAATGAAAAAGGAGGCTGAGGGGTGGGGTTAGGCTCTTTTTTTATTACAGTTATTGAAGTTAATATTTTTGAAATAACCAGAATAAGGAAACACCAAAACACGCGCCCAGAGTGGGGAACAAACCCATGCCTTTCGATTTTATATCGAATGCCTTGCCAATTCGGCTCTCTGGGCGAATATGTTCTCCTTCACTTTCTGGGGTAATTTGATGATGATGATGATTTGAATTTATTGGCGCAAGGCCGACATGGGCAAAGAGCGCCAAACATAAAGTGATTTGATGAGGAGAGAACACGAAATAAAATCAGTTAAAAACTATGAGCACGGCTGGTGTAAAGGGCCAGGGTGAAGAACAAGAGTGGTTAAAAGATAAATAAGGTTGCTGGGGTATAGGACCAGGGGTAAAGCTATGGGTGGTTTGAGATGAGTTGTAAAAAGTGAACTTCTGATTGGAACCTAAAGGTGCGCTTAACAGAAAACATGGCATCATCTCCTAAGAAGTATGATGGGTGTGGTGGAATATGTTGTGTGTGTAGTTGAGGGAAGTGTTTGCGTCGTGTTGTGTCGAGTGCCTTACATTGTATGAGGACGTGCATCATGGATAGGGCCTCTCCGCAGCTGCTGCACAGAGGTGTTGGAGATCCAGTGAGAAGGTGCGAGTGTGTTCCATGAGTGTGCCCTATCCATAATCTAGCCAAGGCGACTTTAGTGTATCTATTACGTGTGTCGGTGGTGTGTGGTCCCAAGTGTGGTTTTATTACGTGTAACTTGTTGTCTGTTTGTTCGCTCCAGTGTGTTTGCCATGTTTTGCGAAGTTGTTGTCTGATGTGCGGTTTCACCTCGGTGTAGGGTAATGTGGTTATGTCTACTGTATTCAAGAGTGTAGCAGAAGCAGCCATTCGATCCGCTGCTTCGTTCCCAGCTATACCACAGTGGCCAGGGACCCAGCAGAGGACTAGTTCAAGTTTGTGGACATACACAGACATAATACCCTTGACTATTAGATTTACAACGTGATTTTTTGACGACTTTGTTGACGACAAATCCCGCACGACACTGAGGGAGTCTGTATATATAAAGTATTGTGGGATGTGACTTTGAAGGATATGATTAACGACAAGAAGTACACCACAAGCCTCTGCCGTAAAGATACTGGTATTACTTTTAAGAGTTCTAGTGACATTAAGGCCGGCCCCATGCGCCGCGCAGGACAAAGAGGTGGCAGTTTTAGAGGCGTCCGTATAAAATTCAGGAAATTGATACTTCTGCTGCAAATACAAGAAGTGTTGTAGAATTCGACATGTGGGAGCTCGGTTTTTATCTACATGTGTGAAATATGTGTCGCATAAGACAGGGCGGAGATGCCATGGTGCTATAAAATGTGTTTGTGAACTTTGTATGGTGTCTAAAAAGGAGACAGAAAGCTCTGACGCTTCTTCTCTAACTCTGTAAGAGAAGGGCGCAGAGAACGATGGTCGGTTTAGGAGTAGTGCAGTCATAGACGTATCATAAAAAGCTGATTTAAAAGGATGGGGTGGCATAGAAGAAATTTTAAAACCAAGAAGGAGATCTGTGTATGCTCGCTGACGTTGTAGGTTCCACTCATTACACTCCACATAGTGGCTTTCGACCGGGCTAGTGGGGAAAGCACCACATGCCAGCCGGAGCCCCAGATGAAGCACTGGGTCCAAACATTTTGAGGGATGTCTTACTTGCTGACCCATAAACAACACTTCCATAGTCTAATCGTGAACCTATCAGGCTAGTAAAAACACGTAAAAGGAGTTGTTTGTCAGCACCATATGAAGAGTGGGAGAGAAACTTGAGTATATTCATAGTCTTTAGGCATTTATGTTTAAGTTGTTTTATATGTGGAATGAACGAGAGCTTTTCGTCAAGGACTACACCTAAAAACTTGTGTTCATTTCTGACTGGAATTGAGGCACCATTGAGTTTGATGTCTGGATCCGGCCGAATGCCACGGCTTTTCGAAAACAAAACACAAGTACACTTCACTGGATTAAAATTAAACCCGTTGCTATCTGCCCAGCCAGCTAGCTTGTTAACACCAAGCTGGACTTGGCGCTCGCAGATAAACAGGTTACAAGACTTAAAGGATAATTGCACGTCGTGTACATAGATTGAGCAGGAAATAGTTGGTGGCAGAGCCTTCCGAAGAGAGTTCATTTTTACATTAAACAAAGTGCAACTCAAAACTCCACCTAGCGGAACACCGTTTTCCTGCACATGAACTCTAGAGAGTGCAGTTCCAACACGAACGCGAAACGTTCTTCAAGAGAGGTAACTGGCAAGCGTGTTCCACATGTTACCCGACATACCAAAGGTCTTCAAATCGCTGAGGATGCCGTACCACCAAGCAGTGTCGTACGCCTTTTCAAGATCAAAGAATACTGTCATACAGTACTGCTTATGGATGAAAGCCTCTTTATATATGACTCTAACGCAATGAGTTGATCGTTCGTAGATCGCCCCGCCCTAAAGCCCGCCTGGCAGCTCTCGAGAAGACTGTTGTACTCTGAAAAGTACACGATTCTCCTGTTTACCATCTTCTCGAAGAGCTTACACAGGCAGCTTGTCAGGGCAATGGGGCGATAACTGGCGGGACAGGAAGGGTCCTTCCCTTCCTTTAGGAAAGCCACTACTATGGCCTCCCTCCAAGAGCATGGGAAGTGCCCCGAAAGAAATATTTTATTGTAGAGGTGAAGAAGTGTTTCAAGCGTGTCGGCATGTAAGTGTTGTATCATTGTGTATGAAATCCGGTCTGCACCTGGAGCTGAAGGTTTACAAGTACCAAGTGCGACCTTCAGCTCATGAAGTGAAAAGGGGGTGTTATAGGATGAGTTCGACTTATTAGTGTCTCGAAAAGACTTCTTCTCACATGATGCTTTGTGTTTAATGAAAGTGTTGGTGTAGTGTGCTGAGCTGGACACGTGTTCGAAGTTTGTGCAAGCGTGTTGGCCTGGTCTTTGAGTGGGTCCCCTGTTGTGCTAACCAGGGGCAGGCTGTGTGTCAGTTATCCTTTAAGCTTGCGTATTCGCGTCCAGACTTTGTGAGTGTTGGTGTATGAGTTGATGGAAGTGAGGAAGGAGCGCCAACTCTCCCTTTTCGCCTCACGACGCACACGCTTCCCAATAGCCAAGGAAATGAGATTATCTGGCGTGGGGTACCGGCGAAGGACACCCCACGCCTTGTTCTGGGGCTCCCGCGCCCGCCTACAGTCCTCGTTCCACCAGGGCCTCCTTGGGGTGCGGGACGCACTGGAGGCCTGGGGCATAGACTTTTCGGCGGCATCGAGTATGTGTGTCGCGACGAGTTGGGCTGCTTCTTCCACGTGTAGGTGTTTTATGGTTGTGTGGTGTAGTTTAGATGTTTCTGTGAATGTACTCCAGTTTGCTTTTGATTCATTAAACCTGTTATGGGGAGATGGACTGCTCGGGCCTATACCTATATACGTTAATGAAGTAGGAAATGGTCACTACCGTATGGGTCTGTGCCCACACCCCACTCAAGACATGGAAAGAGAACTGCAGAACCAATCGCCAAGTCAAGATGAGAGTATGTATTGTGTCTTAAGTTATGGTATGTAGGCTGATTTTGTTTAAGAGGCATGCTCCGGAGGATGTAATAAACTTCTCTATCAGGCGACCTCGGGCATCCGTTCTGGAGGAGCTGCAAAGAAAGTTGTGCGCATTTAGGTCGCCTGTTAGTACTTATGGTTCGGGCAGCTGGTCGACCAGCGCCACGAAATCAGAGCTCGATAGTGCATGATCAGGAGGAATATATATTGAGCATAGGCGTTATCAACCTATCAAATATTATTGTTCGAATTGCTACAGCCCTCAAGGACCGTGTCCAGAGTTACAGGGTGGCAAGCTAAGGATTTCCGGGCAATTATGGCCACACCGCCAGAAGAGTGTGTGCAGCCATCTCTGTCCTTTCTGAAGACCATGTAACTATTCAAGAAATTTCGTGCTTGGAATTCAAATGTGTTTCCTGAACACACATTACACTTGGCTGATTAGCATGCAGTATTTCGTATACATCGTCTAGATTTTTAGGAAGGCCTCTACAGTTTCATTGAATTATGTTTTCTCTTCCCACTATTTAGTGTGAGAGCTACTTGAGTATGTGTGTTTATGTGTCGTCTTTCGGGGCTGTGACTCTCGCATTTTTTGGCTTGTCGGGAGGCTATTGCGTTGGGATGCGTTCCTTGCGCTGCGTTGCAGGCAGGAACGGCCCGACATCCATCTCGTCGTCCGATGTCCGAGGGGTGCCCGACGGACCGGGTCCCCGGGACTTGGCCCCACCTCGGGAGCCCTTCGTTTGAGCCGCCACCTGCCAAGGGCATCCGGGGCGCCAAAGGTGGCACGGGCGGTGCGGTGGGAACCAGTGCGGGGCCAGTGGTGTCCATCACCTCGGTACCCTCCAAAGCACTGGAGGACAGGGAGACAGAGGCGGGAGCGGCACCAGTCCCGACAGAAGTGGTTTGCGCCACACCCGCTGCTGCCTCAGCAAGCGGCGTGGTGCCGGGTTGGGCTGCTTGAGGCAACCCAGCGGGGGGCGGGGGCGGGACCAGGTCAGACTCGCTGAACTGGGTCCCTGTGGACACCAGATGCCGCTCCGCCCCCCGGCGAGCCGCGTCAGCGTACCTCCCCAGAGGGAAAGAGGCGAACCACTTTCTCGCCTCTGGAAAGGTGATATTCTCGGTTACCTTAATGTTTATTATCTTTTTTTCAAGAAGGAATTTTTCGCACTTGCGGGACTATGCCGCATGCGGCCCCGGCAGTTTACACAAGTGAGGGTTTCGGATTGGCAGTTGTCGCTAGGATGATCGTGCGCCGCGCATTTTGCACACGTCGTTCGGCCACGGCAAGAGTTCGTACCGTGCCCGAACCGCTGGCACTTACAACAGCGCCGCGGGTTCGGGATGTACGGACGTATTGAGCATCGGATAAAACCTGCATATATATGTTGTGGGAAAACTGCGCGGTCAAAGGTAGAGATGATGTACTTGGTGGGAATCTCCTTGTCGTCTCTAAGGATAGCGATGCGTCTCACGGCAGTGACGCCCTGATCCTTTAGGCCGGCAAGGAGATCCGCATCCGTTTCGTTCAGGAGGTCTGTCTCGGATATCACACCCTGCGAGCTGTTGAGGCTCCGATGGGGTGTGACCCTGATGTCGAGATCAGCCAGTCTAGTCTGAGCTAGAAGCTTTGCAGACTGCTGCTTGTCATTTATTCCACTTAAGAGTTCGCCAGACCTTTGTTTTTTGCACTTATATAATTTCCTACTATTGCTTCAAGATACTTGGCGATCAAGAAGACTGACTGAGATGCAAGAGGGTGGGTGGATTTAGGGATTCCATGACAAGAAATCGAGAAAAATGATCCGGTTCAGGAAAGGATAACGACGGCAATGGAGGAAAGGATACTTCGGTGCGGCCCCTTTTCAGGGACCGATCACGGTTGGGGGGGTTTTAAACAAAACCATAAAGCATAGTATAAAAGCAGGGAGACGGGGGTACTTTCTCCTTTGACCTTACCCTGGTAGTCAAAGAGGTCACGGAGCTCCCTGCCTGGTAGACAGGCAGGGAGCCCATCGGTTGGAGCTTGACCAAGGCTCCGACGGCCACCGTTTACGGCTTCCACCCTTCACCTTTAAACACCTCGCCACGGTTGGACACGGCTTATGTTGGGACCTCGGGGTCCGCGGTGTCGCTGCTCACCGTCACTATGAATACTCAAGGTGCCCCGTGCGGGGAGAAAGTGAAGGAGAACAGTCGCCCAGATAGCCGAATTGGAAAGGCATTCGAGATGTAATCGAAAGACATGGGTTCGGTCCCCACTCTGGGCACACTTTTTCTTTCTTTCTTCTGTATATTTAAAAATGTTAACTTCAATAACCGCTGAAAAAAAGGGAGTAACCGCACCCCTATGCCTTCTTTGGCGTTGTAGACTGCCCAACTATCTTTCTGTATTTCCTCAACGAGCCCCTCATTTACTTGCTATATTATTCTGTGAAATCCTAGCGAGGATCTCGGTTCCGGCAGCCTTGATGCCTAGGTAGCATAAGAGTGCTTCCCGCCAGTTACCCATCCATGACAGGCTGTAGACGTTGGAGTCACGCCCCAGGGGTTTAAAAGGAGGTCCACTTTTTTCGGGTACTCACAGTTGCGCTGGCTACAACCATCAAGCGTCTGATACACTTTTAGTAAATATAAATAGCCCAGAAAGTGAAGGAGAACACAGTCGCCCAGATAGCCGAATTGGTAAGTCATTCTAGAAATAATCGAAAGGCGTGGCTTCGGTCCCCACTCTGGGTGCATGCTTTTATTGCTTTCTTTCCTCTGTATATTAAAAAAAATGTTAACTCCATTACCATAGAAAAAAAAGAGCCTAACCACACCCCTATACCTCCTTTGGCCGTGTAGAGTGCGCACCTATCTCTGTATTTCCTCAAAGACCACCTCATTTCCTTACTATATTGTTCTGTGGAAGCCTAGCGATGGTCCCGGTTCTGGCAGCCTTGATCTCTAGGTAGCATAAGAGGGCTTCCCGCAAGTTACCCGCAAACGACAGGCTGTAGACGTTCGAGTCACGCACCAGGGGTTGAAAAGAAGGGCCTCTTCTCCCCGTGTAATCAGAGTGGCGCTGGCTACCACCCTCAAGCGTCAGATACACTTCTTGTAAATATGAATAGCGCAGAAAGTGAAGGAGAACAGAGTCGCTCAGATAGCCGAATTGGTAAGGCATTGGAGATCTAATGTAAAGGCGTGGGCTTGGTCCCCACTCTGGGCGCGTGTTTTTCTTTCTTTCTTCAGTATATTTAAAAATGCTAACTTCATTACCCGAAGTAAAAAAAAGAGCCTAACGTCACCCTTATGATCCCTTTGGCCGTGTAGACTGCCCACCTATCTCTGTATTTCCTCAATGACACCCTCATTCCTTTACTATATTATTCTGTGAGAGCCCAGCGAGGGTCTCGGTTCTGGCAGCCTTGATGCCTAGGTAGCATAAGAGGGCCAGTTACTCGCCCATTACAGGCTGTAGACGTTCGAGTCACGCCCCGGAGGGTTGAAAAGAAGGTTCCTGTCCTCCCTGTGTAATCAGGGTGGCTCTGGCTACCACCCTGAAGTGTCAGATACACTTCTTGTAAATATAAATAGCCAGGAAAGTGAAGGAGAACACAGTTGCTCAGAGAGCCGAATTGGTAAGTCATTCGAGATCTAATCGAAAGGCGTGGGTTCGGTCCCCACTCTGGGCGCGTGGTTTTCTTTCTTTCCTCTGTATATTTAAAAAAATGTTAACTCCATTGCCATAGAAAAAAAGAGCCTAACCACACCCTTATGCCCCCTTTGGCAGTGTAGACTGCCCACCTATCTCTGTATTTCCTCAACGAGCACCTCATTTCCTTACTATATTTTTGTGTGAAAGACCAGCGAGGGTCTCGGCTCTGGGAGCCTTCATGCCTAGGTAGCATAAGAGGGCCAGTTACCCGCCCATTACAGGCTGTAGACGTTCGAGTCACGCCACGAGGGGTTTAAAAGAAGGTTCCCCTTCTCCCCGTGTTATGGAGTGGCTCTGGCAACCACCCTCAAGCGTCAGATTCACTTCTAGTAAATAAGAATAGCCCAGAAAGTGAAGTAGAACAGTCGCCCAGATAGCCGAATTGGAAAGGCATTCGAGATTTAATCGAAAGGCGTGGGTTCGGTCCCCACTCTGGGCGTGTGTTTCCGTTTCTTTCTTCTGTATATTAAAAAATGTTAACTTAATAACCATAGTAAAAAATAGCCTAACCACACCCCTATGCCTCCTTTGGCGTTCTAGACTGCCCAACTATCTTTCTGTATTTCTCAACGACACCCTCATTTCCTTACTATATTATTCTGTAAAAGCCTAGCGAGGGTCTCGGTTTTGGCAGCCTTGATGCCTTGGTGGCATAAAAGGGCTTCCCGCCAGTTACCCGCCCATTACAGGCTGTAGATGTTCGAGTCACACCCCAGGGGTTGAAAAGATAGGTTGCCCTTCTCCCTGTGTAATCGAGTGGGGCTGGCTACCACCCTCAAGCATCAGATACACTTCTAGTAAATATAAATAGCCCACAAAGTGAAGGAGAACACAGTCGCCCAGATAGCCGAATTGGTAAGGCATTCGATATCTAATCGAAAGGCGTGGGTTCGTTTCCCACTCTGGGGACGTGTTTTGGTGTTTCCTTCTTCTGGTTATTTAAAAAATCTAACTTCAATAACCGTAGTAAAAAAAAGAGCCTAACCACACCCCTAAGCCTCTGTTGGCATTGTAGACTGCCCACCTATCTCTGTATTTCCTCCATGAGCACCTCATTTCCTTACTATATTGTTCTGTGAAAGCCTAGCGAGGGTCTCGGTTCTGGCAGCCTTGATGCCTAGGCACCATACGTGGCCTTCCCGCCAGAAACTCGCTCATGACAGGCTCTAGACGTTCGAGTCACGCCCCGGGGGTTGAAAAGAAGGTCCCCTACTCCCCGTGTAGTCAGAGTGGCGCTGGCTACCAACCTCAGGCATCATATACACATCTAGTAAATATAATTACCCCAGAAAGTGAAAGAGAACACAGTTGCCCGGATAGCCGAATTGGTAAGGCATTCGAGATCTAACCGAAAGGTGCGGGTTCGACCCCCAATCTAGGTGCGTGTTTTTCTTTCTTTCTTTCTTCTGTATTATTTCAAAAAATGTTAACTTCATTAACCGTAGCAAAAAAAAAGCCTAACCACACCCCTATGCCTCCTTTGGCGTTGTATACTGCCCACCTATCTTTCTGTATTTCCTCAACGAGCCCCTCATTTCCTTACTATATTATTCTGTGAAAGCCTAGCGAGGGTGTCGGTTATGGCAGCCTTGATGGCTGGGTAGCATAAGAGGGCTTCCCGCCAGTTACCCATCCATGACAGGCTGTAGACGTTCGAGTCACGCCCCGGGGGTTGAAAAAAAGGTCCACTTTTTTCGGGTAGAGAGAGTTGCACTGGCTACAACCCTCAAGCGTCAGTTACACTTTTAGAAAATACAAATAGCCCAGAAAGTGAAGGAGAACACAGTGCCCAGATAGCCGAAATGGAAAGGCATTCGAGATTTATTTGAAAGGCGTGGGTTCAATCCCCACTATGAGGGCATGTATTCCTTTGTTTCTTTCTTATGTATTATACAAAAATGTTAACTTTATTACCGTAGTAAAAAAAAGAGCCTGGCCACACCCCTATGCCTCCTTTGGCGTTCTAGACTGCCCAACTATCTTTCTGTATTTCTCAACGACACCCTTATTTCCGTACTATATTTTTCTGTGAAAGCCTAGCGAGGATCTCGGTTTTGGCAGCCTTGATGCCTAGGTAGCATAAGAGGGCTTCCCGCCAGTTTCCCGCCCATTACAGGCTGTAGACGTTCGAGTCACGCCCCGGAGGTTGAAAAGAAGGTCCCCTTCTCCCCGTGTAGTCAGAGTGGCGCTGCTGGCTACCACCCTCAAGCGTCAGATACACTTCTAGTAAATATAAATAGCCCAGAAAGAGAAAGAGAACACAGTCGCCCATATATCCGAATTGGTAAGGCATTCGAGATCTAATCGAAAGCTGTGGGCTTGGTCCCCAATCTGGGCGCGTGTTTTTCTTTTTTTCTTTCCTCTGCATATTTAGAAAAATGTTAACTTCATTACTGTAGTAAAAAAAGATCCTAACCACAACCCTATGCCTTCTTTGGCATTCTAGACTGCCCACCTATCTTTCTGTAATTCCTCAAGGAAACCATCATTTCCTTACTATATTTTTCTGTGAAAACATAGCGAGGGTCTCGGTTGTGGCAGCCTTGATGCCTATGTAGCCTAAGAGGGCTTCCCGCCAGTTACCCACCCATGACAGGCTGTAGACATTCGAGTCACGCTTCCGGGGTTGAAAAGAAGGTACACTTTTTTCGGGTATTCATAGTTGCGCTGGCTACAACCATCAATCGTCAGATACACTTCTAGTAAATATAAATACCCCAGAAAGCGAAGGAGGACACAGTCGTACAGATAGCCGAATTGGTAAGTCATTCGAAATCTAATCGAAAGGCGTGGGTTTGGTCCCCATTCGGGGTACGTGTTTTTCTTTCTTTCTTTCCTCTGTATATTTAAAAAAATTGTTAACTCCATTAACCATAAAAAAGAGCCTAACCACACCCCTAAGGCTGCTTTGGCCTTGTGACTGCCCACCTTTCTCTGTATTTCCTCAACGAGCACCTCATTTCCTTACTATATTGTTGTGAAAGCCTAGCGAGGGTCTCGGTTCTGGCAGCCTTTTTGCCTAGGTACCATTAGTGGGCTTCCCGCCAGAAACCCGCTCATGACAGGCTGTAGACGTTCGAGTCACGCCCCGAGGGTTGAAAAGAAGGGCCCCTTCTCCCCATGTAGTCAGAGTGGCGCAGGCTACCACACTCAAGCGTCAGATACACTTTTAGAAAATATAAAATAAAATAGCCCAGAAAGTGAAGGAGAACTCAGTCGCCCAGATAGCCGAATTGGAAAGGCATTCGAGATTTAATCGAAAAGCGTGGATTCGGTCCCCACTCTGGGGGCGTGTTTTCTTCTCTTTCTTTCTTCTTTATATTAAAAAATGGTAACTTCATTACCGTAGTAAACAAAAAGAGCCTAACCACACCCCTAAGCCTCCTTTGGCGTTGTAGAGTCACGCCCTGAGGGTTGAAAAGAAGGGACCCTTCTCCCCGTGTAGTCAGAGTGGCGCAGGGTACCACACTCAAGCGTCAGATAGACTTTTAGAAAATATAAATAGCCTAAAAAGTGGAGGAGAACGCAGTCGCGCAGATAGCCGAATTGGAAAGCCGAATTGGATAGCCAAAACCAGCCACCTGGGCGACTATGTTCTCCTTCACTTTCGGGGCTATTTATATTTATTAGAAGTGTATCTGACGCTTGATGGTTGTAGCCAGCACAACTCTGACTACCGCAAATAAGTTGACCTTCTTTTCAACCTCCGGGGCGTGACTCGAACGTCTACAGCCTGTCATTGATGGGTAACTGGCGGGAAGCCCTCTTATGCTACCTAGGTATCAAGGCTGCCAGAACCGAGACCCTCCCTATGCTTTCACAGAATAATATAGTAAGGAAATGAGGTGCTTGATGAGGAAATACAGAAAGATAGGTGGGCAGTGTACAATGCCAAAGAAGGCATAAGGGGTGTGGTTAGGCAATTTTATTTTTACTACGGTAATGAAGTTAACATTTTTAAATACACAGAAGACAGAAAGAAAAACACGCTCCCAGATTGCGGACTGAACCCACGCCTATCGATTACATCTCGAATGCCTTAGCCATTCGGTTATCTGGGCGACTGTGTTCACTTTCTGGGCTATTTATTTTTAGTAGAAGTGTATCTGATGCTCGAGGGTGGTAGCCAGCGCCACCATGACTACACGGGGATAAGGGGACCGTCTTTTCAACCCCCGGGGCGTGACTCGAACGTGTACAGCCCGTCATGGGAGGGTAACAATCGCGAAGCCCTCTTATGCTACCTAGGCATCAAGGCTGCCAAAACCGAGACCCTCGCTCTGTTTTCGCAGCAAAATATAGTAAGGAAGTGAGGGTGTCGTTGAAGAAATAAAGATAGGTGGGCAGTCTAGAATGCCAAAGGAGGCATAGGGGTGTGGTTAGGCTCTTTTTTTATACGGTTATTGATCGTAACATTTTAAATATACAGAAGAAAGAAAGAAAGAAAAACACGCACCCAGAGTGGGGACCAAATACACCCCTTTCGATAATATCTCGAATGCCTTTCCAATTCGGCTGTCTGGGCGACTGTGTTCTCCTTCACTTTCTGGGCTATCTATATTTACTGGAAGTTTATCTGACGCTTGAGGGTGGTAGCCAGCGCCACTGTGACTACATGGGGAGAAGGGGATCTTCTTTTCAACCCCTGGGGTGTGACTCGATGTCTACTTCCTCTCATGTGCGGGTAACTGGCAGGAAGCCCTCTTATGCTACCTAGGCATCAAGGCTGCCATAACCGAGACCAATGCTAGGCTTTCACAGAACAATAAAGAAAGGAAATGAGGTGCTCCTTGAAGAAATACAGAGATAGGTGGGCAGTCTACACGGCCAAAAGAGGCATAGGGGTGTGGTTAGGCTCTATTTTTTTACTATGGTTAATGGAGTTACATTTTCTATATATACAGAGGAAAGAAAGAAAAACACGCGCCCAGAGTGGGGATCGAACCCACGCCTTTCGATTAGATCTCGAATGCCTTACCAATTCGGCTATCTGGGAGACTGTGTTCTCCTTCACTTTCTGGGTTTATTTAATTTGCTAGAATTGTATCTGACGCTTGGGGTGGAAGCCACCGCCACTCAGACTACACGGGTAGAAGGTTACCTTCTTTTCAATACCCTGGGCGTGACTCGACGTCTACAGCCTGTCATGAGTGCGTAACTGGCAGGTAGCCCTCTTATGCTACGTAGGCATCAAGGCTGCCAGAACCGAAACCCTCGCTAGGCTTCGACAGAATAATATAGTAAGGAAAATGAGGGGCTCGTTGAGGAACTACAGAAAGATAGGTGGGCTGTATACAACGCCATAGGAGGCATAGGGGCGCGGTTAGTCCAGAAGGGGTGTCGTGACTTTTTGAATATAAAAGCAGCAGAGGCTGGCTTGGATGAGGCTGTGTCTATTATTGTGCACAACTGTTTTAATTATGGAATACGGACTAGGCCTACCAATGGGTTACCAATGATATTTTTAGCCCAGCAACAAGAACCACGAACTGCGGTGGCCAATAAATAGGAAATTTCGAGATGACACAGCACAACTATGGCTGTCCTCAATGAAGAAAAGGGAAATTGAAAACACTCACGAGGTGCACTGAATCTTCTACAATGTATGGCTGTAAGAAAAAAAGCCCTTTCTATGGCGTCACCAGTTTGATAGTGGGCAAATGACACCCAAAAAATACAATAAAAACACTAACCATTTTAGGGGCATTCCTTCTTGATACATAGCCACGATACTGTGATGTTAGGACTCTGAAAGATTCATTTTATAACAACGGTTATCCTACAGTGCTGCAGAATCCCTGAACAGAAAAACCCTTGCAGGAAAATTCCGCAAAGCGCAAGACGATATCCTGCCATTTTTGTGTTCGCCATTACGAAGACTCGTTATTGTTTCGGACGTCAAAAACGAGGGTAATATAGGCCATTTTAAATACAATCATTTCCACCGAGGGTTGTATTACCAGAAAAGAGAAAAGGGAGAAACCGTTCTTGCTTTTACTTACTACTTTTTCCAGACAACTTGAAAAATTCTAATTGATAAGCCTCAGAAGAGTAACATTGTAGAAATATTTGCTTTTGGGCAAATAACCATAGGTTTTGTTTGAATGGTTGTGCAGAAGTCTCGGTTTTCTCGCGTGCTTCAGGCTGCCCAAAAAAAAATACTCATGTTGTTTGAGTTGAAGAGTTTATGGTAATCAAATAGAATATTATAATGAAATGCACAGTATTTGGTATAAATGGCCTGCGGCAGAATCTGTTTATATAATTCTAGTGGGGCGTTTGCATTGTACCATGAGCCATCCTACTGTTTGTTGGATATTTTTAAACATGTAAATATTGCAGGTAATGCTCACGAATGGTCTCTGACGTTTCAGGTGTTTTCATAAATATGAACAGGACAACGGGTTATATTTTCCGTACAAGAATGAAATTGGTATGGCATTTTATAGTGAGACTCCATAAAGAAAAATATTTGTTATAACAAAAAAAAATCTCTCTTTATATTTTTTTCTAACCAGTTCTTATGGATGGAATACTAAAGCTGCTGCCCCCGAAAAGCGACGTTCTAATGTAAGTTTGATCATGAAGATTAGAAGCAATGTAGCGCCTATTGTTGAATTTTTCCGAAGCCCCACCTTATCTATCATGCAGATGGCAGGAAAAACACGCGGAAATCTCTATACGGCTTTTATACGTACTGTTGGGGGATTTGTAGAGAAGCATATTTATTGTGTTTTTCGCTACTAGCTTTTATAAAAAGGACACAGCAGCCGCCATAGCAGTGCCATTGCCCCTCCAAAGCTTTGGGCTAAGCTAGACCGTATTTCTCGAAATATTGTCCAACACGTTCTACGGATTCTTGTAATTGCCTTATTCGCTACCTTCTTCCAGGTACATTTCTCTCGCAACAATAGGAATGGTAGCGGGTCACGAGATAACACATGGCTTCGACAACCTCGGTAAGCTAATACTTTGCAGGCATGGTCTGTACGTGAAAAGAATTCACAAAAGGTGCAACCAGGTAAATATATAAAGCCATTCGACAGATTGTGAAAAAGCTTCGCTTTAAAATTGCACTTGGATATGTGTTTATTCATGGCTTCTTACAGACCACACAAAGACGTACCGGACCCGCCGCGGTGGCTCAGTGGTTAAGGTGTTGCGCTGCTGAGCACGAGGTCGCGGGTTCGATTCCCGGCCGCGGTGGCCGCTTTTCTGATGGAGGCGAAAAGCAAAAACGCCCGTGTGTACGAGATTTCGGCGCACGTTAAAGATCCCCAGGTGGTCAAAATTAATCCGGAGCCCTCCACTACGGCGCGCCTCATCGCCTGCGTTGCGTCGGCGCGTTAAACCCCACAATCAATCAATCAATCAATCAACACGTACTGTATTAATTAACTGGTTGGCGACCATCATAAAGCATTGTTTCTGTAGCGAAACTTCGCACCATACTTACGTTCACATGAATGCCGAATAAATGTGTACATCTCCGGCATTTTAGGGAAGGTCCGGTCACCTTCATATTAGTATGAATAAAGAAAGTGTATTGTTGCCAGGAAGATGTAGTGAAACCACATGCTTCCCACCTGAGAGACCATGGGGTTATGTGCCCACGCCATGCCGGCTATATAACAAGCGCTGACAGTGCCGGTGCCATCCCGGCTATGCACCTAGCGCTGAGGGGGAACAACAAGGAAGACGAGAATTTGTCTCCCGGAAGTACCACGGCCACCTTGCTTGACTGGAATCTCTTCCTACTTGGACTGATGTTCTGTAAATATCTGCCAATACAACCACTATTCCTTGCACCTTCCTCGTACATCTTATGGTGGAGGTGGCGGTGTGATTCCTATCAGTCAGATTAACCCGGCTCGGAGCTGCGTAGTGGTCGCCACATCGGTCTTCAGACCATGTCATCAAATGAAGCTACGGTTGGCACGGCCGCGATCACTATCCTGTCTAATACGAGAGAACTGGGTACGTTCAATGGCACAGATGGCCTCGAAGTTGAAGACTGGCTCCGCATGTATGAGCGAGTTATCTCTCACAACTGGTGGGACGACACATTGATGATTGATAATGTTGAGCGTTCCCTATTCTTTGAGGGGCGCAGCAGAGACTTGGTTAGACACCAATGAGGTCGCGTTAACAAGCTGGGGTCGATTGCAAGCTGAAGCTCCGTGGCATTTTCCGGCAGAGCGAAACAAACTGCCTTGCTGCCAAAAACAAGTTGGCCTCCCGTGCGCAAGACGTTCTCGCACTCTGTCAAAACGTCGACAACCGGACGTCTGAAGACGGCAAAGTGGTGAATGTGTGGAAGGGCATCGCCGATTAAGCTTTCCGCCTGCTTGTATGCAATGGCTGCAAGAGTTTCGACGCAACAATTAAAGAGTTCCGTCGGTTCTAGCACGAAAAAAGTCGCCGCATAGCGCCGCTGTACGCACGCCTCTCCAACACCGCTGCCACTTCGTCGTATGAGGACGTTCTCCCACGTCCTGCTTCGGCAGCTGAGGTTAGGCCTACCCCAAGCGCTAGGACAACTAAGGTCGTACGTCGGGAGCTGGAGGCAATAGCCTCGGCACTTTCCAACCAAGTGCATGATAGCTGCCCCTCATCGAGGCCATCGTGCGCCAAGAATTTGCAACCATGGGCTTTCCTACCACCTGCTCTGCGAATTGTGTGCCGAAACTTCTGTCCACGCTTCCTGATTCCACCGTTCTCCATCTGCACAGCACCGCCAGTTCCGCTCGACACAGCCCGCCGTTTTCAGTCACCAGTTCCGGGCGGACGTACCTCCTCAGAAAACTGAGGATTACGTCTCACAAGGTGAAGCTGCATTTTCGAACCCTGCCTGCAATCCTCGTCTTACAATACCGGCTCAACATAGCTTACTAGAGGTAGATGGTGTGACCGTCAAAGCCCTCATTCACACTTGGGCGCAAATTTCTATTTGGAGTGCTGCCATTCGTCGTCGTCTTCGCAAAGTACTGAACCCTGCTCCTTGTCATGTGCGTGTCGCTGACGGAGGTGCGTCCTCGGCGTCTGGAGTATGTGCTGCCCATGTCGACATCGCTGACCAACAAACTGCTGTTCTTTTTCCAGTGTTGCACCAATGCCCATATAACCTTATTCTCGGTCTTGATTGACTGTTCCGAAGGCCTACTCGTTGTTCAGCTGTCCTGTTCTGACGCCTCGATCGGCGAAATTGAGCAGAAGTCTCAGTTCGTATCCGTGAGCCACACCCGGTTACAACCCTATATTGCCGCTTATGTCCTATTGACGCCGAGCTCCCCTGTTGCAGACGGCTTATACAAGGCTTCGCCAATCACTGAGGGTCTCCTCATGCGCAATGTGGTGCTGCATTACACCCTGGTCGCTGTAACGGACAACCACGTTGAGCTACCGTTCATCAACTTCGGTTCATCCGTGCAGCTCCTACCGGAGGGCATGTGGCTCTCAGCTACTTCCCGTTTCGAAGACTGCCACGCTGCCACCCTGACCTTGGAATGTAACCTTGTTCATTCTGTCGACAAATCACCAATTTCAAAACCCGACCACCCTTACGCTGCGAAACTTTCCGCCGATCTACCGCACGCACAGCCAGTGAGCTCCTCCGATCCCTGTACTGTTATCGAGACATTTTTGACCTTGAGAACCGTCCACTCAGTAAGGCCACCACTGTAAAACGTCGCATCAAGACCGGCGATGCCAGCCCCATTCACCGAAGGGCTTACCGTGTATCCCACACTGATCGTAAAATCATCCAGGGGGAAGTGGACACCATGGTCCGCCGACTTAATGCAGGCTTAGATATAGAATGTCATAGGACGAGAGACGTCTTTGGGCTTCCCCCGTCGTCTTAGTAAAGAAGAAAGATGGTAGTTGGCGTTCTTGTTGGGATTGCCACCACTTAATCAGGATTACCTAAAAAGACGAGCACCCTCTGCCTCATTTACATAATGCCTTTGATTGCCTCCATGGTGCAAAATACTTCTCCTTCGAATCCCGATCCGGATAATGGCAGATTGCGATTGGCGACCTTGACCGGGAGAGGACAGCCTTTGTAACACTAGATGGCGTGTATCAATTCAAAGTCAGGCCTGCCTCTGCAATGCGCCAGCCACATTCGGATGCGTGATGGACTCTCTGATACGTGGCTCGAAATTGTGCACATGTCGGTGTTACCTAGATGACGTAGTCGATTTTCCCCCAATTTTGACACTCACCTTCACCGACTTGCCGATGTGCTTGATATGTTGCGGGTGTTCAGTTATACCCGAAGAAATGTCCCTTCGCGCAACGCGACGTAACTATTCTTCACGACGTTGGTGACGTCATTGGAGTAAGACCTGATCGCGAGAAAATTCGCGCCGTCCAGCACTTTTCTAAGCCGCAGTCAACCAAAATTGCGCGCAGCTTTGTCGGCCTGCGCTCATAATTTCTCCGCTTCATACTGGACTTCGCCATTATCGCCCGTTCCTTCACCGAGCTTCGAAAAAACGCGCGTTTTTATTGGCGCCCCGATCAAGCAGGAAGATTCTCAACCTTGGTTTCTCGGAGCACAGCGTCCCCGACATTGCAGCATTTCGACCCATCCGCCTCAACAGAGGTCCGGACAGATGCCAGTGACCACAGCATAGGTGCTGTTATGGCATAAAAAACCTGGTCCGAGCGTATTATTGCTTATTCGAATCGTCTCCTGTCCAGATCCGAGCTAAATTACTCGATCATAGAGCGCGAGTGTCTCGCCTTGGTGGGGGCAGTTCACAAATGTCTCGCCTTGGTGGGGGCACTTGACAAATGTTGCGCCTACCTCTACGGCCACCCATTCCTTGTTGTAACAGACCACCATGCACAATGCTGGCTTTCCTCGTTGGAAGACCCGACAGGACGTCTGGGGCGCTGGGCGTTAAGCCTCAAGAATACACCTTCTCCATCGCATACAAGTGTGCTCGTCCAGATACAGATGCCGACTGTCTCTCCCGCCACCCCGTCAAGTCAAACCCCCTGATACGTGCACGTTTGATTCCGACGCGTGTGTCAGGGCCTTATCTGATTTCCTACACTTAGGGAAGGAGCAACGTTGCGACCCTTCGTTGCGACACATAATTGAACAGACTGAGTCTGCAAATGTCGACCCGTCGCTTCACGCCTTCATGCTCAAGGATGGCGTGCTGAACCGCCGCAACTTTAGCACTGATGGTCAAGCCTTGCTGCTTGTTGTTCCCCAGCACATGCAGTTCTCGGTACTACCGCAGCTCCATGACATTTCCGCAGCTGGTCACCTTCGTTTAACGCGCGCCTATGACCGTACGCGCCGGCGCTTCTACTGTTGTGGTCTCTACAGTCTGTGCGCCGCTACGTCAACGCATGTGACTCTAGTCACCGGTGCTACACCCCACCTGTGCGGCCAGCCTGGCCGCTACCACCAGTAGACTTCCGAACTGAACCGTTCCATCTGGTTCGCGTCGCCTTACCGGGTCCCTTTCATGAATATAACTCAGGAAACAGATGAGTTGTGGTTACTACTGACTACACCACGCGTTTTGCCATTACCCGTGCCCTTCCGACAAGCTGCGCGCCTCACATTGCAGATTTTCTATTCGGTGACGTCATGATCCAGCATGGCGCCCCTCGACAACTTCTTACTGAACAAGCTCGGTACTTTCTGTCCAGAGTTTTCAGCTAAATTTTTTGTTGCTGCTCTACCGCCAACAAGATTTCGACTTTCCTACCACCCTCAAACGAATCTATTACAGGATGCCTTAGCCGAACAGGCACGGGCATGCTTTCTATGTACGTGTCACCTGACCAGCGTGACAGGGACAATGCGTAACCTTACGTCACATTTGTCTACAACTCTTCGCGACATGACATGACATGACTGGCCTCTCGCCCTTTTATCTTCGTTCGGCTAGGACGTGAACCGACATTACCGATGAACACATTGCTTCCTTCCTGAACGGCTGCAATGAAATATGCTAACGAAGCAAGCACACGGGCCAAAGTCACACGCCAAGTGGCTCGTGCAATACTCTCAGCATCGCAAATGTCGCGAACGTTTCGATATGATCGCTTTCACAGGAGTGTTAGCTGCAAAATTCCCCTGGAACACTCTTTTGTTATGGTCCCCCCCGTCGTCGATTGGGCCTGTCTCAAAAGGCTCTGTGGTGCTACAACGGTCCGTACCGTGTTTTGCGCCAGGTAACAGATGTTACCTATGAGATTTCCCCAGTACTGCGAATGGGTTCACCAAGTGGACATCAATCAGATATCGTCCATGTGACACGACTCAAGCCCTACCACGCGCCTACTCCTCTTCCTGCTACCTAGCACCGGGACGGTGCTTTTCCACCCGGGGTATGTTCTGTGCAAGATGTAGTGAAATCACATGCTTCCCGCCTGAGAAACCATGGGGCCATGGGCCCGCGCCATGAAGGCTACGCACCTAGCGCTGACAGGGAACAAGGAGGAAGACGAGAATTTGTCTCTCGCTCGTATCGCGGCCCCCTTGCATGACTGGGGTCTCTTCCTACTCGAACTGATTTTCTGTAAGCACCTGCCAATACACCACTATTCCTTGCGCCTTCCTCGCAACAATATAAACATTGAACGCCATTTCCGTAGTATTGTGGCTAAGTAATTTGGTTGCGCAACCCGTGGATGCCGGATTGACGCGGGTAGTATTCTGCTTTCTCATTGAGATTTTAAAGGAAAACAGCCGCGCTTGTAGTTGTCTTATCATGTTAAAATTTCAAGATTGTCTGAATATTTCGGACAAGCCACTTCCACGCGCGTCATATCCCTTCGTTAGGTTAGGTGAATAAAACCATCGATGTTCTAATCAAAGAAGAGCACTCTTAAATCTCCGCCCCCGAAGATGTCATTTTGCCGTCAAGTGTGTGCCGGTGGTGCCGTTTTTGGTACTTCCATTTCCGTTGGGAGTGTTATCATAAAACCATGATTTCACTTAAATCTCCTAACCCCTGGAAGCAAGAAAATATTTTAGATATAATAACCACCGACGAATAAACGAAAGTTTTGCGCCCAAAGAGGCGGTTCAAGTTTAGCACATACAGGATGAAGAGAGTTGTTTGGGATTTCACAATACCCCGGGTAACGAGACCGGGGTATTGTATTCAAACAATACCCCGGTCTCGTTACCCTCAACCTGCATTCGACGGCACTTTTGGATACCCATATTCCCTTCTGTGGCTACTGACATTTGCGGTCTGGCTATTGCGGTAGAAATGTGAGTTCTGCCCAATGTTCTCCCGAGTATAGGGCCAGGTGTTTCACAACTGAGGTCACGAAATATATAAAGGTATAAGCGAAAGCGAAATCTCTTTTTGGCCTTTTATATTTATAATAGCAATAGGTTGGCAAACATCGGCGGAAATCAACCATACGTATAGGTTCGTCTAGCTTTCTAGCAAATGTAGTTACAGTTTAAAACTGGGGGGGTTCTTTAGCGACGTATAGGGAACGGTCGGACGTGCCCGAAAGTAAGGGCTATTCGAGCATGTGTAACTTCGATTTCACGTAGCACACATATACCAATGAAAACACCCTTTGGTTATAGCAGTATATTTATGGTCGAAAATGTACAGACATTACCGCAAATAAGCTCTCTGGCTGTCCTGTAACAAAAATAAACCATTGAGAATTACAACTTGTGCACTTTATTTTCGAAGGTTGTTTGTGATGATGCTTGAAATACTATACACTTCTTGCTGACTTGATGCAAATGTCTTTATCCAACAAACCACAGCCAACGTTTGAAGCGCCTAAATAAGCTTTCTTCGTGCTATATAAATGTGCATAAACCTCTCACCCAATCGTACAAAGCAACCATGCCCTGACAAGCCAATAAATGCGAAGGCAATCCACGTGACTCAAAAAGTCATTTTGTTAATTTTGAAAGTGGCAGTCTCATGTCATTCAGATACTCTCCGAAAAACGCCGCCCAAACATAGTAATAAAGCAGAAATGAAGCAGATGCGTTCTGACTCAACTGTTGGATGGCAGGGATTTGACGCTGATCGAATTAATTATGTGCTCCAGGTGAAAATCTGACCTCGCGTCAATTCCGCAATTGTTTGAGCGCAGTGCCTAACCGAATTTGTCCTCACTCTAATCCCTTTGAGTGGAGGCAGCCATCTCTCTTCACTCCCTGAATTATAGATGCGAAGAAAAGGCTTCTCGTGCAAAACGTGCACTATTTCAGTGCCACGGCGACCACGATCCCTTTGTGCATTCTTAGGGGTGATGCCTTAAAAGACAAACGTAGCTTTTTCAATGAGGTTTTATGCACCGGGCAAAACAATAAAGAATATTTTCACGTCATCCGTGAAGCTCAGCCGGAGTCAATATAAACCCTATGTGATGCACGCTTAAGTGCACATCACGGCGGGAATATTCGCAGCGATTATTGTAGTCTTTTACAAGCTTGGGTGCGCCAACCGGCATGTCGATGTAAGTTGGCCTGACGGGTGACGAACAAGTCTGGCAACGAACTAAAAGCCGGGTTACTTGGTTGGTGTCCCAGCATGAACAAACATAGAGAGAACCCATTGCTACTTTGAACAGCAGACCCGCCGCGGTGGCTCAGTGGCTAAGGCGTTGCGCTGCTGAGCACGAGGTCGCGGGTTCGATTCCCGGCCGCGGCGGCCGCTTTTCTGATGGAGGCGAAAAGCAAAAACGCCCGTGTGCACGAGATTTCGGCGCACGATAAAGATCCCCGGGTGGTCAAAATTAATCCGGAGCCCTCCACTACGGCGCGCCTCATCGCCTGTGTTTCGTCGGTGCGTTAAACCCCACAATCAATCAATTACTTTGAACAGCAGTATTACAGGAGAACGTAACCAAAACAGTGTATTAAAACACCTTCTGTAATCAGGTTGAAACACATTGGAAGCATGTCGGGTAGTCTGCGGTGGAAGCACTCAGGGAGAACATTTTTGTACAGGTGGCAATTAGACGTAGTCGTTTTACAGTACTTGAGTATGGAAATACATAGGCAAAAATAGATTACAAAAATACAAACATACAGAACTATTTTGCACAATGGTACAAAATAGTTTGGCCACTATTGCTGCTGTGGCTTCGAGGGCTGTGAGAAAAAGTGGTTGCCGCTTGGACTGCGTGGCGTGTGACGTCGGCAGCAGATGATATTCGATTTGTCACCGACAGTGTTTTTAAGGGGTAACTGGCACACACAGTTTCAGGGTTTCAGGGCTCGTCGTCACGGATTGCATGGTGCAGTCTCAGGAAGCAGCGACCCCTACCAACACATGCTAGGTGGAAAAGTTGTTAGATGTGTTGTAGGAAGATGCCGGGAACTCCTCACTAATACGCACACTCCTGTCCTGTGCACTAAAAATATTTTTTTCTTTTTGTGAGCCCCTTACACGGCGAAGGTAAGTGCAAAAAGCCTGGACGATGGCGGGACCTCCTTACGAGACGATCGGTCACGTGCGCTCAGTATTTTGTTATAAGTTTTCTATTTATCGACCGGGCAACAAATACTTTCAACATCCCAGCCTTTGGAATGCCTTCTCTTCGTGCTGAGAATCACCCGAGGAGCGTCATTGCAAAACAAACTGCGCATAAAAAGAAGTGAACAATGGCTGAAGCGTAATCAGTGCGCAAAAAGCCATTTGCGCTTATCGAGTTAAAATATATTTGAGGAAAACAGTCCGACAGATCGCATTGGAAGAAGCACGTAAGTGATCATACAAGTTCATGCAAGCTGTTGCGGAAGGCGCCACATGGCCGTTGCCATTTGTAAAGGTCCGACCCAGTAGAGTGCGCAGTTTTTGTCGTTGCTAGGATCTAACGAAAGGACGTAGCGAACAACACTAAAATACAGAGAGGCCAGGGGAAACAAATGTGGACAGGATCAGACTTTTTAAGGCCCAGTTGTCTGGCGGTATCGGAACCACGATGAACTGCCAATATATGCGTACACTGTGATAGGGATAACTACAACCCGTTTGGTTCAATACGGGTGGAATCAGAACTTCAGAATGAGCCATGTGGGACTGAAAACTGGCTTAAACGCCCGGGCCAACGACTTCTTGTGGGCTTTGTAGCTTTGGAAATGTTGTCGATGACAATAACAATGTATGTGTCTGTTCGCTAACAGGCATAAAAATCGAACGTAAGTTATATCGTACACCTAGTAGATATATGCGCTGGTGTGGTGCGCAATGAGTAAAGACACGTTTGCATGAGATGGAAGCAATCAGGAGCGTGAAAGTACATGTGTAGCAGGTTGTTTCACTGCCGGTTTGTTCGTAATGGTACAGTTGTACTTTTGTTGATGAAGAATCCAACGCCCAAGATCTCCGCAGAGATTTGTAGTTATGGGAGCAACTACAGTGGAAGGTGACCCTTCACGACAGGCAGCAGGTGGCCGCGTAGATACTACCGATGTTTCCCGATAGACTAAACAATGGCGAAACACTCGTGCTGTGGGATAGAGTAGTTCTGGGAAGGCGGCAAAAAGGTGCAGGCGTAAGCAACAACGCTTCCTCGAAGTTTGGTGCCGAGTGCAAGAGCGCAGCTCCTATCTCATGTACACGAACTTCTGTGTGCAGAATGGCATTTTTTGCTCGTTGCGGAGACTTAGGGCGAATCCTAAAGTAAGCGTAGATGCGAGCTGTCCGACGTCCTGTTCGCGCTCGTCAGACCACGTGCAACAGGTTCCACATTTCATAATGTTTCTTGATAAGAGTCGGATAATAGAGAACTTACAAATACAGCCGAAATATGACGGCAGTCTAAAAACTGTGAAGGGACGTATGTTCGGACGTATGAAGGGACGTAAAAATTGATGACAGCAGAAATCATGTTCTGTTCCGGCCGTTTGCCAACCCTGCCTACCACGTTCCCGAAAATTTAATTACTCCCGGCAGGGAACTGGCATTACTTCGTGTTGAACGGAATACCTATATTCGCACTGCATGGGCAGACCTTGTCAATGCAAGTTGAATGTTCGGATTAAATAGAAGAAAAAACTTAGCATATCGCCGAGATAACACCAGCTTCCGAGTGGTTCCGAGTGTGTTCCGATTGTGTTGCAGCAAATAAATTAGGATGTGTGCTTACTCAATAACCGTACCAACAACTTTGTCTCTGTTGTGGATATATCAGTGCTGATTTGGGGCTGAAAGGGGTGTCAGAAGAAGACGCCTAATTGCTGAAATCAGTATACGGTTGTAGCCAGGGCAGGTTAACAATGTAGGATACCGCCGTGTCTGACACAGGCGTCAAACGTACACTTTCTGGTATCAAAATAGCTTTTGAGCGCTCAATTATTCACCGAGTAGTTCAATCCCGTGCGAAAGGGGAAAGGAATGTCCGAATGATAATTCCCGTCTAGGGAAAGCACTCAATAAGAGAGGTGAGTGCATTCATATTATAGAACCTGTCGCAGTGAGCCGGAATATTTTTTCTTTGAATGGGAGCGATCACAGCGTTAAAAACGGCAATCAACGCAACGTTGAGGAGCCTCTTTACCACTTGAATGCTGCCTAATGTAAATTTCATGGTGTTGGCATGATACCAGGGCATTGTTTGAGCTAAGGAAGCTCAAGCCTACAACTTCAGTTTCAGTCTTAGTGTGCATGCGTCTTTGTTCCGATGTATGTGCACACTAGCATGCATAATGAGAAGGATGCTACGGCCACTTAAAAATACTAGGACCTGCCCGGATGTTATCTGTAAAGATTTATGCAATCTCTCATTCCAAATGTGCGGTGATGTAAATGTACAACTTAACTGGGGATTTACCGGAAATTTATTATTTTAACTATATGGTCCGGTTGATAAACCTGGACATCAAGACCATCATGTGAGTGCTCTGTGCTTTACCAGAACCTGTCGCCGTTTGGAGACCAGTAGGTTGTCCACACATTGTCTCGTCGTGCGTTACGTGCAATTTTTTTTGTGCTCCGCGCATCCTAACCGTGACTTCAGGATTTGAAATACGGGCTTCCGAATGCTAATGGCACTGACGTGCTTAAGGGGCTTGCAGGTATCCAGGCTTGATGTAGAGATACAGTTCGCTCAGACAGTACATATGGGAAAAAACGGTGTCATTGTTTTTATAAAAATTGGTATATTTTAGTGAACGCAGTCTTCAGGTATAAATAAAATCGGAAGTAAAAAATGGTTTGTCTTGCGTGCTCGCATGACTGCAGATGGCTGAATATGCGCATTCTATGAAACACGACATGTGCCCATATGTCAACATCGTTGCCCGTATATATTGCCTTTACAAAAATTTCTATTGCTGGGGATCCTTTGAGTCTTGATTTAAAGGCATTACCAGAGACCGGTCTGTGTAGTTTGTGCACGCGTGACAATATTTTCGTGACATTGGTTGCATGTGTGGGATTCTGCTTTATTAATTAGGTCGGGACAGCTCCCGTCAGCAGCACTATTCCTCAAATGCTTCCAGGCGGAAGAGCAGAAGCAACCCGTGACATGATAGGAGCTCACTGATATACCGCCCTCCGAGTGTGCATTCTGGCATAATCCAAGACAGTAGTATTCACATTCGTCGCACTATTCAGCACCCTCAAATATGCTAGAGGAGTGCATACAATTCTACTTTACAGAAACTCCGCTTTAGAACGTCACGTGTGCCAGCTGGCGGTACTGTTAGCGGGCTTGTAGCCGAACATACCTGAGGGAGCACGAAGTGACAGAGAAAACATGAAAAAGAAAAAAAGAAAGAAAGAAGAGAAAGAAAAGAAAAGAAATAGAAGACAGAGAGAAAAAGAAAATGCAGACCTTAAATCATACCAAAACACGCGATCGCCAACTATTGAGGAACAGGACAGAAAACAGAACTAGGCCAGTCATAAAGATGAAGCCTAAAACATAATAATAAGTGAACAGTTTGCTACCACGAAAATTCCAGGTCTGGCTCAAAATGCCGACAACTGTAGCATGCAATATTAAGGTAAAAATTCGTGAGAATTTGAGCCCTACGCGAAGGTAGATCATAAGGGGCAACCATTTCATGTGAGGTGGGCAGATCGCCTCCCTTTCACTAACACCGAAATTGATGCCGAGTAAAATGTACCATCTATAAGTGAAATGCAAAATGTGAACTTCAAAAGCATACTCTATCGAACCGACCATTCTATGACGTAATAACCACCTGAAAATAAAGAACCACAGGCTCCGTTTGCAATAAAGATCACCATCTCACTGAACGTTACTGAACTTCCCACTCTGTGTTATTGCACTACATGTTCTATGGTTGAGAATACCGCCAGTATCCTAACATGCCAGGTGTATCTCCCGAGTTTCTTGCAGCAGAAGCGCGCCCGGACTACTGACCCTAAGGAAGCGCTTGTTGACCTGAGCCGCACACTGTCGATGATAGCGGCAAATGCACTGAAGTAGGTCCGAAGGTGCGGTCGCTCTGGAGAACATACTGGCTAGTTGCAATTCCCGCGTGATTTTTGATCTCTGTAGCAGGGTATAAAACTGGCGGCTCGTATGCAATGCTTGCAGTGTTAGGCATTCAGTAATGCTTTGTGCTAAGAGCTGCATAACCTGATTAATTAAATGAGTTATTTGTTGCTCGTGTATACGTTGTTGTACCATTAGACGGTGATCTAACCAAGGAGGAGTCGCTTTACTTTTTTATTATTCGTGGCATCTTTATTTGCGAGCGGATGTCTTTGCCCTATTCCCATAGGAACGTCATGAAGTGCTGGGGAATTATGGTTGTCTGATTTTTGTGATTGAAATGGACTGCTTCTCGTTTTTGTGTTCCATTTTACTTGGAAGGCTGCATTCGTGTTTCCCGCTGGGCTTCAATGCTCTACAAATCTGTTCAGTTAGTGGTTAGTGTCACCTACTCTATCGTTGGCATTATGCAGGCAGTCATTATGAGCTTCTTTCTAGCAACTATATTCATCACAGAGCTGGCATATAGATTTCTCAATCTGACAGACTCATTCGTCAGCTGCAGCACAGTTATGCTCACGTTCAAGGAAAGATTCCCTGGGTCGACGCTGCGCGTCCCTCCTTTCTGTGTGAAAAGTCGCGATCTCTGCGTCATTGGGTTCCATATTTTCATCTGCGCGAACTCTACCTGGAAGAAGTTTATAATTGTGGCGTATATTGACTCCGCTTTATAAGAGTTTCACCATTTTAAATGCTTACACGTTGACGGGCTATTGGAGCAGATGGCTGTTCTATTGAATTCCTGTTTGATGCTATTCGTTTAAGGATTCAGTTACGCTAGGAGCTGTGGGTACCTAGCGAGGGGACCAACGCGTTTACTTGCAGTACTTCTTTCCGTCTGTCGAACAATTATACGGCGTTTTCTCATTGCGTTTCCACACCATCCGCACACTAGAGCCCAGGCGTGTTGCCGCTTGGTGTCCAGGGTGATGGCATAGAAGAGAAACCAAAAACGGTGCTGATATTTTAGGAAGATGAAATGAAATAAAAGGACATACTTCCTCCTGCCGCAAAACAATAGCCGGAAACATTTACCTCCTAGAACAACGTACATTTGCGGTTTGTCTGTCAGACAAGCCCAGTACAAATATGCGCCTTCAAAGTATCAGGCGCAGTGGAAGGACAACAGTTTGGCAACTGCTACGCGATTCTATAATTGAACGGCGTAGAAGAATTCTCCCCGCAATGTCGAGTTGAGAAGGTGTACCAGCCGATATGTTTTTTCTCCTCAATGTACAATTTATACGGAGAGCGCTATGGAAGGCTGCAGATTAAAAAACCTCAGAACCAGTAGCGCTCACTGCAGAAAATGACGCGCACGTGCGGCTGCAGTTGTAAAGGCAAAAAAATTTAGTAATGTTCTCTGTTCATTCATCAGGAGCACTGTGCACGAGAAACGCTCCTTCGTCTTGCAAGACACGAAGAAATGGGAATATATATCCCGAACATTGATTGCGAGAGCTTGGGAGGACAAGCTTGCTCTTTCGCGCATCCTGGCTGGATATGTCATTAATACGTGAAGGACGCCCAGTGCAAGTGTTTTTATCGAGTCAATACAAAACTGATTTGCACCAAGCAGAAGCATCTGAACTTCTTTTTTGCCAGGAAATTGTGACCAAACCTTTTTAGAGTGACTGCGTAGCATTTAGGAAAAGCTGAAGATGAATCTATTGCGCACTATGATCTCAATTCAGACATGCCGTTTGCATCAGATGGCATCAGATGGCCTTTGGCTTGAAGCCGACCACCTTCATAATTTTATGAAAGATGTATGTCGTCAACAAATAATGGCGTGATCTCGCTTAGCTGGGTATTGAGTTGGATTTTTTGGGCTCTAATTCCGGTACTCAACTCATCGCATGTCTCTTCAAACCTCTGCATCTTGCAAGAGGTCATGTGCGTTCGCGTGAGGGGCAACGAGCATAATCAGGTATGTATTGCAAATGGGCATAAAAAAACAACATGAGCGTATCTTCCAAAAACTACAAAGCCGCCGACAGTTGCAAACCAGCTTCGCCAAGAAATGGGTCAATCATGCAACAGACTCTGACACCCTTCTGATATTGAGCATTCACTAGTTTGACTAGTGCTGGGTAGAACCACACTCTGAGAGCAAGGTAAACGTAGCAGAAATAACCTCCCCCGAGGCGCGTCATCTTAATAGGCTTGATGAAAGAGATCCCGATATCAGTGATTCCACATATAGGGGAGCCACATTTTGCGAAACCAAATAAGCGATATCCAAAAAACGGCCTTTTGATACTATTACGGCACAGCAAAAACGCCCACCTAGTATCGGCATGATACATGCGTGAAAAGAAATAACTGGGGACTACAGTTGACCCCCCTTATTACTTTATTATAGTGCCCGTGGTCAAAGTTGATTAAAATCCGGACTTACTAGATGGCCTTCGGCATAAAAGTAACGAAACGAACCGAAGAGGGTGTGCCTCACTCAGTAAGATGGAGGACCCGCTTCCAAGAGAGGAATCTACCACACAGAGACTCATATCGGTTCCTGGCAGCACAAGATATTTGAGGACGATTGTAATTATAGTTGTTGCTATGGGATGATGGAACTAATTTTTCCGCAAGACGACCCATATGGGAAGACTTCTGCTCATGTTTCATGGCTCCGGTAATTGTGTCGAAGGCTTTTCAGCCGATTATTTGGCGCTATTGGAACTGGCAGAAGGTGAGCGATGATAGATTCTGTTTTTTTTTCTGGACGCAGTTTGGTAACCTGCATACAGAATACCCGGTGCGATGTCATTGTTCTAAACAGCAATGGTAATCCAGATGCAACAAGGAGCGAGCAGCAACTCGAAAAATAGAGGAGAGAAACTTTGCAAAACGAAAATTTGTTCATTTGCATCTAGTCCCGTCTCGTTATACAACCCAGGTGGAATGATAGATTGTTGTTTTAGAGGCGGAGCATCTATTGCCCGAGGGGATGTCTCTTGTCTGTGCCCCATCCGCACCACCTCTGGTGATGATTGTGGGAGAATGCCCCTAGGGATTGGTCAAACAAAAAATCCCTCCCGAGTTAATTGGCGTTCAACCACCGTCGTCACCTTCACGCAGAGGACAAAGCTGCGAAGAGAAGGGTGTGTATGTTTCTCTCAGCCGTTGCACCAACGTCAGAATCCTTTACCTAATCAATGCTTAGATGCAAAGCATCTCTTGCTCTGCGAGATACCACTTGTCTGTGCCCCGTCCGCAGCGCCTCTGGTGATGATTGTGGCACGATTCCCCTAGGGATTGGCCAACCAAAAAAACCCATCACGAGATAGCTTCGCGTTCAAACCACCGTCGTCAACTTCCCTTGGGGGAACCTATCAAGAAGGAGAAGAATACAAAGCTGCGAAGAGGAGGGAGTGTACGTCGCGAATTCATCATGAGATAGCTTCGCGTTCAACCAACATCGTCATCTTCCTGTAGGGTTACGACTGAAGAAGAAGAAGAAGGTTAAGAACACAAAGCTCTGGCGAGAAGGGCGCGTACGTTGCTCTCATCCGGTGCACCAACGTCAACAACCTTTACCTCACCAACGCTGACGGAGACTACCGATTCTACCACAGAGACGACAACATCAACACGAACATGATCAACGATTTTCGGCTACTAGAGAACCACCACCCACTCACCGTCATACTACAGTACTTGCGTGCCTTTGCCACAGGTGTGGACCCGGACGCGGAATTCCCTCTGGCGCTACTAAACACCAGATCACTCAACATAACAGCAACACAATGGAACCACACGGAACCCCCATGATGCTTCGCAATCTTATCAGTGTTTCACACGGGAAGGTGGTGTATGTTTGTTCAGCTATTCTGGAGGTCGACGGGCTACATTATCAATGGTACAGTAAGGCACGAGACTACAAAGAACATGCTGAGCGGACACGTCGTTGCTGTGAGCCGACACAGGGCCATTCTGACAATTTAGTTTCGATGCAGAAGCACGGCATTACAGTCTAAAAATGTTTCTTGGGAGTCAGAAAAGAGGTCCTGGTTAAGGTAGCCATCGATAAGTCATTGATATGTATTGGAAATATTTGTCTACCGCATTGCGCACGTTCCCGAAAAAAAATCACCTTATTGTTTAATGCAGCACCTGGGCATGAAATGTTATCTGGTTCGAGAAAGAAGCGTCAGAGGATACAACAGGGCGATGATGCACTACGCCTGCTCTACTGACTACAATAGCAGTCGCTCCTTTGCACATTTTTTATAAAGTATGGTTACGTAATCATTTCTTCATGTCCACTACTAAGAATGCAGCATTGAAAGATCTTGCGAGCAGGCTGCTCACGCCAATAAATATAAGTGTTCTGTGCTGTGAAATTATACGTAAGGCCCCTTCTAAGCACAGCCATAGCGCACATATTCGGACGAAGAAAATAAGCTGTTTGCTGGGCACGCAATCCGGCTCCATGACGTGACACAGCCCCGATTGCTGTATTCGCTTTATTTACAGTGATTAGGGGTGCAACGTGCGACCAAGTCAACAGCGAGGCAATCTGGGCCCAACTCTACCTAAAGTTTCTCTTCTACCGACTATTGCTGTGCTTTGACAATCTATTTCTGTTTCTAGACATTATTCCAGCTAACTGATTCACACGACGACATTTCGAACATTAGCGCACACCTAGCAAGCGCTACAAATATTTTAAGACAGAGTTTCTACGCAAGTTAGCTATTACCTTTTTATGTCTACAAGTCACAAATTTATGCAGATAACCTCTCCTCAGCACATTTTGCAGATGTGGATTTTCAAGTCAGTAAGAAATGGATCGCGTCGGACTCACCTAACTTCTTACGCTCCGCTCAGCATTGGTATTCCAAATATATATAAGGTAATCATAAGTGTTCGGAGAACATTTTCCCTAATGCTGAACATGATGCAAGGAAATGTTTTTCCCCTTGGTAGCCACCCAGTTAACCTCCGCCAACTACGTGAAACAAGTCGCGTGCCATCACTTTAGTTGCATTGTACTGCTTGAATGGTAACCTGCAGGTGAAGACAAAATAAATCCTCAGGAAAAGAACGTCACAACTACCCTGCTGTCGCGAGAAAAAGCACGACGTATACTATTTCTTATGTTGTTTTCGGTCAACTTTCTCAGACTTTTAAAAAAATTGACCCATTACAAAAGGCTGTTCTTCAAAATTAGCACTGTCACTCTGTCATAACGAATTCTTTTTAACAAAACGTGTCTGAGGTATCAGACGAAAAACTATATTTTATCAACTACGCATACAAGATTGCTGTAGTGCTTGTATGTGAGTGGTAAAGATTGTGCAGCATCTAAAGTGTTGATGTTGTACAGTTCTGGTTTTGTGGTATCGCCGTCTTAAAAGCAGGTGTGGTATTATACACTGCAATTTATTGAGTAAAATGTGTTAAATTTCTTTGCTACATCTTCTTAAGAGATTTTAGAAAATGTTTTATCTACAAAAATAACCTCGCTTTAGAGCACATATATGTACTATCGAACAAAGACACCACTTTTCTTGTATATCAAAAACAAACATTTACTGTGACACCTTATATATCCCACTGCTCACAGGTGACAATTTTCTTGAGAACGGGAACCCTTCTAATTTGTGGAGTAACTACACAAGAGATGAGTTCGACGAAAAAGCGAGTTGCTTCGTTGAGCAATACGGAAAGATTGTGGATGCAGTAACAAATATGCCCGTATGTCTTCATGTTGATTGCATCTATTTCGAAGTGTACACTTTAATTACCATCAGCGCAGAAACGTTGTTAGAGCGCCCTCAACAAATGGCATGTCCAGGAAGGTGGGAGTTCTTATCTACTCCAAAATTTATTTCCTGCTACTAGAACCTTGCATTCAGCAGCGATCTGCTTAAGCAGGCAATAAATGCCCGATATGAAAATTAAGACCGACTACGCATCGGCCACCTCATGACTTCCTCTCTGTAACAATAACAGGGTAGACGGTTTTGACCATTGTGTAGCTAAAAAAACATCACGCAGTACCTTAGCATGTTACTCTAAGCTGCGTTGCTCGCACCTTGAAAAGGCGTTTGCACATACTTAAATACTATAAAATGTTTATCTTCTTTTTGAAGCCTCTCACACATGCAAATTTTGTGTACATTTTATAGTGATAAAAACGCAATAAATAAATTTCGCGAACCTTATATAAGTCATGTTTTTTAGAAAACTACTTGGGTAGCTCATTAGGGAAGAACACTTTTTGAGCAACACCGATGCCGACGCTGATTTGCCCCATTAGCAGTTGTGTGTGCGCACTATAAAACTTGTCTTGAACATTTGTACGACTTACCTTTAGTAGGAGAAACCATTCGTTATTTGAACGTACATTTCCTATGTTGAGAAAGTAGTGCATATAATTCCTATGGTTTTCGGCTCCCGCAAGGGTATAGTAAAACATTCCTGCTGGAAACTCTATGCGTCGCTTTCACCATTTCTATACCACTTCCTCGACACATGCGGGCGACATTCGTCCAGATCTTGTGAAAGTGGTTTTGGCATTTGTACGAGTAAACACCCTAAGTTTTTTGGATATATTACGGGCTAGAATCAATAAAGGCGTATCTACCAACGTATGATTGTTCCTACAGCTTTCCAAGAAAGTGAAAGGGTAGGACTTTCCTCAAGTTACGGGACAGTGGAATGATGTTTCCGTTTTATTTTCTGACCACGCTAATTATCAAATAAAGCGCCCTCTTCATTGTATTCCACAACTCGTTCCGCTCACTCGCAGCCGACAGGGGTGACCTTTTGGCCACCACCATTACCTTCACCTCTCAAAATGGCTAATATTGCACATGCTTATGCGACCTATCCTTGCCTCTCCTGCTCCCGTGCTTCCCTCTATCGAGCTATCTCAAAGCTATACCGCGACGCTCCTCCTGCCCTGCTGTTTTCTTTCTCGTAGCGCGGAATCTCCAATTAGGGGCTCGATGCCACAACAAGCCCCCACCCCAATCAACATTCACGTGAATTAGAACACACCCCGACAGTTTTCCAAAACCAATCAAGATTCACCTCTTTTCCAAATACCATTTCATGCCACAGTGTAAATTCGTCATTCAGCAAGGCATCCTCAAGGACATTATTAGGGATTGCGCAATTATCCAGCCGGTCTATCGAGCCCGACTGTCTGAATTCTCTTGCTATGGGCAGAGCAAGCTATTGTTGTCGAGGTCCCTAAATATAAATAAACTTGCGTTGTTCCAAACGTTTATTTGAGCAATACGGCCCATACATTACTCAAATAAGGAACCACGTCGTTTTTAAATCGCCAAAATAGATTTTTTCGGTCCCTCTGTTCTTGGGGTTTCTACCCCGAAATTTGAGTGTATTTTGTACATCAGCACGGCCATCTTTTGTACAGAGATCAGAGGCACTCGTGTTAAAAAATCCCGCTACAACACCAACAGCAAATTTCTGTTTTATTGTATTCGTGGTGTTTTATCCCCAATTTTGTTTTTAGAGACATTCAATCATAGCAGTTTCTTTAAAAATCGCATCGAAATCAAAAAGACCAAGGGTGTTAAAAACTACATAAACTCATTTCAATCATTTCCCGCCCTTGAAAAAGGGAATTTTAGCTTCCTGGCTTTTAGAATTGCTACAAGACGATGGCTATTTTATGACCTCACGTTTACTAGCTCATGAGGTATTGAAGGGTGCGCGGTTCAGTAAGTGATTCGTTTAGTGAGTTCGTGGGTCATTTAGCACTAAGGTTCTTAATTCCATAGTATAAATTAACATAAACGCTACCCTAAATACTGTGGTTGTCGAAAATCCTCTTTCTTAAGTTAAGTTACAAAAACACAGGAATTCTGTTGCCAAGTATAAATAAAGTTTCTTCCCATGATAGCTAATATAAATCTGTTTGTCCATCGCTTAGCTGGATGGAAAGCGTACTCTAAGAGAAAACATTGCGGACAACGGTGGCATCAGAGCCGCCTACCGAGTGAGTATATTAGTTCTCTATATTTGGGCTGTGTTCGACAACAGCTTTTTTCGAAACGTTTACTACATAAAACATATGATTACAACTCGAGACAAAAGAAGTCGGATTAGGGTACAGTCCCATTTTGTGTTTTTCTCTGGTAGTTATGGAAAACACATAGCACTGGGAAATATTGCATATGATTTCCTCGTGTTTGTTGCGTATACTTACGATAGTCTGTAGCTTTTGTGAAGCAGTAAGTTACATTTAAAGTAATAAATATCGTTTCATTACGCAACTATATAAAGCTATTTGGTGCATTCATATATAAAATTTTGGTGCATTCCTGTATTAGTTCGAACTATTTTGATCAGAGTACCATGGGTATTATGCCTAAATGTTTTTTTCCTTGTGATGCCCCTCCTGCTTGGGCCCTTCAATGGGCTTGCAGTATGTTTTAAATAAATAAAAATTTCGACGTCATTAAAAAAATGGGTAGCGATTTGCGCGTTGAACCAAACGTAATGAAAACCTCATTATATTCTGCTATCACAGTCCCATACTACCCCTTTGTATAACCCTACCCTGCAATGCTCCTCACATTGACTCCTTGGTTGATGGTCAACGGAAAAAAAATTCCCCGCATTTTCCCGAGGGGAAGAATTGTGAAAGTGCGAATGCACAAGTTGAATTTGCGCGGTTCGGTAATGTTCGCGAAAGAGAGTTCACACACACACACAACTACAAAGAAAGAACATGCATTTATTCACAGACACCTATTTGTGTTGTCGTTGTACTTGATTGCTAGAGCGGATGTCAGCTTTGAAAGTTCGTGTCAGTACTCCTTTAAGCGGGTGCATTAGCCCTTCTCACGCCCGATTCCTGGCCAATCCTCCACGTGGGTATGTGCCAGGTCAGCGGCCAGGCAGCGCGCGCCCATCTCCCCCCGTAGCTAGGGAAGACGAGGAGCGCGCGCACCCGCAGCTGTTGCTATGCGGACTACGGTGGCGGACGATTCAGGCTCGCTTAAGGAAGTGCATTCGCACTTAATAAAATTTTTATACGGTGAATCTCAAAGCGTTCATTCAGATTTTATGATATCGTTTAGCCAGCGTATCCGTGTTGCTCGGGGAGGAGCTACGAGAGGCATCTACCTTATGTCCTTTAATGGGCCTCTCAGCGCCTCTATAGTGACGCTTTTGTATGAATTTGGCAATGCTGAAACCATTCCTGCTTTTATTACTCACAAGCAATATGCACAGCAGCAGCAGTCAAATTGAGATCTCAACAAACAATTTCTTACGTCTCTCCAGACTTTATGGCTGCAAGTGGAACCGGTGTAAATCTGTTTTCTAGGACAACGGCACCAACACCTTGCGAGAAAATGTATTGTTTTCAGCACAAAGAAAAAACACCACGCATGTAACCAATGCCGCGTTAAGGTATGGTCTCAGTTACATGAGGACGATCGTGTCTTCGGAAGCTTCCTTTTTGAGACTTGTAATGTCCCAATAATTTGAATACCTAAGTATGTGGACAGCAGTCAGTGGAAGCATCCTATATAAGCCGGCGAAATGTCCCTTTAATGGGAGACATTACCAAGTGCCCACATCTGCCATCAGCCCCGCCAAATCGCAATCTAACTGCTTAAGCGTTGGTTAAGATCCAGCCAGTGAATATTTTCTGCCGTAGAACGGGTGAGACTTCGTCGTTGCGCTATACTCAGTTCATTTAGGAGGGGAACACTTTTGTCAGCAGTCCTGCGGCTCTTTATAAAGAAAGGTTGTATGTAACCAACCTGATAAGCTTGTAATTCTTATGCTTTGGAAAGATTCTTATTGTGGGAGAACACAACAATTCATAAGCTATGCTGAACAATCGTCGCGAAAGGCTGATATTACAGGGAGGCTGCCTTTGCGTCCGTAATCGCAATTTTAGGCTTCAATAAGCTCCTCAAACCCAGAAGACCAATTCACGTTCGTGACATTTTGTTTTGGCGTGTTCTACTGCACTTGGAATGTGCCTCAAACCCAGAAGACCAATTCACGTTCGTGACACTTTGCTTTGGCGTGTTCTGCTGCACTCGGAATCTGCCTAAACTGTTCTTATTCTTCACCTTGCGACGCTGTCACGATAAGCCAGCACTAGATATTTTGTTTTTTGCACGCCATACATTACTCACTTTTGCAAAATTAGGCAGCTAGGTATTTTTGTCTTACTACAAAAGGCAAATATTGCTTATGCTTTGGTGGTGTTCTGACATATAAACATTGGCAGCACATCTACTAGGTTTGATATCTTTGGCTGTATAAACGTCAATTCAAGTGTTCTATTATCTGGCCGCATGTGTGCTTGTAGCTTGGCCTCCTCGTCGGTAGGCTATGCAGTCCATACTTCAATGCAGCGCGACCAGTTTCCTCCCTGATCAACATCACCTTTGCTGGTAACATAGTTCAGTACCAAACAAAAATATCCAACGGGAAATTACAGGTATTCCTCTTGAAACACTTTGAGGCCCATTTGAACATTTAGGCCGCGCTTTCGTTTTTATGAGTGATCTGGCTCTCGTGCTTCAGCGCAGTGATTTTGATAGCTGGCACGTGATGTGTTGGCAATTGCTTCCTTTCAAGATATATATTCACAATAAATATTTTTTTCCGCATGCCGATGGTTGTGCTAGCGTGACAGCAGGGGCAAAAAACCATTTCCTCTCCTGCTGAAGGGCCAGATCCTTTTTCGCCATAACAAATAAATTGGTGTTCGACAGAAAAACACCAGCAAGAGTCCTCGGTACGTAAGGTAGTAGCAGTTCGCTGATGGTGGAGAGCAGAAGCAAATATTCGTAGAGAAGGTTTTTGTCCACCTCCTCATCGTCATCGTACATTGGATGGTAGCACAGCGCCATGAAGGCCAGTGACAAACGTCTCGCAAGGAAATCAATGTTGTAATTCAGGCGGCTGATATTGCCGCTTCCTGGGCAGGTGTAGGCCATTTTTGGTCGCGCTCCAGCACTTGTATTGTACCGTCTGCTTTGCCTGTTTGGTTTTTTTTTCTTTCGTCGTCGCTGTTCCGAACGGGGCACGTCGGGAGTGGACGGCAATTCGGCTTGCTTGCGGCTGTCTCTATTACTCGGAAGGCGACGTCAGTGCACCGGGAGGAACCGGTAGGGTCCAGCGCACGAAACCTACGCGATTCTGTGAAGGCAGCGTCACAATGCGGAGAGCATCCCCGCACTCTCAGGTGCGGCGGGGTGGCGGGGGCACAGGGAAGGAAGAACCCATGGGGACGGCGGAGGAGCAAATGTGCAGTACGGTCCGACGGCCCGGTGTAGTCTACTTAAGGGATTGCGAGCGGGAGCTTACGGTCAGTCGATGGAAGATTTATTAACGTGGAAGTCACTGGGGATGGTCTGGCGTGACGCGTCTTTAGCGGAAGTCTGTCGGTACGCTTGCGACAGAACGACCAGCGCCTCGTCTACAGGATCGAGTTCCCCTTGTCGTCCAGGTCACAAAGCCGACCAGACCCTGTAAACGGGCGCCAAGAAGCATAAGCAGCTGCCCGGCGAAGCCGACTCTATTTCGCCATAATTTTCTGTCATGTGAACTTGCGGTTATGTATGGCCGCGCCTAGGGTTGAGATGTATGCCTCCTGCTAGAGAGTTTCTTGTGTAGTTTGCTGCTTGCGTACTTGCTATGCTTATTTTTTTTGCCTCAGTAATTTGTGTTTGGCGGATATGTGTTTCTTTATTTTAGTAGGCGTAGTTATTACCGTACTTTATTAACCCAGCGCGCATGTGCTTCGCACTGTATGGCGTCATAGGGTTAGTTCCTGCGCACTAGAAGGCCAATGTCCCCGTAAAGGTTTCTTTTGTATTTTTTGTCAAACGAGCTGCGTTGCCATCTAATCTCGCCTTGTTCATGCAGCAAAAATATTTATTTAGAACATACTCGTGCACTTCTGTCAACTCTCAGTATCTCAAGCAACTTTGGCACACGCGCGCACGCACGGGCCGTGCACGCTGCAAAAATAAATAATTGTTGGGTCCCTTGATTGTGTGCTCGAGCGGTCGCAGGGGCTTGGTGGCAATTAGTGGCGCCCGCGACAGAACTGGTTGGCCACCGGGTCGATGTTGCTGGGGTCCGAGAGGTTCATTCGAAGCTGATGCAGCCGCGGACTGGCGTGATGTTTTAGTCCACATGGTGCAGCCAAATTTGGACAGGTTTCTCTTCATGGGACGGTTGTTTGACGTGAAGGCAGCGTACTTCCTGACATGGTTGAATAGCGAAGGTGCACGAGTTCTCTAGTGGCCTGATGAGGTTAACGAGTACGAGGGATGACAGACTAGCATTGAAGAGAAGTTATCGGATAGGAAGCTAGAATTTTGGATCGAGCAGGAATGGAATAAAAAGCTTGGAAAGGCAGAGAATCAATTCTCTGCCTTCAGCGGGAAAGGCAGAGAATCAAGAAAGAACACGAAGAGGAGCAGGGTAAACGCTCTGCACAGGTTGAGCAGAGAAAATACAGAGTGAAGAGATAAGGCTAACTACAGAGTCAAAGCAAGGTTGTCATCATGGCCCAGCCAAGGTTAGACCGATTGCTCTCTATGCAACAGTTCGACTTAAAGGAAGTACTCTTGCTGGCATGGCTGGATAGCGAAGTAGCACGTGAGTGCTAATCGCGAAATGATTATTACGCGGAAGAGCGGCGACAGACAAGCGACGAAGAGAAATTATTCTACATGGAGCGACGTCTGTAGGTCGAACAGGAGTGGACAAAGGAGGTCGGCCTAGGCGCCAAGGGGGACAAGCGTGTGCTCGAGAGGCAAACGCCAATTTTCACGAGGAAAAGAAAAGGAGGAGAGGAAACGTTCTGCAGAGAACAATCAAAGACGGCAAAGGGATAAGGAGCCGCCGAACTAGCGAGTCGAAAGAAGAAGACAGTGTTGAAACAGGAGGCGGAGATATGTAACCCAGAAGCGTTTGAGCTGGAGCTCTCGCGAGAAGACTTTGGAAAGTAGTCTAGGAACCAAGGAGAGTTTCAGCCGGGGCGCGAAGGAAAAGGCTGTGAGGATCAGTCAAGGAGCGAAGGAGAGTTTGAGCCGGGGATCCAGAAACAAGAATGTGAGGAGCAGTTAAGGAGCCGAGGAGAGTTTTTGCTGGAGGTTGAAATTGAAGTACGTAAGGGTCAGAAACGTCGTCGAGTAGAGAAGGCCGGGCCTTCGTCGTAGTTGCGAGGTGCTGATTTTTTCTACTACGTTCTGGCAACCGAAGGTTTTGACTACTAGTCACTAAAAGCGCGTGAGAAAGCTACGCTCGCTATGCACCATATACATGGAGGCAAGCGTCCGCGGATGTTCAAACTCTCGCGGGAGAGAGTGATAGACGGCCAAGAAAAGATGGCCAAGATCGTGAGTATGCAGTTGTGTGAGGCAGTGCAGTTAGGACATTTCGTGGTTGTGTTTTTGCAGTCATCAGAAATGTGCTCATCTTCGCCACATTTCTCGCAGGTGAGCTTGCCATGACAATCTCGATTTCTATGGCCGGGGGGCTGATATTTAATGCACCGCCTCGGGTTTGGAATGTAGGAGCATACAGAACAGCTAATAAAAGCTGCCTTCACTGTCTCGGGCAGGGTAGAGCCAGAAAGTGTTAGGTTGATGTGTTGGGTCTTGATCTCTGCACCATTTCTTCTAATAATAACTCTACGGACAACAAAAATACCTTTGTCATGCAGTCCCTCAAGGAGATCATCTTCTGTCTCATGGAGCAGTTCTTTGTTAGAGGGATAATACCAGGGACAGTGTTTAGAGTGCGGTGTGTCGTAACGGTGGCGGTGAAGTTGGCAATTTTTTTTGCTTTAGGTGGGTCTCGCTTTAGTTTTTTCGCATAACTTTAACAAGGAGGTCTCCAGAGGGCATCGTTTTGGCATTTCAGTCTTTCACAAAAATGTTTTAAATACACTTGGCAATAAAGAACACTGACAGGTCGGTGATAGATTTTTCGTCCGTTGAGTGTACAACTAGGTATTTGCTGAAAGCTGCATGAGGTGGTAGGGTGCAGACTACTTCGGCGCAACCCTTTTAGGAGGTCGATCAGGGTGTTTTGCGGAAGTTGCGGAACTAGTCATAGAACATGGAATCAATTCGGTGGCAAGACCAGTCGCCCACTACCAAGCCCAACAAGGGAACGTGGCTTTGAAGCACGCGTTAAATGTACCTCGCCTAAATAACCCTATGGTCGGAATCGGAGGAAGGCTGCACCCTTGCACAGGGTGCAGCCTCGCCGCCTGCAGAAGAATGAAGACATGTAGAACAGAAAAGTCGAGCGCATAGTGTTAGGAATGAAAAATAGGAAAAGCAAAGAGTGAAGAGGAGGGCAGGAAAAGGCAACTGGCTGATCTCCCCAAGGACTGGCCAGAATGGGGGCATAGTCTAGGAGAAGCGGGAGACAAAGTAGCGGGTCGCGGCCGCAAGGGCGCCGTGAAGGTTCAAAGACAACCCCCACTTTGGCTCAGGCACCAGGATGCACTTTGCCCTTGACACGGCAAAACCACACAGAGCCTAGGGAGTGGGCGGGTCTATCCCACATGGTCTAGGGGTCTGCGGTGTCGCCACTACCGTCACCTTGAATGGACAAGGTGACTTTACAGGGAGTAGGCCTCTTTTATGTTCCGAAGCAGAATATACACCGTCCGATTAGTCAATTGATTTTCCTGTCCCAATGAAGACGCCTCGCGCACCAGGGACTGACACATCACGATGACATCACAGCTAGAGATCTACAGCAGGATCTGGCTCATTTTCTATACGAAGTACGACCTGCTGACACTTTTGACTGGTTTGTGTGATGTATATGTTTGGAACGCGGTTTCGCGGGGAAAGCTGCCAAGTATTTCTTGTCCCTGCAGTTTCACCTTATTGTCGGCTTGTGGATAATGCGCAGGTTGAACAAAACACCTAATTTATTGCACCAAAAAAGATGGCCGGCGGGCAGATTGTGTTTTATCGAAAGAATTAGCCTGCCCTCCAAAGAAACTTCTCATGGATGCTTTTTTTTAGGCGAAGTGCGTTCCTATCAAAGGTTTGAAGGTTATAATGAGAGTGTACCACACGACGGCACGGTGGTGGCTAAGTAGTACCTCTGTTGTTTTCCTCAACAAAGAAATGGTGGACTACAAAACTTCAGGTTTATAAGTCACGAATAGAAGGCCTAAAATTGTATAATTGAACTGAAATAAAAATAATAAATTTAGGCTTGCAGCAATAAAGAGTTATACGTTCACATGAGCAGACGGCGGCAGGCTTCAGTGTCTTGCCGAACCTTTCAATTTGTATGACCTAGCGTTGTAATCGCTAGCCTCCCACGGAAAACATTTTGCATTGCATCGTACTGTCCAGTTGGCCAAGTGAACATTTGCAAATAAGACCTATATTAAGAAATTACTTTCCACTTACCTTGCAGAAAATAACACTTGCGAAAATGTAGCCATAAAAAATAAGTAAAAAATTCTCTTTTTCTGCGAAACAACGTGGACCAATATTGCCCTGTTTGAACTGGTCTATATTGCAAGAGAAATGAGCTTGGTAACCAAACTGGAAACTAAATCTGAAAGGCTTGACCCCGAACCAAACTAACAAAATTACGGTTGAAAAACCTGTCGTCTACACGCCAATACACTCTCTACCACTGAAATATCGGCTACCACAGGTGGTACGATGACACCCAGAAGTTGTAGTTGGGAACTCAATTTCTTTAAGAGAGACCATCATTATCATCACCACCTTATTTACGCCCACACCAGGGTAAAGCATCTCCCATTGTTCTCCTATAATACTTATTCTGTACTTACTGCGACCAATTTATTACCGCAAATTTCTTGATATCATCTGCCCACATAACTTGCGGCCACCACCTGCCACGCTTTCCTTCTTTATAAATCCACTCTGTTTCCCTTAATGACCAACGGTTACCTTGAGTTTGCATTAATATCCGGCCCACGTCCATTTCTTCTTAATTTTTACTAATATGTCATTACCTCGTGTTTTTCCCTTACCCCTTCCGCTCTCTGCTTGTCCCTTAATGTTACACCGATCATCTTTTGTTTCATTACTCGGTAAGGCGTCCTCAATTCAAGTTCAACACTCTTAGTGATCCTCAAAGTTTTGCCCCGTAGATGAGTACTGGTAATGTTCAGCTGTCTTACACTTTCTTCTTCAGGGACAATAGTAGGCTGCCATTATTATCTGAGAATACCTACAGAATGCAGTACTCCCCATCCTTATCCCTCTAATAATGTCTTCCTCATGGTTGGGATGCCAGGTCACTGATTGGCTTAAGAAGATACACTCGCTTACGCTTCCACGGCCTCGCCACCTATCTCAAACCGCGTGAAGGGAGATGAAGTGTTAACAGCGGCACAATGGGTACTCACTAGTACTGGTATCCCTATGTATGCCTTGAGCGCCGGCGATAGGGAACAACTAAAGGAGATTGTTTTCTGCTACGTCCAAATATCATTTACCCAGCTCTGAACTTACCTCCCCCATAAGCACGCACTCGCTCAATAGTGGCAGTGCGCTTTCCTTGGTGAGACCGAATGGCGCACTGGCCCGAGAATGCCAGTCGTTGCATCTTCTGCTCTTTTCGTATTCCTCTGCCCCGTCTAGAGTCACATTTTAGATGCCCCATTTGCGGTTGCGCCTCTGCTTATAGCAAACTCACCTTTTATTCGAAAAGAATATTTTACCCGATTAGACCACGTGCCGGCGAACTGCCTTTGTCTGTACTAACTAATAACGTCCCCCTAAAAACGTTCTCGCAAGTTCAGAGGCATTCCATGGCACGTTATAAATTGCAAATTTCCACCCGTGATGCCAACGAGGTGTGTTTTCTTCTCAACTTACTGGACACTGATTCGACACTATGGCGAAATGCCGTCTTTAGAGTTGCTTTTTAAGATAAAAATATTGAGTCCGTATCAATAAGGCTTTTTTTTGCTGATCCACCTATGACACTCCTTCATCAGGCTTGTCTGTCCGCATATATTACCATCGCGCCTTGCACACCCCTTTTACTGCCCTTACTACCGCGTGCGCCATCGGAAGGGTGAGTAGTTTCCGCTCTTCGAAGGGAGAGGCAAGCTTTCCGTGGCATGCTACGTGTTGTATGGTCCTCCACTCGCGGTCAGCCTTGTGGACACCCGGGCCTCCTGTAGTTCCTGTAGTGTGTCCCATCTCTCGCACGTATAGAAAGTCAGCCATCCCGTCCTGTTTCCAGGAAGCCTATCTTTTTGACGAGTTTCTTGCAGAAGAATTCCCGCGTGTTTAGGAGCTCGCGCAACTTGACAGTTTCTCTGTTCACTAAAAGCAATAGCCCTACTTTTCGCAAGCGTTTTTTTTCTCCGACAAAGCCACGCCAACAGCTTCACCAATATTTTTGGGGGTCGCGGAATTGTGTTAACCTGCTAACAGCGTCTTGCGTTCAGATAAGGAACTCAGCGGAGATTTGCGCGCCCAAAAGCTCGATATGGAAATTCCGCTCACCCAAAAGCCACATTGCCAGCATGCGGAGCCTGCAGTCAAAATACCGTACGTCTTTACCGTTCTTTTTTAGGGCTAACAAAAACCTCTTCTTTTGTGAAGCTTTCAAGTAATCTTACTCGGTACTCCAGAAATAGTCTCCTCGTTGCACGCAAAGTGGTAGGTTGTTAAGGACTATTTCGCAACGGGCGCTTTCCATCATGTGTGGCTTCTTATAACCACCGAGAGCCCTACCTGTCCTAGTACCTGTCTGAAGTCTTCGGTGGGTACTCGTTACCATCTGCCGTCAATTTGTGGGCTTGTGGGCATGTTTCTCATGGTTCTGCTACTTTTTGTTCTTTTTCATGATTGCTTGGGAAAAACGAAAGACGCGTTGGGGAAAAACAGAGGCCCGGTCAGTTATTGCTCTCTTGGGGTGTCCACATGAAGTGTCACTAAGGGTATCGCGCCCTTGAACGTTCTCTTGAATGTCTCATTCGATAATATGGCCTCGTACGCATGTAGAATGCGGTGTACGCAGTCAAAAACAGTGGCAAATTCCACACGTAACCACGTAACACAGTTCAAAAACCACTGCCTCAATACCGACAAACCACTTAATGCACTTCTCACAGTATTCATTGAAATGACTTTAACAGGAAGGGTAATGGTGCAGCAGACCACAACGTACAGGAACGTAATGAATATTTAATGCACATAACGTGGTAACCCATTTTTCTAGCTAGATAAATGATGTTTATAAAAAGAAGTCGTGTTTTGATTTGTGAATATTATGACTACTGATGCCATCTTTTGATAGGTTATATGATTCTGTTCCGTTTTAAATGTATCTAAGCATGAAAAATCTTCGGTAATATTGAGTGAACCATTTATTCAGAATATCCTTGTTCATTAAGCCGCGCCTTTTTTCCTTTCAGGCGTACCAGGACCTATTAATTGATTCGAATGAAATCATTCCGATCGCACTGAAGAATTTTACGACGGAACAGCTGTTTTTTATTTCATTTGCTAAGGTAAGTCCTTAAATATAACATGGGTCATCTTCTCCAAGTGTGTACTTATTTCTTGATCACTTTGTAACCCCACGACGTTTTTGTGCTCATAAATTGGACGTCAAGATTTGCTGCAATTTTCTGTGCAGTGCTAGTATATGCCACCAACACCATTGCTTGATAAAAGTGGCTTATACTTTTTCTGCCTATAGTGTGTAAATGACGCATTGAAGGAAGCACCTTGTCTCGTATTAACGCGATTGTTCCGCGTTCGGACATCTTTTGAGGAATGACTACATCAGCCACGGAAATGTCGGCAACGGGATGACAAACGTTGAATCCAACGCAGCGCCGTAGCTGTTAACAAGGCAGCACAATCTGGAAAAGCTACGATCCACCTTCACCTCACGAAGGCCCACCTACCATCTTCTGATTGGGCATTTGATTAAATTCTGGTATGCTTCGTTTTCAGCCCTTTTAAGAGAGATCATCCTTCCCTTCATGAATATGTCACAAGTGGACAGTAAAAGTGTGGCGAATGCAAAATTTAAAGATGCAATGGCTTATAATGGAGCTTCTCACCTTTAATTATAGAACATCTGGACAGCACTAATCTACTAACTCATTGAGCATGGTTTTATTAGACGAATACATGAGTCTTCATTATCAAAAAATAAAATCGAAATGCTGTAATTACCGCAACTGGAGGCCTGACAAAGACAGTTCCGATCAGTGCTAAGTAGAATAAAGGGAGAAAAAAAATTCGGAGCTGCTCTTATTAAAGCCTCTACTCGGAGCTATTCTTATTCGGAGGTACTCTTATTTCGAGGCTACTCTTCGGAGCTACCTTCGGAGCCACTCTTATTTAGGCCTCTTATTTAAGCTTTATTTAAGTCTTATTTATGCTCAGAACAGATCACTTTTAGAGTGCTTTTGTAGTAGCGGTATTTTAAAGCGAAGATTTGTCTTGGCTTGGTACAACATCAACGAATAATGGAAGCGCAACTTCGAAGAAAATTAGGTCAGGTAACTAAATACGTAGTACTGTATTTTTTCGCTATTGCACTATTTATTCTTCTTGCACGGTGGTAGTGCAACATTAAAGATTTGCGTCATGACTGGAAAACTGAGGGTGAATATGCGTCAACCTTAATCTAGGACATGAACGAATGAGACAGACTACAATTCGTCTGAAATAATGCTATGTATGCACGAAGAGAAAGTGGCAACATGAGTTAAAGCTAAGCCTGCGCAGGAACGTGCCAGAAAGGGGATTTTGTGCAGTAGTGATTTCAGCGAATTTAGTAGATTGCGCAATGAGTAAAGCCGCAAGCAAAAAAAAAATGAGCAGGACAACAGCGTAGCCTATAATGATGAGGTAGGCGTCATGTGGTCACTGGAGGCACTGTAGCACTATGTGTCAGAAGGAGTCCCACTTAGTGGTAGGCTCTGAAAGTGGATTTCAGCAGTTTTAAAACAACGATATTGTAACCCGATAATCGCCGTTACAGAGCGCAGTCACTGAAATTCCCTCCTTTTTTTGGCTTTTACTGAATAACCGTTTTGGAGCTCTTAGTCTACCGTAGCTTGGACTAAATGATACTGTACTTTGTCATTGCTTGTTAAAAGGTGCAGTCAACCGGAACTTTTTCCGGCTGGTAACTGAAACTGAACGGCGTTATGTAGCCGTTACTATATCTGCGCTTCAACTGGGGCGTGTGGATAACAAATAAGGGGGGTGCCCATCAGTATTGGTCGGACCGTTAGCTGTCCACTCGTCAATGATGTTAATTCCTCGTACACTACAACTGTTTACGTGGAGTGTATTAGGGTAGAAGCTTTCGTAGACACCGGTGCTAGTATTTACTTTATTCATTGTGACTTGTGCTCTCTGTTGCGTAAGGTCACAGCCCCTTATAGTGGTCCGGTTCTGCGTGGTGCTAACGGTGTCACGATAAAACCCAGCGGATATTGTACAGCACGCGTGTTCATCGACGGCATCCGCCATCATATCCAGTTTGCTGTGTTATCACCCTGTGCGCATCAACTAATTCTGGGATGGGACTTTCTATCTACTGCTTCTGCTGTTATTTCTTGTCGGCAACCTTCTATTCACATGAGTGATACCGACCTTGCCGCGCTTGCACAAGCGGCAGAGTCACGGTTAGTGACAGCTTCTAATTTTGTTCTGCCGCCTGGTCAGGAATGTGTTATGTCCACTACGTCAAGGGGCATCATTGATGGAGACGTCTTCATTGTGCCAACTGGAAATTTTCCACGTAAAGGGGTAGTGATGCCTCCTAGCTTAGTACGATTTTCGCATGGCTCCTCCTTGCTAGCCGTACAAAACACTACCTTGGAACCGATCCTACTGCCAAAAGGAGCCACTATCGCTCCTGTTCCTCACGATGAGGGTTTTGATGTCCGCTGCATATGCCCAATTTTTTCTAATGTACCTACCTGCCAAGTCGAAACTTCAGTGTCAGTCTCCTTGGATACTACTATAACCGCACGACTGACGCCAGGTCAGCGGAAATCTCTACGAGGTCTCCTGGATAAACACAAAGCAGCATTTGACTCCCATTCTCCAGTCTTGGGCCAGACAGCAGCAGCGACTCCCCGAATCGAAACGGATGGGTCCTGCATTGTTCGTCGTCGCCCATACCGCGTTTCTTCTTCTGCGAGTAAAGTCATACAAGACAATGTTGATGACATGCTCAAGCGGGACATTGTTCGTCCATCATCGAGCTCCTGGTCTTCGACCGTTGTTCTGGTCAAGAAAAAGGGCGGTTCCGTGAAATTCTGTGTGGATTACAGGGCCCTTAACAAAATCACAAAAAAAGATGTTTACCCCAGGCCACGTATCGATGACGCCCTGGACACATTACAAGGTGCAGAATACTTTTTGAGTTTAGATCTCCGATCTGGATACTGGCAAATTCCTATGAACGAAGCAGATAAAGAAAAAACAGCATTCGCCTGATCGCCTCTATGAATTCAATGTGATGCCGTTTGGCTTATGCAATGCTCCCGCAACCTTTGAAAGAATGATTGATACCGACCTTCGTGGTCTGAAATGCAAAACCAGCCTTGTTACCTTGATGATATTGTTGTTTTTTCTATGTCCTTTGAAGAGCATCTAAGATGCCTCGATCAAGTGTTAACATGTCTTTCTAACGCCGGGCTTCAGCTCAATGCAAAAAAATGTCGATTCGCAAGCAAATCAATTAAAGTGCTCGCAGATATTGTCACCAAAGATGGAATTCGGCCTGATCCTGATAAAGTTCATGCGGTCCTTAACTTCCCGAGAGCAGCCTGCCTGAAAGATTTACGCAGTTTTCTTAGATTGGCCTCCTATTTTCCCCGTTTTATTCGAAACTTTGCCACGATTGCATCCCCTCTTCATAATCTATTGGCCACCGGTTCTTCATTCCACTGGTAGGACGACTGCGAGGTGGCGGTTGAAACACTCAAGCAAGCTCTTACCTCAGATCCCGTTCTCTGCCACTTTGACGACACAGCTTCGACTATGCTGCACACAGACGCCAGTGGGAAAGGAATAGGTGCGGTGCTATTACAACGCAGTGCCTCATCATTGGAGAAAGTTGTTTCTTACGCAAGCAGAGCTTTGACAGCCGCTGAGTGCAACTATTTGATAACTGAACAGGAGGTCTTGCGGTTGTTTGGTTGCGCAGTCCAAAAATTTCGGCCGTACTTGTATGGACGTTCCTTTACCGTCGTTACCGATCACCACGCTTTATGCTGGCTATCGTCACTTAAAAATTTGTCATGACGACTCGGGCGCTGGGTCCTCAAGTTGCAGGAGTATGCTTTTACTGTAATTTACAAGTCCGAGAAAAATCATATGAACGTTGACGCCCTCTCTCGTTGTCCTGCGGCGTTGCGAGGCGCTGACGGTCCTTCATCTGCTGCCTCGGCAGCCTTACCTATGGCGCCATTAGACGCCACTCAACTGCAATCCTTCTCGTACTTAGTGGCGCGCCAACGTGAAGACCAATACTGCCGCACCTTGATGGACCAACTGGCCGGACAAGTGCAACCGCCAAACAGCCGCTACCGCCGTCAGCTGAACAAATTCAAGCTTTTGGATGGAGCCCTCTATCGTTACAACTACCATTCGTCTGGCGATAAATGGGTTCCGGTCGTCCCGCAATCTCTCCGGGATATCATTCTGAAAGTTACTCCTGACGACGCCACAGCAGGACATCTAGGATACCACAAAACCTACAATCGCATCAAGAGCCATTTCTTCTGGCCTGGACTTTCTACCAGCGTCGCAAGATATGTAGCTTCCTTGCCAACACCGATATGTAGCTTCCTTGCCTACCTTGCCAACACCGCAAACGGCGTAAGTCACTACCTGCCGGCAAACTGCAACCTTTACCGTGCCCTGCGGCCCCGTTTGAGGTCGTTGGTATCGACCTATACGGACCATTGCCGGAGAATCCTGCTGGGCATCGGTGATTGTTACCGCTGTCGACCATTTGACCAGATATGCAGAAACCGCACCTCTCCGAACCGGCTGCGCTTTAGAAGTGGCCGAATTTTTCTTACGCGCCATTTTTTTGCGCCACGGCCCTCCTCATGTTGTTATCAGTGATCGCGGCCGAACTTTTCTGGCAGCAGTCTTTGCAGAAGTTCTTCGTGCTGCCGATACTGTCCACAAAACCACATTCAGTTACCATCCACAGACCAACGGCTTGACGGAGCGTTTTCACCGCACACTTTCTCACATGATTTCGATGTATATTCGCCCCGAACACAAAAACTGGGACAGAATTCTCCAATTTGTAACCTTCACATATAACACGGCGGCAGAGAGCACAACTGGATTTTCACCATTTTACCTTGTCTACGGCCGCCAGCCGTCCTCTGTCCTGAACCTGTCTTTCTTTTCTACACTCGGTGATTCTTCAACCAATGTTGCTGAACAATTTGTGTCCAGGGTTGCACACTGCCGACAACTCGCTCGCGAAAATACTGAGGCCAGCCAAAAGGTCCGCAAGTCTAACTACGATTCAACTCACCGAGATGTATCGCTTGCGCCAGGGGACAAAGTTCTACTCTGGACACCTGTCCGCACCCCCGGATTGTGTGAGAAATTTCTATCTCGCTTTATTGGCCCCTACACTGTGGTGGAACAAACATCCCAGTTAATTACCGCGTGACTCCTATCCGCACTATTTCTGACCGTCGCTGCCGTGGGACCGAAATCGTTCATGTCTCACGCTTGAAGCAATTCATTCGGCGGCCATCCCCGACATAACCTGCGGCCAGGATGGCCGCTTCTATGTGCCCGGGAAATATGTGTAAGCGCAAGTGACTGCCGAGCTTCCTTCCTCGTTTTCCCTCCATTTATTTTCCATCAATGCATCGTCTTCGTCTTCTGACCTCGCCCGTTCATCATCAGCACATCATCGCCTGGGCGCGGAACGCTCGATCATCATCATCGTGGTTTGAAGTCCCTTCTCTGGTTCGGGCTGCTGCTTGCCGAATAAAGGGCCTTCTCGCCTTCAACAAAGCCTTCTCGCCGGAGCCTCTCAATATTTATTTTAGACAAGTCACGTTATTTTAACTTTTTACCATTTGAATTGTTTATAAAAATTTGTATCGCAAAAAAATTCCAGACAGATTTATTTATATCCAGAGCCCGTTTCTTTAAAACGTGGGGCCATCGTTTTGAAATAACCGGGTACCCCCATTCAAATGCGTGTGTTCTCCGTGTAGGTCTGTCGCTTTGAAATGTTCTGCGAGAAGAATGATTCGAAGAAAATGACTCTTGCCGGGGCACGTAGTGAAAAGTGAAATGACGGGGGGCAAGAGGTGTAGCTTGGTTTTCAAAATGTCGTTTCAAAATGATGGCCCCTCGTTTTAAGGGATTGGGCCCCTAATCATACTGTTTGTCATTGTCTGAAGCAGGGCCTAATTTAGTAATGCCAGCCTTTCCTGGCGATACGTTTGTCTAAAGTCGGGTGATACTTTTGTCGTTATTATCCAGGTGGCCTGCATGTTCTGAAAATTAGTAGATCCTGGGGTTGTTTTTGAAGTGATGGCGATAATTCATGACAGCTTCATAAATTTTGTTCAGAAAAGACACGAAACTTGAAGTGTACAGTTTTGCCTAAACAGAGTGTTATGGGTTGCGACAAAATTTGACAGAGAAACGTTCCTGCTAGTGCCGTTATAGCTTGTCATTACAATAAAAAGGCTCCTGCATCTCATGTTACATGACAAACTATTTCTTCTTAATGTATTGTGGCGTTTGAGCACATAATTCCGGGGTTCCTTTAAGAGAACCATTTTGCTGGCTGCAGATGTTCACAAAAAAAGAGCACGGAAAGATAACTGTGTTATTGCCAGCACCACATGTCCAGTACAGATAAACACACCGACGTTCGGAAAGCTTCCTTTTTCTCGTTCCATTCTTATTTACGTTTGCGCTAGAGTGTCCCATTACAATAATAAACCCTGTTGTTTTATTCTTTATTGCTGGTTCGACGTCTTGGTAGAAACCGTCCACGCTTTCATTAACTTCCCAAGTTGGCTCTCAGGCCCATACCTTTAACCTGTATCGATTGTAGCTTGATGAATACCGGTGCGACATTTTATGGTTTTCTTCTTCCAACTTAATCAATACCTCTAATGTCCCACTGATTGCTCGAAAGCTCCTGTAGTAGTGCAGCTAAGCTTTGCCTTGATGGGAAGGGTTCCGGTGTTGATTGTTGCCGTGATAAAGTTCTATATACAGCCGATACAGCCCCGGAATTCTCATCCAGTCTGTTCTGTCGCTGGGCAGACGCCTTTGGCTTTGGAGTGTCAACAGCTGCTTGGGACTAACGGCCGTTATTTCAATTGGACATTAATGACATGCGGGACCGGATGATTCTACGCCAGGCTGTACAGATCATCATCAGGGTATAGTTCTCCTATGTGACCAAAATATTCTTCCGAGCGTGTTTCCCTGAATATACATTAGCCTGCTCGGTATCGAAAAAAAGGGTTCACTCACTCAAGAAATGGAAATGGGCTGAAGCAACGTGAAGCCATGCTAGGATATACGTGCTCACCAAAACTGTGCACAGCTTGTCTGTTTGGGTATTCAGGATGCATAAGTGGGAAAAAATCCTGGGAGTATGAGCAACCGGAAAATACTTAAAGAAGTAGAGGTTTTCAGACAACGTTCTCTTGCTAAGCGGTTATGTAAACCATCAGCAATGTATTCTTGAAGAACAAATTTCACAAATCAATACTGTTGGGATAAAAGTGAACTTAATAAATCTGAAGTAATGTTGAAAACATGTGAAAAGCGCCCTGCTTAGCATATGTACTCAAATAGTAGAACAAATAGAAGGTTTAACTACCTAAGCCAGGAGACCCCAATCACGAGAAAGACACCCGGTGCAGAATAGATACAGGTGCGAGTGAAATCTGGAAACACTCCCAAATAATACCAAGTAAGCTGCAGGTATCACTTAAAAAGAGAATATATACCCAGTGGTGATATATCCAAAAGAAACTTGAAGCCTTAACAGATATGTTGAATTCAATCTTAGGTCGGCTCGGAAGTCCATTGAAATAAAAATCATATGAGCAATTTTAAGCCGGAGAAAATAAGATTCCTGGATAAGAGAACAAACAAGATTAGAAAAAAATCGTAGACAAAATGAAGAAACAGCGCACTTGTGATGTCAAAATAGTGAGAAAAAATTTGTACCGTTGGAAGACAAAGATACCGGAATCGGGGCACGGTGATGGATGTAGAAGAGAGGAAGCCCGACAGCATGATGGAGGGAACAAACCGAAAAATTAAGACCCGAAAATGAAACAGAGGAGTGCATAATAATAGTGGTTGCAGGTCAATGAAAAAAGCCTTTGTACAGCGGTAGACTGGGGTGGCCTGCTGTTGATGTTGAGGTGGTTTTGTCCCTTTTAGGGGTACTGTTTATTTCTTCACTCTATAAAACGTTCGTCTTTGTTTGATTGTCGCAGTTGTAATATTTGTATGGCGAACCGAATTCGTTCTTTTTAAATAGTAAATATAAACTCCATATACGCTTGGAGAGGTTTCATGCCGGGTCTGGGAAGTGGAAGCCAAAGGCTCTGCGACAGTGCTACCTCCGCGCGTTGCCAATACTACAACGAGAGCTAGAAACCTGGAAACCCGGACACAATAAGCAGAACACGTGCCCGTTGAATACTCAGGGCTCTGAAGCTAATTCAGCGGAGCCTGCGGGGCTGACGTCAAATCGAGAGACCCTGGGCCGATTGTCGTTAAGCTGATTTTTATGTTTATAGGACAGATAAATTGTGACAAATTTGGTTCCATTACGTCACGGTAAGTTGTCTGGCAGTTGCATCTACGAGCCCATTGCTCAAAAGATAAACAATTCGGTACTCTTTATCTAAGCAGGAAAACCCACACAGACAAACGTGGCCACCGTAATTGATATAGGTTTTTTTGAAGTTGTTTCGGGATTCTGTTTAGAGATTTTTGAAACTTTACTCCAGTTTCCTTCGCATTTCTTGTACAGGTAATTAATTCACTAGGCTGAAGCTCGACAATGAAACAAGGCTTTGTCAGTTCTGAAAACTACGACTGCTTTGTGGCCGTTCATATCTCTGGTGCTTGACGTTATGACTCCTAGAAACAGTTCAGACTTGTTTTGTGTAAACGTGGGCCTCCAATCCACGATTGCAAGGCTCAAGGTATAAGCGAAGGTTTCAGACAGAATAGTTGGCAAGTAAAGTTCATGGGTATAAAGTTCCACATTGTTTCTAACAAAACTGGATTACTTGTCTGACACTCAAATCCGCCGCTATAAATAAAAACACGAAATTTTAGCACTTGTGTCATATTAAACACGCAGAATACCTTGGATTGAGTCTTTCAAAGAAGTGAAAAAAAGTGTGGTACACTTTATTTTTTAGGCAGCCAAGTTTAGCGCATTACAATCTTTCCTTAGGCTCCATGAAGCAAATTGTCAGTTGCGAAACGAAAATTTGCAAAGGACGTGCGCTGTTGTCACGGATTGGGTGACAGGTATGGAGTGACAACACACAAAGGCATTCTTTATTCCCACAAGCGCAGATATTCACACTTAGTGACGCTAAGCGTGCAATTTGCCTTTACAATTAAACCATGTCACATCCTCGGAGACGAAGTAATTCTGCGCCGTATGCACCGCCAGATCTTGCGTTGGGCATCTATATAACATTTGAGGTAGCCACATCGATATTTTTACTCGGCCCCAGATCTCTCGCAACGTTTCTAATGTAACAATTCTGGCCCATCCGGAGTTTAATGTAATGTCGGTTTATGTAGAGTGTATTGTTGGTGTATGTGCATAGTACGGTGGAGTCACGGTCGTTAAGAGCAAAAAATGAGGAGGCTACGTAATAAGTCCTTGCCAATTGAAATGTGCTGTCTCGTTGCCTCCGAAGCCACCGTGGATTGAAGTCCCCTGTACCTCTACAGGATCCTATAGAGGGTGTCCGAGAAACGTTTGCGCAGGTCGTGGAGAGAAAGTACCTTTGGTAGTTGAAGTGGGCGTGTTGGGAGTCGGAGGGTATTGCGGTGGGGTTAGGGGTGTTTAACTATTTCGAGGAGCAACGTTAGCTTCCTCTCCCAGCGTTTAGGAGTGGTCAAGAGAAATGTTTCTTGGGTGTGGAATATTGAGGTTTTTGAGTGCGTAGACATAGTTGGCAGGGTGGTTGGGAGATGCTGTGTTATTGGTCGGGTGCCATGCAGCGGTTTGGGTAGTGGAAAGGGTCATGCGAAGAGGATGGGGCTTTATGAGTGGCTTCATGGTGTTGGGAAATATTGAGTGCAGGGGTGGGGCATATGAATGGGATTGATGATAAGGAAGACTAGGTTGTGGTGTCCGGTGAAAGTACGGGAGATGTGGAGGATTTTGCAGAAGCGATGCACTTTTATGAGTTCTCTATTGCCTTGTCACGTGCATTTAATGTGTGCTGTGGAAGCTTGGCGAGGTAAAAGCAACCCATTGCGTACGAGTTCCGTATGACTGTAATTAGTTTTGTGTGCGGGGTCCGTCTGAGGGGGCGAAAGGGAGGTGGCTGGTTAATCGGCTGAATCAGAAGCTTTGGGTAAAAGGTATGCAGTAAGTCCCAGTATTGGTTAACATGACTGGGCTGTGTTTGGTTTGGTGTGATTGAGTGTAATGGTAGGAAAGCGAGGAAATATGATTAAGCGGCCTACATACTGAGATGGTTGGAATTGGGCATGCGGTTGCGTGCGAAAAGAACAAGGCTAGGTGAAGGAGCAGTCTTTTGTGGGGTTTGCTTGTTGGGAAACATCAAGTGCGTGAGGGGTTGGTAATATTTGAGGGTTGTAGACAGACATCTTTGATAAGGTTTCTCGACGTGTGCATTACTTTCTGAATGAGCAGAGACACTGATCTCGCTTCAAAGAGAGTGCTGAAGAAGTGACGAATTTTTGGGACGCTGTCTAGGTTATTACACACAGTGTTAAAAAGAAGACCTGATGAATGGCCCCTGGCCATGTAACAAGGCTATGCCCAGCTGTATTATCACAGGGGCGCAGAAAGTTCCGTATATAGGCTAAGGTGTTAAGGCCAGAAGCTGAGTAAAGTGAGTAGCCGTAGCATGGTGGTGTGGGAAATGTTCACGTGTATGGCGCGGGTGTAGGAGATCGGGGTGCACTTGCAAATGAGCGCCTCTGATTGAAAGGTGCCCTGTCAATCCTAGTATGTTTGTTGAAAAAATTCTTTTATTCAAGGTCATCGTTGATTTCGGGCGTGTATTGCACGTTCCAATATTTTGCCGAGGCGAGATGTCACAGAGATTGCACGGCCAATACACACTCTTCCACCTTGATGCCCAGTAGACAGAAATATAGATGCCATTGGGGGCAGCTCGCACAGAGGAACTCAACCGAATGTCCAGCTGCACGGTGACAAGGCAGATGAAGTGACCCGCAGGGTATTTTGTCACTTACATACATGTCTCTTTGCGTGATATGCGGGAAGCTGCTGCGTCGTTTACTACGGAGCAAGTGGACATACTTCGGCAGAGGTGGTGGTGGGGATTGGGCATACGTTTCAAAATAGCTCTCTAGGTTTTATAAGTGTGCCACATGTGTTCACCGTATGACCCAAAGTGTAGTGATACCGGCGAACGTTTGAGCTGCACATTTCCACAGGAAGAATTTTGATATATAATACAGTAAGAACCTTAATATACAAGGGCACAACTCCACAGAATAAAATATACTAATTACTATTTTCTCGGAATATACTGCTATCGTGGTGGTGATTCATTTTGCTCGAATGGGTTCCTGATTGAAAACAATGATATAGCGAAATTTGAATTGAGTAATTATATTAGAAAGGGAATATTCAACCAATAAATGTAATATACCTATCTGATGCCGATGTCACCCCGCTTGTCTAACTAATCCCGAGATACAGGAAGTACGGCTTTTCCAGCGCGAATGGGCTGGTTCCGTAGCGCGGATAGGCTTTGGATGCATCCAGTACTCGGGATAAGCAACGTAGGCACGGCTGGCTTGTGATGGATCTATGGGCCATCATAGCCACCTCGGCAAAATGGGAACAACTTATTGGCCCAAGAAAATCAATAAGGCGCGCTTGGAAAAAAATGTGGCCATTATGGTGCCAACATCTTCAAAGCCCTATCTTCGAATGACTATTGTTCCAAAGCCACCTAATACCGAGGAGACTCGGGTTGTCAATAAAACCCACCACTAATGAAGCACACTCATCGAGTTTGATAATCTTGCGCATGCCTTCTCCGCTGTACAGAAGGGGCAGGTCATGAAACACCAAAAAATGTTTTAGTGTGTTTGCGTGATGGTTGTACTAGCAAATTTACCAACTATGAAGTATACACCGTAAATAGCAACCCAGCAGGAAATCCGCAAATGCTTCTTAGTATAGCCTAGAGGACGAGAGGACACGCGCAAATAAATTTCCTACCGAGATTCAAATGATAACTACTAAATAAATTAGGAGACAGAATCATTACACATAGTTTTGGCGGTAATGATAAATCCAACCTTTTCCACTGACGAACCTTTCTGCTACACAGCCTTGGTGACTTCCTCCAAAGGACGCGAGCCCAGCTGTGTATAAAAATAACCCGAAATGGAAAACGCCAATCTGCCCTGCTTCAAAAAACTCAGAACAGTTGCAAAATGGTACCATACACATGTGCTTTCTTGCATCGCGACGTTAAAGATCAAGTAACCCCATTAAAGCCACTCTGCGAAGAGAACAGACAAGACACATAATTAATTGGCCTATGATTAAAACAAAAGTTTCAGTAGGTCTGTTTAGACGTGGGGAAAACTTCCGCAGGGCTATATTATTTTCTATTACAGGAGTGGCTAGTTTAGATTAAACTCTCCAGTTATTAAACGGCAGTAATATGGACACCAGGGCAGATTAGGTCCGATCCATACTTAAAAAGGAAAGCGCAAACTTAGGCAGGTACAGATAAAGTCAGCGCTTGTGTTATTGCTTTATCTACCCGTGCCCAGCTTTGTGCTCTCATTTTCAAGTTTTTAGGTATGATGTCTTAATTACGCAGGTGGTTTCTCATTTCGAGTTTCTTGTTGTAAAAAGCAAAAAAAAAATAGCTCACTGTTCTCGTTCTGAGCCCGTGATGGCATTGTGAGAAAGGCAGACTATACATGCCCAGTACAACACCTTTGGAAGTTTCTTATTGCACAGAAAACTCACTGTGAGAATGTCTTATTTTATTTCTCTGTCGTATTCTATTTCTAATACACTGTGAGAAAGCCAATACCTTCGATAAATTCGGTTAAAAATACAAATTTCAGAGGACAAATTTGGTGCATTCGCTCGAACGACTAGGCTATGCGTGCTGTTCTGAAGTTGAATCATCATCAAAGAGGGAAGCGGAAGAGGTTGTTGACGGTGGCGCGCTTGTAGCTCGATCGTCTGCTTGAATGGCGCTTTCTGCAGCCATGACTTCGGAAAGGGGCCCTTTCAAAATGCCTTCTGAAAATATACCACTGTAAATGCCACCCTACCCCTATCTATATATAGTGCCAGCATAGCAATTCACACGAAAAATGTTCTTTGCTTTTTGAGATCGCTCTTTCTAAGCATAAAAATTTGAATCGTGCAATTGCAATGAGATCACAATTTCGTTCTCGGAAATATTTTCTCGTAATGTATTCGATTGATAAGTCATGCGGAACTGGATGAAACAGTTTTATGAAACTTTGTGTACCCACATGTGAATCTGTAAAGATTGAAAACATATTTTTTATATAATTTTACGGTATGTGAAGCAAACGTTATAACTACGCTGTTGCTTGGCAGATGCTTTATGGCCCGTCTTAAACTTTTTTGCCGAATAAATATTGCTTCTGACATCCTCGTGGCGGCCACCTTACATGAGGCATGAGGCAAACGACGTTTGCCTCGTCGTGTCAAGGTTTCATCTTTTGAAGCAAACATCGAGACCCCAATACAACGGATGCACCAAAGAACGCCTAAAAGAATGTATTGTCTCTTTTGTGAAATACTTGGTTAGAGAAACCGCCCAGATCTGTTCAAACATATTTCAATTTCTACTCAGATAACCAAACAGAAGCCTGCAAACTGGTTGGCTGAGATAGGATCACATAAGAAAATAAACTCAAGTTATAACCAATTCATTAAATTTACATGCTAGATATTCATAGAATGCCTACAAGTGCCCAAATACTTGAACGATGCCTCAGTGAGACATGACGTGATGCTGATGCTGTGATTGAAGTAATATTCAACACAGGAAATTTAAATGCTCAAATATTTTTCTGTAGTCGTGGTGCATGACAGAGACCCCTGAATCTGTACAGCGGATAATTAAAGAGGACACTCATTCTCCACCGAGACACAGGTAAGGAACATGTTTCCGCATATTGTGCGACCCTTTCGAAGTAAAGCAGTGGGCGCCCACATAGTTTATTTGAAGTGAGTGATCAAACAGAACAAGCGCTTGAACCGCTTGTCTTATCTGCTGTAGCGCTGAAGCCCTGTTTTTATATGGGGAATACAGAGCGCGCATGCCATGGCCAGCACCGCCTTCTACAAACAGTGTGTAAGCCTACAGCCGTCGCTCGAACAAATTTAACAGGAGGTTTCTATTATGGAAGAGGTTCACGAAGTCGAAATGCAGCACGAAAAGCAAAATTTAGCTATGTGTATTTGCTACACCAATGCAGCTTCAGTTACTAGAAAATAGCCATAGCACAATGTGCTAGTATATATTTATGTTTTCTCAAAAAACGTTGCATAATTGTATCAGACTCTAAATTTTTTTGTGAAAACCTTTAACCTCCCGTTAATTGCTTCTTCTAACCTCACAAAAGTACTCTTTCTTGAAGCTTAGAGGTCTGGCAAGTAAGAAGAAAATGACCACTAAAAGTCTGCTAATGCTCCCAAAGGCATTAGGCCTCAAAGTATAATTTCAAAACACGCTGTATAAGCACATTGATTTCTTTATAGTTATTATAAAGAGAAGGCTAGCCTAATGAGTACCCTGGCGGCGGATTTTATACTTTATTTGAGCACTTCGAGAAGCCTTCGCCATGTAGTACTCCAAAAAACGCCTCCTATCAATTACATCTAATACTAAGTTACCGCGTAAATACTGAGATGCCGAAAATACACTGAATAATTTTGAATACCTGTTGTAAAGGTTTTGAAAGTTTTTTCAGATTCGAAATGAACATATGTATACGCAGTATACAACAACTACAAATACAATGGAGTAAGAAGGAGAGAACAAAACTAGGGAAAAAATAGGGTCTTTTTAAATTGTCATATTGCGCGATATTTAAACATGAACCTGTAATTCTTACTTTTATATTTCAATTATTTTTCTAGTTCTTTGTAAAGTTACTCTTATCTTTTCTAAAAACTGCTCCCAAAAGAATGCTAAACATTTCTGTCAGTGTTATTCGTATCCTCAGCCTGCTTTTGGACATTGGAAGACGAAGTCACGAACACGGTATTCTCCATTACCCTAGTTCATCCTCACCCTCCAAATTTTCTTATTTATGCTCACCATTCAATCTGTGCTTCACTTCTATATCCAGTTCGCGTTGTCAGGGGTAAAAATTTTATCCAGGCAGTCTACCGGTACGCAATGTTCTGCGTGCACGACTCACGCGCGACCACTTCCCATCATTTACCATATTGTGCCTTCCTCCCTCGCTTGTTCCTGTGTGTTGGCTTGCGTTTTTGTATAAGTATTAAACCTACAATCCCTGATTTCACAGCTCGTTGCAAACGTCTTCAGGTTCTTTCAGGGCGCTTCGTAAAGCGCCAATATTTTGGGTTCTTTTATACCTCCGAGTGAGAAAAAAAAGCACATTTCTCAATTTTTGGACATGATGACACAGCAAACATTTTGAATGCTTACCACTGAATCCACCGCCTCCATAATGTGTAGGTCTGATTTGGTTTTTTTTGGGGGGGGGGATTAGGATCGGGAATTGAAACGTAGAAGCAAAGAAAGATATGTAATACTATGCCACCTATAGTGGAGTATCGCGTCTCCTAGAAGTAAATACCGCGATAAAACAATGAGTATTCCACCGTATGAATTCCTCTCAATATCTTTTACCTAATTTTTTTACCGATTCTCAATCACGTGTCCAGTACAATCAGTCAAGACCTAAACCCACCTTCCGGTTTGTTAGTCGCGACTCGTAATATAGGATACGCTTCACGCCGTTGACTTTTCCGCGTCCTTTCGGGTGTCACCGCCGCACTGGAGTGCAGCAAAAATTCACCACTCAAAGCTTGGTGCTTGGTACTTTCTGTTTTTCTTTTGCGAAGCTACTTTTGTAAAGCTTGCAATATTTTTCATTTTGGTGCTTGGTACTTTCTGTTTTTCTTTTGCGAAGCTACTTTTGAAAAGGGCGCAATATTTTTTATTTTTAACACAATCTTATTTTGGTATCGATGTGCAAAAAAAACACAGCGGAAGAATGGGCAACAGGCAGAGGGCGGTACGGGCCATCTTAGTGATCTCATCAAGAAATAATGAACCCATACCAGATATTTGACGTCAATGACTATGACAATGCCACAGCTTCGTAAACCTCATTTTCCGTTCGCTTAAGGCGGAGGTAAAAATTTCATGTTGTACCTAACTTCACACTTTTGACACGAACGTTGGGAAGCACCAGTTAAAGAAATAAGTATAGACTCAGCGCAGCTCAAGCCCCAGAATTCTACTTGCGTCGAAAGAGGACAAGCAACAATGTTAGGCCTAGGCATCCGCATAACATGAAGCTGCTCTTGCTTTTATATCAGGTCATATATACAACTGCTTGAGAGTAGCCAAAGACAGTTAAAAATTGGATACTGGCTTTATTCTTTGTGCGTACTGGGACCAAGCGATCAACAACTAAGTGAATACGTCCGCGCTGAAGTAGGTGTTGTGGTTCACAAGAATAATTTGCCCATACCCTGTATTATCCGCGCTCTATAAAGCCTTCAATTGGTCTCTCTGCCGATATACTCCATGTTTTTGTTTGTGGACTTTTGGACAAAGTTTGACATTCATGAATGCGAGCTACTTTCCTAAAAAACATTTGGGGTTTTTTTCAGACCCGTCGCACTGAGTTTGTCATGTTGCTCTCAAATATCATTTCTCCAGCTTACTTAGAATCGATTTTTTTCTCCTAATAGTGTGAACCAAGAAGGAGATTACCAAAGCCCCTCATAGCTACACACTCTCAAAGGCCCCATAAACACTCGCACAAACACTATAAGGGACCACCACAGAGATATTTTAACTACCTTTATTGCTGTCTTTATTCAACCACCCTCTAATTTTCCACTCCGATCTGCTACATCCGTAGCGAGGGTATCTTTTCTGTCAGTCCTGGTGCACTTAGTATCCTAAGAGGGCTGAACGCCTGGTGACCACTCCGACATGAAGTAGACACTCCATTCATGGCCCCGGGAGTGCAAAAGAAGGTCTCTTCAGCTTCGAGTACTCACAGGGGAGCTGGCTATCATCCCCAAGCACACGAAACAATTACATTATTAATATTACCCTAAAGTTTATAGGAGGTATCAGGCCGCCGGAAGACTAGTTGTAATGGCAGCAGATCTTTATTAGCAGGCGACCTAAAATTAGCAGGCAAGATGAAAGATTTCTTCACATTTACAAAAGAGTAGCAGCCGTTGTGATAAAGCTAACAAAGCGTTCAGGATAAAGATAGTCCTGGCCAATGCGCCAAAAACCAGCTATGACTATGAAGCCGTGCATAGGTTCCACGAGGACGTAGAATTAGCAATGAAGAAGGGGAAAACACATCTCACGATTGTAAGGGGTGAACAACACGAAAGTCGGTAACTAGCAAAGAGGGGAAATTTTAGTGAAAATTTTTGAAAAAAAATCGCAACAGTCCGTGGGATACACAGGTCGCATTTGCGGAAAGAAATATTCGGCGCCTGATGAACACATTATTCTTCAAACTAAAGAATAGCAAATGAAAGTTTGAATTACCGATTGTACAAAAAACAACGAAATTCAATTCATTCTAAGACAACCCAGCTATTCTGCAAGACGTCGAGGTTATGATTTAGATTCCGTGCAGCGATCACAGAGTAGGTAAAGGCAAGGTAAGCCGGCATCTCACAGCAGAATGAACAAAACTAGCATAATGCAACAAACCCAGCAGGAGTCAGTCCGGATGAGACGAAAGAGTTTAAAACGATTCTCCAAGAGAAAGTTCTGGTTCTGAACAAGGACAAAGAAAATAGTGCACACAGTCTTAGTTACAGCCTAACAAAGACACTAGCAAAATATGGAGCGCCTGTGGCAGAAGCAGGTTGTCGGAAAGAAAGAAAAACTGACTAACAAAACGGATGAACTAATTTCTATACGTACGGACTCTAATGTGTCAAGTGCTGTGGATAGAATTGAGTTAGAAGAACTATCTAAATTCATTAACAGGCGTAAACCAAACGACATTCGTTCTAACCACAATGCAGTGATTGAGGAAATGCTGCAAATAGGAGGAAGTTTCAAAGGAACTAAGAGGAAGCGAGCCATTGGCCAATACACAATGCACGCAAAGATGCGCACAGCAACTTTATGTACAACGTGGGCGAAAGAGTAAAGCTAGCACAACGATTCTACACTAGAATGTCAGCAAGCGACATTATATGAGGACAAAGTACTGTGAGTACAAGCTTCACTTGCGTTGTCCCCCTAGTTAATAAACACGAATTACGATATGCTCTCAAGGACATAAAAAAGAGAAAATACTGCCGGTGATCACAGCATAAAGTGGAACTTTTGTAGGAGGGCGTACATACAGTACAGCAATAGAAAGCTTGTTGCACTATTTTCAGATTGCGTAAAGACCCAAAAGTGCCCATAGCCTGGAAAGGCAATATAATTCTGATTTTGAAAAACAGAGATACAAATGCCCTTAAGAATTACATACGCATCAGCTACTCTCCCGTGTTTACAAGCTGTTTACCAAATTTATATTAACCGCATTGGATACAGCCTAGATTCCCAAAAACTCCGGAAACCGGCTGGATTTAGGAAGGGGTACTCCACCATGGATCACATTCGTATTGTCAATCAAGTGATAGAAAAATCCGCTGAATACACTAAACCCATCTACATTGCATTTATAGATTATGAGAACGCGTTTGACTCAGCGCAAACCGCAGCCCTCCTTGAAGAAATAAAGGACGAGGGAATAGAAGAGACCTACATAAGACGTAAAAGGGGCATATATAAGTGATGTACGGTAAATTAACATTTCACTAGCAAGGCGCTAAGTTCTCCATCCAAACGGATGAAAACAGGAATTCAGTATCCCGCCAAAACTGTTCGCGGCATATCTGGAGGGGGTATTCGAAAATCTTGGGTGGGAACACAGAGGTCTCAGGAAAAACCGTGAGTACTTCAGTCATTTGAGATTTGCAGACGACATAGTATTGGTGATTGAGACTGCAGAACACCTGCAAAAAATGCCTCAGGAACTACAAATCAAGAGCAAGGTGTGGGAATAAAAATAAAAATGAATAAATCTAAAGTAATGAGGAATAAGCATACCGTAAGCACCCTCTTCAGCTTAAGACACGAAGCGCTAGAAGAAGTACAACATACATTCCTTGGATAAAAGGTTAGTGGCGGCGCAGTCAGTTGCGAATAATCCTCCGCACAATAGTTATAGGGTGGGGAACACTCGGCACTACAAAACAATGACAAGTGAGCAACCTGAGTCACTCAAAATAAAAATCTACAACCAGTGCATACTGGCGGTGGTGACATACGAAGCACAAATTTGGCATCATACTAAGCAAACGTAAAGCAAAATGATAATATCCCATGGAACACATGATGACAGGAGCAACATTTAGGGACAGGAAACCAGCTTTCTGGGACAGGAAACTCATGGTTCTACTGAAGGAAACAAACTCGATTTGATATATAGTTCAACTGAAGAAAAAAATGACTTGGGACTCGAGCAAATACGTCGTGTCGGTAGCGGTCAACCACCGCTTATTCGTGTTAAGCTAAGGCAAGCTTGGAAGAAGGCCGCACAAAGATAGATGGGCGGAGGAGATGTTTGCAGGATAAATTGGTCGTTGTTAGCACAGGACCAGGGTAATTGGGTATTATTGGGAGAGTCCTTCGCCATGCAGTGGGCGTAGATAGGCTGGTGACACATTGTACCCAGAATTGCCGAACCGAAGCCCTCGCTCTGTGAGCAGCGAATAAGAATTGTTACATGGGACCTCACTGAAGAAGCAACAGAAATGCCAGAAGTCAATAGCATTAGTGAAAGGGAAGGCGAAGAAAAGCGAAGATTTCTTTGTTTCACTGATGTCGTGGTCGTAACGAAAACAAAGTACAAGAAACTCCACATACTGAACGCGGAGGCACATGAGGATATTGCTGATAAAATAAGACAAATGGCTCCCGGAGTTGGAATTCCACCTCGCCCTTCTTGAGGCACTACTATGAATCCAATGTCTGTCCGACTGCGAAATCATCGTATTCAATTCGGTCTGCGTTTTTTGCATTCGTTGCCCCGATGCTACTTTAGAACTTTGGCTTAGCTCGCACAAAGAACCCTGAAAAAATCTCAACCCAAGTTCTTCCATATGTACCTCCTCTCAAACGAAAAACACCACACATTACAACTCCAGGTTTTCTCTTTTCTATGTTGAGAAACCTCGTCTGGTTGGGGCGCTCAGCTTTCTTGTCAGGACTTCGTTCGCTTTTCTGTCCGTTTAAACTTTCGATCGAAATAACTTCGCCCTTCTATGAATGAAGTTTCGAATTTGAATCACGTGGTTTGCGGTTGCATCACTGAGGCAATAACTTAATTCCACATGATGGGATTTAGCATTTCGCAATTTGATTTTCCCACACAAGTGTACTTCGCGGTTCTAGCTAGTCTTCGTTGCGCGGACGGGATTCAATTTGTATCGTATTTAAGGAAGTTTATTTTGGAAGTAACTGCAAGAGCGCGGAGAAAAAAAGATCTTTGGGTGGTTCCAAAACGTAAAACCTTCACAATGCTGGTCTGACTTCTTACAAACTATGCGATTGGAGAGACTGTGCTTTCATCTACTTTTACGGCCACGTAAGTTAAGGTAATTGTTTCCTGAGCTCAGGGATAGTGTTGAAACGTTCCCTGAACTCTTCCCCCATTTCACGGAGCTCATCACCTAGATCCAAATAATTCCACACGCGCATTAAAAATTGAGCGCCCATTCCACAATACCAAAATGAGCGTTCACGAAACTTCTGGTAGAAGCCTTTCTTTTTCATCCGGAAACTCAGTTTCAGTGCTAGCTGCAGTTTATCATAACTTGCGCAATCCACTGCTGGAATACGGCTAAAAAAACAAGGCTTTACGACTACGGCGCAGGCTCAATACTATAGCCTACTGTTCCGTAGCAAGTTTTGAACCATTCTCTCAAAGATTTCCAGATACGTGTCTAGGCTGTGTCTTTGCTCTTTAAACGGTTGAACGAATTTATGCCGATTTATCTTGCTCGTTCCCAAAACGCAACCCTTCAGAAGCTGCGCTTTTACTTGGAATATTATGTTTCCGACGAAGTAATTCACCTCAGGATCCACTTTTGGACTTCCAATTGTATCCGCAACATCGAATAATACTCTTCCCGCAGGGGCTCCCGTTCAAACTCTTCGTTCCTTCTATGCCACTCACTATTGTCCTAATTCCTTTTTTTTATGACACTTTCTGTTTCAATGCTCTTTGCCCCACAGGCGTTCCGCACTACTGTCATCCGTGCAACGTGCCACCTTCTCCACATATTCCTGTAAGTTATTTCCTCAAGAGCGATAAGACCATCTCGGTTAGATCATCTTTCCCCAAACCATCATTTCTACCACGAGAGAGTAAAAAATGAAGAATTTTCGCGAGCCGACAAACAGTTTATTACCAATTACACCACCAGTTTCCCGCATTCTAGAAACGTCACCGACAAGTCATATGTGGAGGTAGTGCCTACCGTCAGAATCGGGTCCCGGTACCGCAAACAGAAAGTGCGACAACTGTTGTTTAGTACTTTTCATGGTTGGTCACTCGTTCGTGTGCAAGAGCGGAAAGCGTCCTTACCTAGATAAAATTCACGCGTACTCCAGGCTGCGTTAGAAAAACATAGACTTTTTATATGAAGCTATAAAATGCACAAGCATGGCGGACTGTACTTTTAGAAATTTTTCCGCTGGAATAGGCGCTCGCCCGCATGTGCTCTTAACTTGGCACGCGAGACGAAGCGATAACGCGTGCATGCAGAGTGACAAAGACACTCGTACGGCAACGGTACTTCCCCCCCCCCCAACACACATAAAGAACGCCGATACACAAGGAAGAATACGTACAATGCTCTCAAAAGGAAACACAACCAAACAATACGGCTGAATGAGTCTCACCTCCTGAAAACGGGCTTGATTTGGCCAGTAATACTTATCAAACACTTCAGTGCCAAATCTAATGGTGTCCTTGAAACAACATGCTAATATAAGGCATGACATACAGTCCAGTCCTTCAGCAAAAACAAATTTTGATTTATTTTTATGAATGATTCGATGCTTACCAGGTGATGAGGCGGCGCGCAGGGGGGGGGGGGGGGTTATCCGTATATTTTTTACCCCAAGGAATCTTTAACTTGCACCGAATACCCGAACACACCGGCGTTTTCGCTTTCCGCCTCTGTCAGAAAATGCCAACAACAAATCCCGACAAAGGCGACTCGCCTTCGCTCAGCGGCTCGCTTACGCTTAAGGCTGAGGTGGTGTGGAAACGATGGTCTTGTGGTTTCCCGAAGACAATCGTGGAGATCCCGCGTCCACGAAGTAGGTTGTTATGGCCTTCACGAGCTTACATATCAGACATCCCCTAAAGAAGCTTCACCAACTGTCCCCTAAGCGTACTGTACCTTGTGCGAGCTGTAAGAGGTTACCTCAAGCTGCCCGTGGCGCTTCCTAAATTCCCCGACCAGCGGTCCACCCCTGCTACTCTACCCTGCATTGGCCCTACTATCCTAACCTGCCGATGTCACACCCCGCCGCATAGAGGACAAAAAACTCAAACATAGTCAAAAAGGTGGACTGTCTGAGAACGGAAAGGTGAAGAACGCGCGATGACAATGAGCCAAGCCTGGTTTAAAAAAATAGAGTTGTTGACTCCGAAGTTAGAAATTGAGTGGCCTGGCCTGAAGTTTGTTACATATCGTCAATTCATATATGCGTTGTAGCCTTTGTCTTGACTACTGCAACGCCTGGAAGCAACTGTGAAGCAACTAAAGTATGAAGCCAGGGTAAAATATTTTTTGACACAGAATAAAACTAACGGTTGGTACGACACTGTAACACAAAATGTAGAAAACCGGTCTTGTCTGTCCCTCTTAAATTACCAGTGTGGTGTTATGCTTCTGCATACACGTGTACTTCAAATCTTGAAAGGAACCCGAAAGCATTTCAAGGAAAACGTTCTTAGCTAAAAATTGGAGAGAGGACTCTTTCACTGGCAAAGAGAAAATAGCGTTCAGAGAATAAGGTGCAAGCATGTAGTGGCAGCCTTTCTTACAGATACTCCTTGTTTTCTCCATGTAATAAAAATCCTAAATATTGTTCTTAGTATATGCACTGCAGGCAATTTTTTAATCAGAAGCGAGAGACCTTAGGGGCGGCCGTGTCGCCGTTTAGTGTCGTTGTTTTTGTGTAGTTATGGTAATGAAACACCAGGACATTCGTTTACCAACGCCTCACGCGAATCGCTTAATCTGCCTGGGCAAAAAGTGTGTTAATAGAACTCATCGGGACACCCGTTTTCCAACGCATCGCGCTAGAAGGCTTTGTTCTTCAAAGATACAAGTCTTATACAACAAAGCTGTACACTTTTAAATAAACTCGTCATGATCTGCGACATAGGAAACGCAGCAGCATCAACACCAATATCATTAGGACTAGGAAGAGGAACCCAGGCAATACGTGACGCATATTAGCTGCAATAAGATACGCAATCGCTGATTGTCGTAGAATCGTATCCACGTATGTATATAATTGAAAAAAAAACCGTCTTCTGTCCCTCGTTGCTCATTACCAGCGATTTTCCTATGGGAAACAGCGGCGCACATGGCATGCTTAGCCCTTCCCAGGGTTGCCGTTAGGCAAGATTGACCGCGATATTTTTGCTCCTATTATCCAGGCCACAATATTTGGGAATTTCCAATTAGGTATATTTCATTCATAATATTGCATTTATAACAGTGTGAAGATCCAAAATTTCCACATAGGTGAACAAGCATACTTTTTTGTTTGTGAGTGAAGGTCTGTCATGCACAACTTTTCCTCTATTCGTACTTTTGGTATTGTGATGTAAGACAATCAGCACGGTCACTGACTGTGTATTCTCTTATCATCTGTCTATGGCCGTGCTTTGGGTAGTTTTGCAAAAGACCTGCACGATCGCAACGACACGTTTAATAAGAGTGTTTAATTGATAATCATTACTCTATTAGGTGGTTAAGTTTTATACAACTGTTCAGTGCAAGCTGGCGGTAAGTGCGCAGCGCAAAACAGCAATTCGGGTTATCTGTTACATAGTTTAAATGCTTCATGCTACCGAATAAAGTGTTACCATACAAAAGATTCAACCGCTTATGCCATTATACGTGTTTATTTCAGAGTCAACGTGCCCTTGCAAAACATGGAAGAGTTTTCTGCGGCATTTCACTGCAAAAAAGGCTCACGCATGCGGCTCAACGATGCTGAACGGTGCAAATTGTGGTGATATGGTTCCTTGGACCAAATATTGATCTTTCTTTCAATCGTATATTTTTCCCTACAATATACCTTAATGACAAGAATTAGAAGGCATTGTATGAAAATCGAATAAACCAGGAAATAGTCAAAATATCAACAGTTTTCAAAGCAAACGGCTTTCCACTTGAATCTTTTGTTGTGCGCCCAGCAGCCGCGAGGCCACATCCTACCGGGGAAAGGGCCTCTTAATAATTTGTATTACAGGCACTCCTGCGCTCGGGTGCCTTTGCTTTATATGTGGGTACTAGAGGTGACGCAACAAAGACGGAAACAGAGGTTTAAGTTGGTCAAAGAAGAGCTTTTGTCCCGCGATTAGGAAAACACGTATTTGGTGGATAGATTGAACATGGTGCAACTTGAACAACCCATTTTGCAAGCTTTGGGGCTTCGAAATACATCTGCTTGCTGTTTTAGGGAGGTTTATTGCAACTACTGAAGACAAACAAATTTTGTGCACTATACGTCTAAATCAAGAATTAAAGTTTCTGTTAGGTGTTCCTGTGTGGAGCTGAAGAGAAATTCGTGCAATGTTAGAAATCTAGAAGTATCTCTGGCAGCAGCCCAAGTATTCGTGTTGAAGCCGGTGTAGTGAATTCAAGGTGTTTCACGGTTTACACAAAGAGGCGGCAGCTACTACTAAACTGCGCTGATTTTAGTACGCAAAAAAACAACAGGCACAAAATAAATGTCAGACCTCAGGAGATATCTTGTATATCCAAGAGGACGCTTGTTAGCAACGCCGAGTAAACCGAGCGGCCACCCGCACGCAGTGACCAAACCGCGGGAAGTGTTTTACGGCGTAGGAAGAAGCGTCGAACAGAGGCCTTCTGAGCTCTGGTAAAGCTTTGGCCGATGGGCTCCTTCACTGTATACAAAGCAGGCTAGCTCTGGGACCATAAAGATCAAGAAAATATATTGAATACAGGCAAAAGGCGTCACGCTAATTTTACTTAGGGGTAAATAAGCTACAGAAAATATCCGAGTTCCTTGCAAATTCAAAACCATGTCGTTTTCCCTAAATTCTCTTGAATGATTTATATGCCCGTTGAAAAGTCACGCGCGGAAGCTAAATTTTCTTATTCACCTTTAACAACCTTCAGGATTCGTGACACATTCCTTCTGGTTTTATTTATTAAATGTGAAGCCAATACAACCGTTATGCCAACAAAATCCTTCTCCACGTCGTCAAGTTGTTCAAAAATGCGATAGGAAACAACTTAAATTCGAAACATTTCCGTAATGAGAAATTGCATTTAACGTGAATAAAACAAGAACCTAATTAGCGATCTACGAAATAAAGTCTCTACACCACAACAATTACCCGGGGACACACTGCCATATCGAAATTCGATCATGATGACGAAACCATCTTCGACGCCCTTCGGGACCTCCAAGCCACGGCAGTATTGCAAGAAAGAGGCTCACGGTGAGCAGAGAATGGTCTAGAATGAAAACCAAATACACACAATTTACTGTCGACTGTAGCACCCAACCTGACTTTTCGATAAGGGGTTGTTATCGTATGCTTCCAGTCAGTACGTACCAAAGTATTCTTATTGCTTTTCGAGTTAAAAGTGTAGACATGACACTTAATATTGCAAAAAACATGGCCAAAATGCTGACACCTTCTCTTTCTTTCAGAAATTTCCAGAAGTGAGGGCACGTGATAGATTCAAACTCTAGAAGTAACTTAGGACATATTCTACACAAGTGTGAAAAGGAGTCATCGCCTCCACTTCCGGAAATATTATGATGCGTCTCACCAGGTTGCGGAGTGCCGTGTGAACTCGGAAAAGACTCGGTATTTCAACTTGGACTTCGCGCCGTCAACGCCACACGCGGGCGTCCTCTGGCAGACCAAAGCGTCACTGCACCACACAACCATCCTCTAGCGGTGCCGATGAAAACATATAGCTTCGGGAGTATTTGGTGACATGGTAGCAACCGTAGCGGCCCCCACCCTTCCTCACCGCGTATAAATCATCTCGCAAGGATTCGGCCACCCGTTGTGGCGCCTGAGGCAATAGGATCATGCACCGGTGGTAAGTCGAGGCAGTGGCATCTCTCGCTAACTCCCAGGACATCTGACGACAACATCGGCATGCAGTTCCTGCCTTCGTAGCTCAACGCTGGTCCAGAACATAGGTATATCTATGTGTACATTGGAAAAAAGAGGTCCAAGAGTTATAGACCCAGTATACTACCTATAAGCGCAAATTCCGATCGCTGTTGGATAGACTTAATCGTAAGACAAACCATTACAGCGTAGAGCTACCTAATGTAATAAATGCTTCTGAAAAAGTTAGAGGATGTAGATCAGACACCCAATTCTAACTAAAAAATGTCATTCGCTTGCAGGATACAAAACCAAACAAAAAACGCGCAAAAGTCTGCGACAGTTACTTCATTTCTAAGACAAAAGTGAACCCACACTGCTGTATTGTGGCGTGATAATAATTGCTCATAAGAGTTAGCTTGTCGTAGTAACAACCTAAACAATAGATATAGCGATATCACGATTGCAATCATACCTGTAATATGTGTTGTGATGTGTGCTCTGTTCTAATTGATCCTGATTAAGGGCTTTCAACTTGTGATTTTGACAAACTCATACATCAGTTACTAAAGCCACACATTAGGCGACAAAAAAGGCTCAAAATTCGCTCAGGGGAACTTTGCGAATGGATACCGAGGTCGCCGTACTCAATAGTCCGCAAGATATCACAAAGGCAGGTGGTGTCCAACCCATGAAAGCCTTGTGTAATGGCAACTGTACTCATGCACAAGAGGCTTAGAACAGGTTCCTGCGTAACCTTCGTCGATATATAGATATTTTGCTGCAGTCGTAACAAGCATTTCCGCAATGGAATAGTGACGCTTTTTTATTTTATAAACGACCAGTTTTACGGCACAGGTCAGGGCTGACGTAGCGCTACACTATTAGAGTAATCGACTTTAAAGTGCCTAAACGCGAGACAGAGTGTTCATGGTGTTAATTTTTTACGAAGTTTGGGATGGCAGCAGAAACAAAGAAATTTACTTAAATGGAGATTAGATGGTTGCGTATTGCAAAAGAATATTTTGAAACATTGGTGATTCACTCACTGGATTTTTAGAGAGTAATGTAAAGGTATATAGGCAGGTTGAAGATCGCAGCAATATTCGGGTTGAAGATCGGTTGAAGATCGGGGCAAAGATCGGATCAGGTAGCAGCCGCACAGCGACGAGGCATACAGATCGCATGCATGTGCTTTGTGCTAACAACAACAAAAACAAATAAGATGACGGTGAGCCACAAACCCGAAAATTCCCAATTAGCCGTGGCATTATTCCAAAAAAAATGTTAAAAATATTAGTGTCATGGCAAACAGTCGCCGGGATAGGCAGCAGACCCTGGACAACAAAGTCAGTGGCGGGAGCCTTTTTGAGACACTTCAATACTTGGTGAAGTCCCTTGGCAGACACAACAGCCACTACACGTCGATGAATGGTCTCGAAAAGGCGCGCCGCGAAGTCGGTAGCCTGGAGGCGCTGCCACTCCTCTTCGACATCTTGCCACAACGCGTCACGCGAGCCGCCCTGTAGCTGTCGGCTGCTAAGGGACTTCTTCATCGCTCCCCACACGTTTTCAATTATATTTATGTCCGCCCCCTGCGGTGGCCCCCCGATCACCGTCACGCTTCGCTCTTCGAGTAGGTGTTTTACTGACCGAGCCATGTGTATCGGGCTTCGGTCACGCTGCAAATAATACAGACCATCCGTGAATGGACCATACAGGGCGTAGGGTATCACCACGCTGTCAACTATGTCTTCGTAGGCAGCCGCGTTCTAGCGGCCATCGATACGAACTAACGGACCAAGGCCATGTCTTGAAATCGCACCCCACACACTAACGGCGCACCGGCCGCTACTTCAAATCCGCTGCAGGTTGCACGACTCGAATCTGAGGAAGAAAGAAATCGCAGTAGGTTAGTGCCGATATCGTTCAGACGTTTGTTTATCTCTGGGACATTGTCGACAGATGCACCCGACGCACAATTTCGCTCCGGGAAAGGCAGTGCTGTAGGCAGACAAAATACTGCATATGCTCCGCCGTCGTTTTTTCTATTGTGAGTCACAAAAATAACTTGGGGCCCAAGCTTGGGAGCGCAATAGTAATGACTGCTGGCGAGGACTGCGCCGCACAAAGATATAAAATGACTGCACTACAAAACGCGTGGTGAGTGGCAACAAACCTTCACGTAAACGAACATGCAAGAAACACGAAAGCGTGTCGTGGGCTCGTTTTCCTGTTATATCTTTTATTTATATTCGCGCTATCACTGTGTATTCTATTACTATGTGCATTTAAAAGAAAAGGACAGACATTTGCATCACTCATACCTCGTGTTCACGGCCCTCCAAATGCGTTGGCGCTGGAGCCAACGGCTTGAAAATGTGGTGTCGTCCGTGAAGAGAACACAGCTCCAGTATTCTGCCGTCCAGGTTGCGTGGGTTTTTGCGAAAAGCAGTCTCGGAAGCTTGTTCTCTTCGGATAGTTTGGGCTTTCTAGAAGGGACCCAGTTTCGTAGCCGCACATCATGTAAGCGGCGTCGAACAGTTTTTGTGCTTGCCGAAAGGTCGAGTTCATACTGGATACCAGTTCATACTGGTATCCCAAACCATATAGTAATGGGATACACAGCAATAGTGCGAATATAATTAAAAAATAGACCAGACAAACAAGCCCACGACAAGCTTTCGTGTTGCTTGCATGTTCGTTTGGGTGAAGGTTTGTTGCGACTCAAAACGCGTTTTTAGGGCAGTCATTTCATATGTTTGTTCGGCGCAGCTCTCGCCAGCAGTCAGAACTATTCCGCTCCCAAGCTTGGGCGCCAAGTTTCTTTTGTGACTGACAATAGAAAAAACGACTCCGGAGCAAATACAGTCATTTGGCTGCCTACAGCACTGTCTTTCTCGGAGCAAAATTGTCGACAATGGGCCAGAGATAAACAAACCTCTGAACGATATCGGCACTAACCTACTGCGATTTCTTTCTTCCTTAGATTCGAGTCGTAAACCTTCAGCGGATTTCAAGTAGCGGCCGTTGCGCCGTTAGCGTATGGGATGCGATTTCAAGCCATGGCCTGGGTTGATTAGTTCGGGTCGAGGGCCGCTTCAACGCGGCTGCCTACGACGACATCGTTGACAGCGTGGTGATTCCCTATGCCCTGGATGGTCCATTCGCGGATTGTCTGTAATATTTGCAGCATGACCGAAGCCCAATACACATGGCTCGGTCAGTAAAACGCCTACTGGAAGAACGAGGCGTGATAGTGATCGTGTGGCCACCGCAGGGGGCGGACATAAATATATTTGAAAACGTGGGGGGGGGGGGGGGGCAAGGAAGAAGTCCCTTAGCAGCCGACAGCTACAGGGCGGCGCGCGTGACGCGTTAGGGCAAGCTGTCGTAGAGAAGTGGCAGCGCCTCCGTGCTACCGACTTCGCAGCGCGTCTTTTCGAGAGCATTCTTCGCCGTTTGGCGGCTGTTGTGTCTGCCAAGGAGATTTCACTGAGTATTGAAGTATCTCAAAAATGCTCCCGCCATTGCGTGTGTTGTCCATGGGCTGCTGCCTATTCCAGGGACTGTTTACCATGACACTAGAATTTTAACCTTTTTATGGAATAATGCCACGGCTAATTGGCAATTTTCGGGTTGTCGCTCACCGTCATCTCATTTGTTTTTTTTTTGTTCTTGGCACAAAGCACATGCTGCGATCTGTATGCCTCGGCACTGTGCGGCTGCTACCTGGCCGAAATAAACCGAGTTACGACGTCGTGGCCAATGGGCTAATTTATTTTCTTTTGGTCTTGTGGAATGCATTCGATGCCTCAGGAATAACTCCTGACTGCACTAAACATGGCTTTGGGCCAGTTCCAATGGCCGTCGTTGGTTCGAGTCACTGCGCCACGCACGCGCAGCTATGTGACGCTTGCAATGGCGGGGAGCGGCCGATCGTGGGCGCCGAGCGCTGAGTAACCGCAGTTGCCTACTATCTTTCGCCGCCTCGCTAACAGCTCAGATTTCAGCGCTCTTGCGGCGCGGCGACAAAGAAAGCAAGCGAGAGAACAGAGAACAACATATCGGAGTGGGACAGGCAGCCTCGCTCCCTTCATCTCAACTGCGCATGTACGTGAGTTTTCCACGGCCGCTGCCAGGTGATGGCACCAGTATCTTCGGCCAAGCGCTCCGCGGTTCGCATTTGAATTGTTCATGACTGTGCAGGGCTCTGCGAATAAAACGCGATACTTGGAGCGCGTGGCTGCCGGCGCTTGTGGCGCCACAAGGGAGCGCTTGTGAAAGAGAGCCCAGGCATTGTGGTATACGGCGAGGGTGGTGAGGGTGAGAGCATTCGTGACGCATGCTTAGTGCATCCAGGAGATAGCCCTTCATTGTGTGGTTCCTGCTGGCAACATAGGTGCCTTCAAACGCTGCGCTTGCATGTCTTGCGCGCCACGATAACACATCGCAATAAATGCGCCTTCAAATTATTGATAACGCGCCCGGTGCCAGCTGGCACAGCTTCGCGCGGCGCAGCACGGCACGCAGGCGCAGAGATTTCAAGCCATGGCATAAAGCGCCCCTATGGCACCGCCTATAACCACACAATGAAGGGCTGTCTACCGGATGCAGTCAGCATGCATCACGAACGCTCCAAGCCTCACGATATACCACAATGCGTCAGCTCGATTTCGCAAGGGCTCACCTTTCACGCAACAAGCACCCGCAGCCACGCGCTCCGAGTAGTCGCGTTTCAATCGCTGAACACACTACGCGACTGTTCTTTGTTGCCTCCTTAGTTTTTCAGTTTGTTTAAAAAATGGTGTGTGAGAATTCGTACTCTCATTCATTGCTGGCTACGAAGTGTCAGTGTTTTCCTAGATAAGTGGAAATTCGTTCTCGTACGTGCGTCACGTTGTTTTCTTTTTTTCGAAATCGGCAAGCCCTTTGTACTTGCACAAATATAGAATGTAAGTTTGTATTTTTTGCTTTGTGCTGTGTGCTGTTTCTTTGTTCATTTCCTGCTTTGTATGTCATTTCTCAAGGAACTCGTACAACCTGTGCTCTTCCCTTATTGTGTGGCTCCCGCACCCCTCCCTCGGCGTTAGCGTTTAATTAGGGGTCATCATTGTCCACCTTGTGCCCGGAACGCAGGCTGTGGGAAAGTAACTTGTGGCTAATACCTGGTCTTCAGGAAGCAGCGGCATTTTGTTTAAAGACAGGTGCCCTCGCTAATCCGCACTCCTGGGCTCTTTAACTTTAATGTCGCTTTCTGCCTTAGACATAGCTGGCGTTTTGCCTTCCGCAGTGTCTGTAGGAATAATTGTCGATTCCACGCTTCCGCCTTTTGTGCCAGGTATTTTCGCTCCTTTGCAGCGAGATGCCCAGCTCCCCTTCCTTATTTGTTTACTTTTCCTAATGGGCGTGGGTGGGTGGGCGGTGGCTGAAGGAAATACACTCCCTGAGTGCCTCACTTTGGCTATCCGTCGCGTTGTATATTGAGGTGGAGCAACTGTGCGGCCACTCCTGCACTACTTTTCTTCACTTTCTGCTTGTTTCTTGCAGTACTTTTTTGTGCGTTTTTGAAATCATGTGTCTATGTACTTGCAGCGCTCCCTACGAGCCTTTATATACCCTTTATATACCGTTTATATACCCTTTATATACCGTTGTACTTCACTTGAAAAATGCTCAACCCCAGTTGGTACGTCGTTATAAATGTTATGTTTTTCGTGGTCATTCTAATTTATTACACTATTCAGCTGCCAAGCCCTGTACTGTTATAAGTAATCTCATGGCTTCTGACCCCGTCACCACGAAGACTTTAAATTGGAAATGTACGAATATGTTAACCTAATCGGTAGTAATCTGCGAGTGACAAGTATGACACATTCACAACCATTTTGTTGCATCTCGCCATGGAACCCCACTTTCGTCTGACTACGAGGAGCGACCATCCAAGATATGCCCTCACTGATAGACTTTATGCCACGCACCGCGAGCACCATTGTGCTTCTTGTTGGCACGAACGATATCCCCAAGACGTCGGCCAGAGTCACCTTTAAGCGGTATGAGAAGCTTCTCGCCTCCATCAGGCATGACCATCCTCAAATTCGTGCCGTCTATGCGACTCTCATCCTCCCTCGCTGCCCTGATCGAAGCCGACAACGCAGCAACTCGCAGGCCATGCACCGATTGAACTCAGAAGCCTGCAGGTTTAATGACCTGCTTCGCCGGCATTGTCTCCACACCAGGGGCCTCGTTTACCTCGACCACGGCCTGTACTGGCTGCCCTCGACCAGGGTAATTTCTGCGGATGGCATCCACCCCAAGTTTGAAGGCGTCGCCATCATGGCTAGCCACCTTGACCGGACCTTGCTGAGGAACGTTGCACGGAGGCAGTCGACATGGCTACAACATGCTGCCTGTTCTCCATCCGAACATGTGCGAGGACAAACCCAGCTCCACTTCTGCCTCGAATAATAGACGCTGCTCTAGCCTTGGAGGCCCCCTGAACCAGGCTCCTATTTTACAAAGTCTTCCGGAGATAACGCCGAGATTAAATTCCTGAACAACCCCAACGTAAACCTGGCGCCCGTCAATTGTCCAAGAAATTTTTAAAGCCAGAAAAGTCGTAGAAAAAACAATTCGTATGAACGTCACGTTAGCAGTTTAATTGTATACAGGAATACAGGAATTGCCCAGAAGGCTTGATAATTAACCCCAAACCAGCTACTTCTGACCTATCGCCTACTCACGAGGCAAACTGGTGAAGCATACTGCATATGTATGCATGTAAAACCCCTCATGTAAAACCCCTGTACAGGGGCCTTTGAGGTATAATAAATAAATAAATAAATAAGGCGTCGAAGGATCTTTTGAGAATTATAATACAGCAAGATAAGTCTTGCCTCGATGCTCTAAAAAGAGGGAAACCTCTTTACTTAAAAAAATTTTTTTGACTACGAAGAAAAAATGCACTAGAAAAGTTCAAACGGATGAACACAAGCAATTTTCCGCTCTGAAGACAAAAAAGATGCTCTGCGATGGTGTTGATTTATCCTTATCCGAATCTAGCACTTCGTCTTCCAATAATGAGGTATTCGAGCCCGACACTACTGATAATGTAGCAAACCTGTCCACCGTTACTATTTTGGAGGATAAATTAGGCGCATTTTCTAAGGCTCTATCCTTTTGTCTCTCCAGTGTAAAAAAAAATGAGCTGCAACTGTACAAGGATCTTGAAAATTTCTCATGCTCACTTCGATTAAAAGAGTACTTTCATGGTGTCCCCAGAGATGATAACATAGAACCGAGCCTTCCATAAGTTAGCCATTGGACGCCACCACCACAACGTGACAAGTATATCGATACGTACATAAAAGCGCTTCAAAAATACATCATAGCGGAATATAGAAAGCACAACTCCTACCGATCAAACCTAACTTGAAAGGAACAGAGGGCACTGGAAACCCATGGCACCCGCTTGGACATAATCATAAACCCGCGGCTAAAGTAGGGGCCATTGTTGTTATGAATAAACGAATAATAACACTGAAGAGCGGAAGCAATTATTTGACACGTCCATCTACCAGGCCCCTGCGGCCGATCCGACATTAGTATACGAAGAACATGACCACAGTACCATAATTGAACTTGCGATAAAAAACTGATAGGCAAAAAAAAATGCGCGAACTCTTATTCTATTGCACTACACTCCAGACAAGTTTTACCCTCTTTCTCAAATTTTACAAATTGAACAATCCGTTAGGCTCATAGTTTGTGGCATAAGAAACGTGACCGAAAACATTTCTAGCTATGTAGACAACATTATAAACGAAATCCTGCGCACATTCAATTCGTGCATAAAGGATACGACTCATTTTTAAAGGAAAATATAAGACCTGACGATACCGGACAACTCGTTCCTTCTAACATTAGACGTAGCCTCTTTGTATACAAACATACCTCACTCCGGTGGAATCGAATCCGTCATAAAAGCGTACGAAAACTCAGAAGTGGCCAAGAGAGAGAGAGAGAGAAAGCTCTTTATTAGAGGAAAGCAGAGAGGTCTGCCGGCATGTTAACGCCGACATGCTACTCTTCGGGGTACGGAAGGAGGGAAAAAAGTTGCAATAGGAAGAAAGGTGGAAGGGAGAGACGAAAGAAGAAAATAAAAGAAGTGAAGCTAACCGCATTATTTGAATACCTGAATGACATCGGCGTCGCTGAGCTGATATAGGACCAGACCATACTTGCACTGTACAACAGTCCATTGACTTTTCACGTGTCGCACTGACGGCCCTCAACGCACAAGCTTGCTCCTTTTTTTTCAGAAGTGGCCAAACCTGTTCACTGGAGCACTTTGGCCAATATAATAACTTTAATACTTCAAATAAACAAATTTTATTTACTAACCAGCTCTAAGTGCAGGTAAGTGGCACATTTATGGGGACACAAATAGGCCCCAATTATGCCAACAAATTCACGGGAACACTTGAGACACAGTTCCTGGAGAACTTCCCCTTAAATCGACGACATTTTCTTGGTTTGGTCTCATGGTGAGGAAAGCCTGAATGAATTCATTTCCTTCTTCAACAATGCTCACAGTAATATGTCATTCTCATATGAGCATTCAACCTCTACAATATATTTTTTTCACGTGCAGATAACTAATGGACACAAACTGGCTTCTTTGGTGTTTCAAAAACCCACCGACCGACACCAATACTTCAAATTTCACAGCAGCTATGTGAGACACTGTAACAACTCCATTACGTACAGCCAAGCCCTACGCTTGCGCAAAATTTTCTCTAAACAAAATGACTTCACTTCAACTTGTGATCAGCTCCGCATTGACCTCGCACGAAAAAAAATACCCACTACCCAGGAAAAATACCCAGGAAGGCATAAGAACAGGAGCATTCTAGACCTATTAGTGGCAATAAAACTTCCACTTTGAGGTCACGAACCAATCTGAGTTTGACATATAAGGCATCTGGCTTAAGCGTATATGAAAATTTATGGACAAACCACAACATCCTGCTCCAGAGTGAAAGAATGAAGTACGTCATTCCAGACTCCCACGCGTGGTGTATGGCCGAGCAAGAAACATCAGAGACATTGTAACATCATCTAGATCCAAAGAAACTAGATTCACAGGTTCCACACCGTGTGGAAAACCCCTGTGCAAATTGTATCTCATGATGGCGCCAACAACAAGCCCTTAGAGCAGGGAATTTAACTTTTCCATGCAGATCAGGGGCAACTTTAATTTTTGACACTGCAAATACACTTTACCTCCTCGAATGTGGCGCTTGTGGTGCGCAATATAGTAGACAGAGTGAAAACTTTTTTAAAACTTGCATCAATATTCACAGATCCGATGCCAAATAAAAACCTTATCTCGCGCACTTGAAAACACATCAACTCTTTGAAACAACACCCGTTTGACCAATTTAGGGGCCGTGGTGGCTACAATGAGTATTTAAAATTCATTAGGACAGGGAAGCCCGCGACTTATATCTGATTCACAAATACAACACTCTCACAAGGGGTATCAATGAGTCCTCTTGGAATGCTGTCATGCCTTCAAGTCTAGACCTTGTAGCGGCGCGGATCTCATGTAACCACTTCTCAAGCGCTGGATGGTTAATTGTTTTCAACAGGTGACTTTTCCTTGCGCTTTAATGCTTCCTGTGCACGAAATCTTACTGTATCACATCATTAATCTTTCGAAGCACTATTCGGTTTAGTGTTGTCAAAAAGTAATTTTTTTGTATGCTACGTTGCTTTTATGGCCAAAATGTCACTTTGTATGCTATTTTTGCTCACTCATATGATTCCCTATGTCCTGTGATTTGTACGCGCGTAGTCTTTGTTTGTTCTTTAGTTTGTCAGTATGTTTAAAGAATGCTGTGCGAGAATTCCTACAGCAATGGATGACTGGCTACGAAGTGTCAGTTGTTTCCTAGATCACTGGGAAGTTGTTTTCGTACTTGCATCACATTTTCGTTTTCTTTTTTTCATGGTACTTGCACGAATATGGAATGCAAGCTACAAATTTTTTGTATATATTCAAATATTGTCATGAGCCGGGGACTCGTCCTACTGCTTTTATTAGATGCGACGTATCTCTTTGACTCGCCTTGTCCCTCCTTCCATCCGTAGTCTGCACGCCTCTCCCTCATTCTTCTCGCCACGTGCGTCGGTAACGCCGCTCTCACCACAGCGCCATCTTGCGCTTGCGCTCGCTCCCCTGGCCATGACAGCTGTGCGTAAGCGCACGTTAGCGATCGGTTAACACATGCGCAAGCGCTGCTCTCTCTCATTCCCCTCACTGTTAACGCGCGGTACACATAAACGCGATAACTGCGCCGTTTCACTCAGTCGCTCCACTGTGGCCGCTCCGATGACATCCGACGACCACCGATGATTTTAATGGAGACTAACAGGTCTGCTATCGCGATGGTCGGCGCAACCGTAACAAGCACCGCCCAGATGCGTCGCATCACCCCATGGTTTCCCCCCGCGGAAAGATGTGGTCAATTTTTTGTTGGCTGTTTCTTTGTTCATTCCCTGACTTGTATGTCATTTCTCAAGAAACTCGTACAACTAGTGCTCTTCCCTCGATGAGCGTCGGCGCCCATCGAGGGGTCGTCATGGTTCGCTTTGTGCCCGGAACGCGGGCGGTGGACAAACCATTTGTGGCTATTATCTCGTCTCTTCGGTTAGCGGCGGCATTTTGCTTTGAGCACGCGGCCGCTCACTAATCCGCACTCCTGGGCTCTTGAACCGTAACGTCGCCTTCTGCCTGAGGCATAGCGGGTGTTTTGCGTTCCCCAGTTTCTGAAGCTCTAATTGTCTATCACATGCGTCTGCCTTTTGCGGCAGGTATTTTCGCTCCTTTGGAGTGAGATGCCCAGCTCCCCTTCCGTATTTGTTTACTTTTCTTAATATTGCTGTGCGTGGGTGGGTGGTGGCTGAGAAAAACACACTACCTAAGTTCCTCGCTTTTGCTTTTCGCCGCGTTCTATATTGAGATGTATAACGTGCGCGCCCAATCCTGCACTAAGTTTCTTCACTTTCCACTTGTTTCTTGCTGTACTTTCTTTTTGAACGTTTTTGAAATCATGTGTCCATGCACTCGCAGCACTGCCTACGAGCCTTTGTTTGCCCTAAATTCGACCCTTGTAGTTCACTTGAAAAAGACTGGACCCAAGCAGAATCCTCGTAATAAATGTTATTCTTTTTGTGGTGATTCCTATTTAATATACTACTCAGCTGCCAAGCCCAGTACTTATATATCTTCATCATCATAATGATGATCATCACTTGGCATCAGCGGCGGCGGAGAGATACAACGTGCTCACAAAACGCATTCTTCGTACATGCAGGTCCCACATGCGCGCCGTGTGCTTTCTTCGTACTGATCGTCGGCAGTATGCTCAGCTCATCACCGCGGTACTCGCAGATGCAACCGGCGGCCTTCTGAAAAGGATCAAAGCGACAGCGTGACGTAACGTGAGCCCTGCACTGCCGTTGGACCATCATCGGAGGCTGCGGATTTAAAATCAACGCAACGACGGACCACCGATCACTTGGCAGCAGCGGCGGCGGCAGGATACATCGTTCGTACAAAACGCATTCTTAGTACATGCAGGGAGTGTTAATGTACCCTTTTTGTTTAACTTGGAATACCTTTTTGCTGCACCTGCTGCTGCCGCTGCCAACGTGTATTTTCTATAATCTTGACTGAAGTGTGTTGACCATAGAGTGGACCGCTCTTTTCGATCAATTCAATTGTGATTTTAGAGCAGAGTTGAAGGAGTTTAGGGAACGCTTTGAAGATGATTTCCCATAAGAAATGCGCGAAATCAAGGCTAGCTTGGCACAGATCAATAAGGCAAAGGAGGAGTTGGTTGCCGAGAATCGGCTCTTGAAAGAAACAAACGCCAGGCTTGAGATACAGTGCAGTGACCTGTCTCAACAGGTAAAGGAGAACGAGGTGAGGGTTGTTCAACTTGAGCAGTACTCCCGTGTTGTTCACCTAGAGATTAAGGGGGTGCCCTTCCGTAAGGAAGAAGATCTTACTGAAGTAATAGCTAGAATTAGTGAAGCTACTCAAGAACCTGTAACACCGGCTGACATCGAAGTGCTCCATCGAGTTCCCACAGCTAAAAACCCTACTGTGGAAGAACATCGTCGTGCAGTTTGGCAGCCGCAAAGCAACGGAACCTCTTCCTTGAAAAGGCTCGCTCGGTCACACCTAGAAGCAGCGAGCTGGGGTTTGATTCTGGGGTTTGATTCACACACCCTGATCTTCATTATTGAGCACTTGTGCACACCGTTGAAACGACTCCTAGATCAAGCAATCGCTCGTAAGCGTGAACTTGAAGGGGCACTGACAAAAAAATTTGCATCTTGTTTTTTTTTTTGGTGCGATAAGTAGCTAGTGACGTACTTATATTCTGTAGAAACCTCATTTGCTTCAGCGTGCGACGGTTGTTTAATTAGAGGCATTTTCAATGCGGCCAGTCGCAGTTTCGGTTTCAGCGAGTGCCGCGAAACGATGGATTTTGTGGATTTTGTGTGAACAAAGCTGACCACGTGACCGTCGGAGGGATATCACAGAGCAGAGCCGCCGTAACACTGTCGAATCCGCATCGAAGGCAGTTTCTGCGAATTCCCCCACGTACTGATCTCGTGAGGCGCTTAATTAAAAAGCGACCGTCGATGCGACGCAGGCGCTGCGAGTGCAAATGCTACGGCGGCAAAGAACGACGCGCGACGCTCGAGACGGTGGGTGGCAGGACGCGCGCTGGAAACAGCCGGCCCCTCTGTCTACAGGTCCGCCTACAGATGTGTTCGGCTCAGCACTTCGGCGGATATTCGAGTGCCGCTCTCGTAAGCGGTGCAGATGACAATTTTCAATGCAACCTGCCATCGCATCATTAACTCCTTTCTCGTGTAAGCCACCATGTTCGGGACTTGGGGACAATTTCGTGCAGCGGTAACAAGCTATCACTCGAGCTACCTGCGCCGGCCTGGGCCACTTCGCGGCCGTAGCCGCCGCCTGCACAGCGACCGTGCGGCTAGCTCAGTGAGGTTTTCGTGCCTCCGGCACGTTTTTGCATCCAATGGTAATAAACAGTAATATAAACAGTAATAGAAACAGAATGCCTGGAATCGCTGTAGAACTTTGGTCGCAGTCAGCTGCCCGATTAACTGACGAAATCACGGCGCCGCCGCCGCCAACGGTCGGGTCGTTCGTTCTTGAGAACAGAAGCTCCGCCCTCCGGCCCTCCGATTGGAGCGGCGAGCCGGGCGAGCCGGCAAAAAACGGCGGTAGTGCGGAAGCGGCAAACACAAACTCGTGACGTGTTTGGATGTTGCTTATTTACAATTGCCCGTGGTCCTCGTCTGGCTGCTCGGTTGCGTTTCGCACACTTCAATATTGATTTTATATATGTTCAATGCTGTATTCGCCGCTGATATTTTGCAGATGATGTATATGTGTTCCCACCAATCTATCTCCGAAGTTATCTCGCCTTCAAAGTTTTGTTTCAGTGCCCCTTTATTGGAAGTACGTGTGGGTGCGCAATGGCAAGATCTTTGCTCGGCACTCTGACAGGGCAGCTTGCATCAAGATTGTTCGCAGTGAGGACATTACTAGAGTGTCTGCGTATGCGTGAGGTAATGCCCGCCAAGGGCTGTTTCTTGCAGTCCTTATCAATTTTTGCAGCGACGCTAACTACGCTCGCTGTAGTAAATTTTTGTTTGCGCAACAAAAAAATTGCGGACTTTTATCTTGTGTAGCCACACACGACTGCAAGTGCGACGTTTATCCTGCTTTGCTTTGTCCCCTATAGAAATGAATGACTGGCGTTCTTCCACGCCTGCTCTTGCCTGGGAATAATCTTCACATCGCTGCCTTACCGCTGTAACGTCTGTTTGTTTCTTCATGGCTGCTGTAGAATAATATGCCAACCGGCATTCGTTGCAGTGCGAGGGCCAGCGGTATTTCTGCTGTTCATTTCAAATCCGATCAATGAGGAACAAGCACAATCAAATTCAAAGTTTTTTAGGTAACTTTGCGATGTTCTTTTGTTGTATTTTATTAACCAAAACATGGCGTCAGAACGAAGTCGACATGCTAACATTTTCATCGTACGCTTGTTTTTTCCTAAACAGGACATCCCCCGGAGGTGGTGAAGCTATTTATGTTAAGTCTTCTTTGCACGGTACTATCATGAGAGAATTTTCAGATATCCTTGTGACTACGAAGTGCTTGTGCTACAACACAACACCTTCATTTGTTATGTAATGTATCGGCATTCTAATGGAGACCATTACGCATTTTCAAATTTTAAATCCCCGCATAGGGCACCTTGAGTAATCTTGGTGACGCTGTTGGCGACACCGAGGACCCCGACCCGAATACTGTTGCTGTAATCTACCGTGGCTGCGAGTTTTAAGGTGAAGGGAAAAAACCACAAACGGTGGCCGTCGGAGCCCAGGTCAAGCTCCGGGACCCCTCTCTGTATCAGGGTAATCCGAGCGAAGGAAGTACCTCCGTCCCCTGCTTCTATACTAGGCCTTATGGTATAGTCACCCCCCCCCCTCCAAATGATCGCGCCCTGAAGAGGGCCTGGACCCATGTGAATCTCAAACGGCAACGGACCATTGACCATCGAAGCAAGGACAACTATCCTCGCTTCCTTGTGATGCAATCTCTAAGTAACGAAACTTCCGTAACTGACAAATCAGTCTATCTTGTAGCAAAGTTCATCGAGAGTGTTGCAGGAAAGAACTAGTAGGCAACAGAACTTTTCCTCTGGAGATATGCTCGTCGACGTCGGCCACAAAGAGCAGGCGAATAAGCTACTGCAACCAACCGGAATCTATGATCTTGCAATAACAGTCACTCCCCATAGAACCCTAAACTCTTCCCAAGGCGTCATCTCTGAACTCGATCTCATCAATGAAACAGAAACCGACCTGCTAGAAGGACTGCATGACCAAGGGATCACAACAGTCCGGCGCATCACAATAAGGTGAGACAAAAAAGAAGTCAAAACAAAGCACTTTATTCTGACTTTTGATAGAACCCCACTACCGTAAGCAGTGGCGGCAGGTTTCCTCCGATGTCCCACGCGCCCGTATGTGCCAAATCCACGCCGCTGCTTCAAGTGCCAGCGTTATGTGCACGGTACGAACTCCTGCCGTGGTAAACACACATGTGCGAAGTGTGGGCAAGCTCACCATTCTGCAGACGACTCTGATGCTAGCAACTTCACTTGTGCCAATTGCCATGGACCTCATGCCGCGTTTGTACGATCATGCGAAAAGTTCAAACAGGAAAAACAAATAATCACTTTGAAGGCCAATGAGAAGAACAGCTTTCCGGAGGCCCGCAAGAGGTTTTACATCTTCGGCTCCGGAAGGTATGCCGACGCTGCTAGCCGGGGGGCGGAGCGGCGCCTGGTTTCGGCGGCGACGCAATACAGCGCAGCTTATTTGCTCGCGCCCCGCCCCCCAAGAGGCTGCCAGTGGCAGCCGCCCCGCTCACCACGCCACTTGCCCAACCAGCCGCGGCTGTGGTTGCTACCACGTCTGTTGAGGATGCCGCAGCGTCCACTCCTTCCTCTCAACCGGCCCAAAGCACACGCAAGGGCACGGAGGAGATGGAGACGGATGCAGTAGCAGCTACCCCCTCACCCGCTCACTGCCTGGGCTATCTGGGGCGCTCCTCACGCCTTCGACATTGGCAGTGCAGGCAAAGAACGCCCGAAAGGGTACCAAGTCAAGGCGGCCCAGTCTGCTGTGCACCTCCTTGCCTTCAGATGACGACAAGGACGCCGAGCCCTTCCGACTTTCATCGCAGCTAAAGCAACGGGCGCCGGAGTCCAGGTCAGCAGACAAGTCGAAAAAACCCCTGCCGAGAGTCCAAGCCTCTAAAGACGACACATAAACACACCATATTCCAGTTGCTCTAAACTTAATGGGAAGAGAAAACATCATCCAGTGCAACTGCAGAGGCCGTCATTAAAAATCTTGATGATATCTATGAAATATTTTATGCAAACAGCCAAGTGATGCGCCTCCAAGAAACGCATTTAAACTCAAAGCACACGAAACTTCATAAACAATTGCATTATATTTAGGAAGGCCAGAGGTGGGTGTTGGTACATCCTCACGTGGTGTGGCCATCATTGCCAGAAAATCCTTGGCGTGCCACACTGTCCAACTACAGACCATTCTTGAAGCTGTTACCATCCGAACGATAATCCTCAATAGGCTTATAACACCATGTTCTGTGTACATCCCTCCTGACTTCGAGCTCTCCAGGTCAGATTTTGAGGGTCTGGTTGATCAGTTAACCGAACTATGCATTCTCATAGGTGACCTGAATGCTCAAAACTCTGTTTGGGGCTCTGCTCGCACAGATGCCAGTGGACGCCTCATTGAGAAATTCTGAACATCGTCGGGAGCATGGCGTTTTAACCACAAACAGCCTATATACTCTAATATATGATACAACACCTATTCAACCTAGACTTGGCAATTAGCTCCGCAGTTCTTTTTCCTTGTATTGAGTGGGGCATGGGCACGGACCCATACGCTAGTGACAACTACCCCACTTCACTATCATATATAGGTAAAGGCCCGAGCAGTCCATCTTCCCAGAACAGGTTTAATGAAGCAAGAGCAAACTGGAATACTTACAGATTCATTTAAACTAGACCACACATTCATAGGACACCTACACGTTGAAGAAGCTACACAACTGCTCACGGCGCACATCCTCGACGCCGCCGAAAGGTCCATTTCCCACGCCTCTGGTGCCTCCGGGCAACCAGTGGAGGCCGTGGTAGAATGAGGATTGTAGGCGAGTGCGAGAGGTCCTAGAACAAGGCTTGGGGTATATTATGTCGGTACCCCACGTCTGGTAACCTCATTTTGTTCAAACGGGCCAAGGCGTTAGGAAAACGTGTGCGCCGTGAGGCAAAACGAGAGAGTTGGCGTTCCTTCATAACCTGAATAAACTCCTACACAGACACATGGAAAGTATAGACCAGAATACGCATACTCAAAGGACAACAAACACACAGCCTGCCTCTTGTCAGCACTACAGAGGACACACTCGAAGACCAGGCTGACACACTCGCACAACACTTCCATCACGTGTCCAGTTCAGCACACTACACAAACACTTTCATGAAACACAAACAAATGGCCGAAAAGAAGCCTATACTAGATAACAATAGGTCAACATCTTCTTATAACACAGATTTTTCACTGCATGAGCTCAGGGCTGCTTTGAGCACGTGTAAACCCTCAGCTCCAGGCCCAGAGAACATACATACAATGATACAACACCTACACGCACACACACTTCAAGCACTTCTAAATCTATATAATAAAATATGGCTTTTGGGGCACGTCCAACACTCTTGGAGGGAGGCCATAGTAGTGGCTTTCTTGAAGGATGGAAACAACCCGTCGTCCCCCTGAAGTTACCGTCGTATACACTTGACGAGCTGCCTGTGCAAGCTTCTCGAGAAGCTGATAAATCGCAGGCTCGTGTACTTCCTTGAGTACAACGGTCTTCTCGAGAGCTGCCAGACAGGCTTCAGGGCGGGGTGATCCACGAATGATACCCTCGTAGCTCTTGAATCGGATATAAAGATTGACTTCGTGCAGAAACAGTATTGCGTAACTGTGTTTTTCGACCTCGAAAAGGCCTACGACACCGCTTGGCGCTACGGGCTCCTTAGTGACCTCAAGTCATTCGGTGTCTCGGGTAACATGTTAAACATCCGTGTTAGTTACCTGTCGGAAAGAACATTTCGAGTGAGAGTTGGTTGTGCACTCTCAACGGTTTACGTGCAAGAAAATGGCGTACCGTAAGGTGGCGTGTTGAGCTGTACCCTCTTCATAGATAAAATGAACTCCCTTTGAAAGGTACTGCCACCTAAAATCTCTTATTCCATGTATGTAGATGACGTGCATATATCTTTTAAATCATGTGATATAAAATATACGAACGTCAAGTAAAGCTCGGCGTCAAGAAACTTGCCGGCTGATCACACAACAGTGGTTTTAAATTGAATCCTGTAAAAAGCCCTTGCGTAGTGTTCTCCAGGAAGCGCGGGGTGTATCAGAACCCAGACATTACTCTTAATGGCCTGTCGATTCCTGTAAACAAGGAGCACAAGTTTTTAGGTGTTGTGTTTCCACACAAACTCACAATAATTCCACACATAAAAAAAACTTAAGCATAGATTTCTGACAACAATGTATATCCTTATGGTTTTCTCCCACCCATCTTATGGGGCTGACAAAGAACCCCTGCTGCGCTTGTATATTGCTTTGGTTGAATTTTGTTTAGACTATGGCAGTGTCGTGTATGGGTCGGCGACTGAAACAGCGTTGCGAACGCGTCACCCAGTGCTGCACTTGGGGCTACGGCTTGCGTCGGGTGCTTTTCGCACTAGACCTGTCGAGAGCCTGTATGTCGAGTCTAATATGTTGAGCCTTGAGAACCAACGGACGTACATAAACTTACTTTGTGCTTTTATGATTTCATCGCTGAATGAACATCCTTTTTATCCTGCCTTTAACAACACATCTGCATATATACTGTTTGTAAATCGCCCATCTGTTCCTCTGCCCTTTCTACTTCGAGTGAGAGAGCGAGCCTCGGATCTCAGCGCTTCGTTTTTAGATGTGCACAGGTCACCCTTTTTAAACATTGTACCGGCTTGGCAATTTCGCCCTGTGCTCTTTGACCTTTCTTTTATAAATCTTGACAAAAATCGGGAACCGCGAGCCGCAATACTGCAGGACGTTCTGTCTGTGCCGTTTAAATACCCATTTGCAGAATTCTACAGTGACGCTTCTGATACCTCCACTGTGGTCTCCTGCACTGCTCATGGTCCAAATTTTAGTGCAGGCAGAACCATGAGCTTGCACACAACAATTTTTCAGCAGAAGGGTATAGAATTTTACTTATTGTACGACATATCCTTGAAAATCAAATTCCGAAGTATATAATCTACACAGATTGCTTGAGTGTTGTTCACGCACTGTCATCGCATAAGCCCCCCAAAAACCACATAGCTAAGCTTGTATTCAACACCATCACGTCTGTGTATGCACAGAAGCATCAGGTGCTCCTCTGCTGGGTCACAGGACACGCTGGGATTGCTGGGAACGAGTTGGCAGACGAGAGGGCCGCTGCTGCTGCACTCAGGAACACTGTAGATATTACAACGATACCCTATACAGACGTCAAGCCACACATAAGACAACACTTGCACAGAATATGGCAAACACACTGGAATGAACAGACAGACATTAAACTACATTTAATAAAGCCACACTTGGGACGGTACACATCTGACGCATACAACAGGCACATAAAAGTCGCTTGGGTAGGCTGAGGATAGGGCACACCCATGCAACGCACTTGTATCTGCTGACGGGATCTTCAAGTCCCTAGTGCAGCAGGTTTGGAGAGACCCTATCCGTAGTGCACATACGAATCACATGCAAGGCACTTCACACAACACGACACAAACACTTCAGAGACCTCTACAGACAACATATTCCCCAACATTCAACGTTGCTTCTAGGTGACGATGCCATGGTTTCCGTGAAACGTGTTTTTGAGTATTTGTGAGACTTCAAGTTTTTAAACTTCACTTCTTATCTCGCATAATCGAATCTGGCCCTATACACCAGGAATCACCATAATCTTTATTTGATTTTACTATATTCGTTTACACTTTTTTATACCTACCCTAAACACGACCATCATCATCATCATTTTAAAGTTTAAATACGTTTCTAAATTACTGCTTACAAAATAAATATACCTTACTGCTTGGCGGAGATTTTATAATAGTTTAAGTGAAATGACCACCCATTCGGTTGAATTTACCGCGTCAATTGAATACAATGGATTCACAAACGTTATCACTTCTCCCACGAGGCCAACCGATTATCCATCAAGCATTGTTGACGCGTTTATTACTAACATTGATAGCACAGTCACATCGTCATGCACAATTTCCTCCGGCCTCAGCGATCATTGTCTTATAATCATTACATAAAAACTTGTCAGTCTACATTAGCTCAAAGTAAATGCGCAAGGTTCCGAGCAATTACCGATATAAAACTAGAATCTTTCAGGCCAATGATATTTGAAACATCGTAGACACAATGTTTTGACTCTCATTTAGTCGATGATGCTTAGAATGCTTTTGTTGGTAAGTTAAAAAAGGTTTACGATATTTGTTTTCTATTATCAAAAAGTAAACCGCACAAAAAAATGAAAAAGCCCTGTCTTTCGCCTAGGCTTTTGAGAATGATTTAAAAGAGAGACCATCCGTACCATAGTTTTTAATAAGCAGAGATACTAGTGACTACGTTATGTCTAAAATGTATAGGAAACAATTAAATCATAAATTACAGAAGGCGAAGCAAGACAACTACATGGACATTTTCACATAAATAGGAAGGACCCTAGTCTAGTTTGGCGCTGAGTAAATGAGGTGATCAACAAAAGAAACATAACAAGCGAATTGGAGAACTAATTATTCATGGGTCACCAACATCGGGCGTGCTATTCGCTGATCGCTTTAATAACTTCTTTACTGAGAGTATAAGAGCAAACAATAACAAAGATGCATGTTTTAGTATTTCAAATAAAACAACAGGCTCAATATTCGTGAGCCCCACAGACTGAAGGAATTTTTCGCTGTGATCATGTCATTACGAAATAATTCCAGCACTGACGTTGAAGGCATTACCATTAAACCTATTAAATTTGTTGCGGACCTACTTTCATTACCACTTTGTCATATCCTTAACCTTTCACTCGAATCATCGGTCTTTCCTGCGCGAATGAAATTAGCAAAGTTACAGTCCTTTTGAAGTCAGACTCAAAAGACGTCATGAACATTTATCGCTCAACCTCTATTCTGCTTGTTTTTTCTGAAGTGTTAGAAAAAATCTTACTCGGACGTTGCAAAACTTCTTTGATGCGAATCAGTTATTTAGCAATCTCAATTCGGCTTCCGTAAAGGTTTCTCTGCAAAATCGTCTTAATTACCCTCCCCCAAATTATTACGGAACATAAAAAACAAACTTTTCACATTAAAGTCTTTGTGGACTTCAGTAAGAGCTTTGTCTGTTTAATCCAGGATATTCTCTTAATAAAAATAAACAACTACGAAGCGAGAGGCGCAAAACTCTAAAGTTTCGGTTCATACCTTAATGATCGCCAACAAACACTGCATATGGATGGTTTTTCTTCATCTAAACGTTACTTAAATTGGGGTGTTCCTCAGGGCAGTATATTGGGACCTTTTCTTTTCAGTGTTTGCATAATTACCTGGTACGGGTTCCAAAGAGACTGAAATATTTATGTACGCTGACGACGCCTCCCTATTTATCTCAGGTTCTACAACTACAGAAATAATCAGGAAAGCAAACGAAATGCTAAAATGCCCTTTAAATTGGTATAAAATAAATACGATTAAGTCGAAAGCTGTCCTTTTCCTTCCAATAAATCGGCGCATAGAAATAAATTTATTTATAACCTTTGTAATAATATTATTGAGGTTGTTAGCCCCCATAAAACACTGAGCGTTATATTTGACGAGCACGTTCGAATGATTAAACACACTAATTACGTAGCCATTAATTTGTCAAATGCTGTAGGAGCCCTTCTTCGGTGTCATGAAATTCTTCCGGTGAAGATAAAAAAGCAGATATACGAATCTTTATTTCTATCTCGTACAGCATATTGTCATCTTGTTTGGGGTACCGCATCACACACGAACATCAATACAATTGTTAGCCTGCGAAAAAAAGCGAGTCGCATGATTGCGGGCGAACAGTACTGTGCTCATACTAAACCACTCTTCATTTGCTTCAACATTCTACCCGTTTATAGGATGCTGCAGTACAATATTGTTTCATCGATCACTTCTAAATCCTCACTCCTCACCACTTTTATAATAAAAATATCAGCATTGCAAGAACGCATACCGGCCACGAACACTCGAAACACCAAAAACTCTCTTTTTCTCAGAACGCGCACAAACTACGGTCCACAAATCTTAAAAGAAATAATTCTACACCCTGAACCCTAACATAACTTTTAATGGTCCCAAAAGAAATAACCTGGATCTAATTAAAAAAAATTAAACAGAATTTCTGAAGGGCCGAAGATAGCAGCGAGTTCTCACGTGGCGTGCTACACCGTTTTACATTTATTTTTTCAAAATTACCTGTCGGATTTACCTTTGAGTTCCAATATATGCTTGCGTGTTTGTTTTTATTTCCTTTCTTACGTTGATCACATCGTTGTGTGAACATCAGACTTTTCCGGGTTTTTTTCATTGTCTTGTTACAAAGCGTAGCAAGCTTTGTTTTCATGTTTTTTCAGAAAGTAAGTTATAATGAATTGTCGTTTTTCCTGCAGGTATGCATGCATGCACTTGACTTTCGTGCACATGTCATACACCGGTATACGTGTTTAGGCCGGTGTATATATGATCACGGCCGTTCAAATGTTTGCGCGTGTACATGTGCTTACACTATGTGAATGCACTGTGGTGCTATATTTATGATTGCGCATATGTAATTATTTCTGTTTTTATTTTGTTGTGGTTCTTGATCACACCCTTTTCGGGGACATTTTTTTCTTCTCCCTATATACTTTTCTATTTTTTTCGAGCCTGCAAATATCTTGTATTCTGCCGCTGCTACCTTGTGTGTAGGGCCTCAGGCTTCGTCAAGCTGCTGATTGAGCAGCTTTTCGTCGGAGGTCCGTTTTTCCACTGAGGAAAAAACATTTTTGATTCTGATTGTGACTCACCAAACTATCTACGCCCACTGCAGAGCAAAGGCCTTTCCTATTATTATTCAATTAACCCGGTTCTGCTGCCAACTCTGGCCAATTTATCCCCGCAAACTTCTTGATGTCATCGGCGCATGTAACTTTCTGCCGCCCCCTTCAACGCTTGCGTTCTCTAGGGATTGACTCTGTTCCCCTAATGACCAACAGTTATCTTCCTTCACGTTACATGCCATGCCACGTCCATTTTTCTTCTTAATCTTCTTATATGTTCTTAACACGTGTTTCTTCACTGACCCACTCAGCTCTCTGCTTGTCCTGTAATGTTACTCCTATCATTGTCCACTCGATTGCCCGCTGCGTTGTTCTCAATTTAAGTTGAACCCTTTTAGTGAGCCTCGAAGTTTCTGCCCCGTAGGCGTGTACCGGTAAGATGCAGCCGTCATACACTTTCTTCTTCAGCGACAATGGTACGCTGCTATTCATTATCGCGGAATGTCGACCGTATGCCCTCCACCCGTTCTTATCCTTTTAATTATCTCCGCCTCATGGTCGGAATCTGGGGTCGCAACTTGGCCAAAGTAGATATATTCGCTTACCACTTCCACCACCTCGTCCCTATCCCAAACTGCTGTGCTGCCCGCAGGTTATTGATCATTACTTTGGTTTTCTGCATAATAATTTTCAGGACCACGGTTTCTACTGTGTTCGTCCAGTGCCGAAGGCATGCTTTGAAATTCGTCGTCCGAACTTGGCAAGGCAACGTCATCAGCAAATCTCAGGTTACTGTGTTATTCTCCATTATGCCTTACTCCCACCAGTTCCCAATACAACATTCTGAATACTTCTTGTAAACAAAGAAGCATGCAGAACATATATAAATATATATACATATATATATATAGGGGCGGCGCTAGTTGACCGGGCTCTGAGCAGTCGTAAATACAAAACCCCGCGGTATAGTCGAGAGGGGAGTCGCCGCGGAACTAGCTCAATGGTAGAGCACCGCACGCGTTATGCGGAGGTTGTGGGTTCGATTCCCTGCTTCCGGAAAAAACGGCGCATTTTTCTCGACTTGAATTTTCAATTATTTATTCCTGCAGAAAAAAAGGCAATCATAACTCATTTGGCACTATAAAACACTGTTAAAAACGCCAAACAGCACTGGCAATAAGGACTGCAACTTCGATATGTGTCCTTACGGAATCCCTCGTCCCGTACGTCTTTGTTCTACAAAATGCATTACGAGGGTTCTGGCTTCAGCAGTCTGAAATGCATTTGGCTATCCCCGACTTCCGACCACGTCTTACGTGCGGCCGCTGGGAAAATACGTTCTACGTCTTCCCGCGTTGGTTCGAGGGGCGGCGCTAGTGAACCGGGCTCTGAGCAGTCGTAAATACAAAACCCCGCGGTATAGTCGAGAGGGGAGTCGCCGCGGAACTAGCTCAATGGTAGAGCACCGCACGCGTTATGCGGAGGTTGTGGGTTCGATTCCCGCTTCCGGAAAAAACGGCGCATTTTTTCTCGACTTGAATTTTCAATTATTTATTCCTGCATAAAAAAAGGCAATCATAACTCATTCGGCACTATAAAACACTGTTAAAAACGCCAAACAGCACTGGCAATAAGGACTGCAACTTTTATATATATATATATATATATATATATATATATTGAAGCGCGGTTTATTGGCCCACTAACGAGCAGTTAGAGCTGCGGAGAAGCCGAGGTATTTCGTGCTTAGCAAGCCATGTCCGACGTGATACTTGATGTGCACCAAGCCAAATATCCCCAACGGAAATTGTCCTTGCATGAATTCCTGTGACAATCACATCAATCGCGTCCATAATCAACGCTACAATATTCGCCCCCGGTGCAAAAGGAGCCATCCTGGCGACTCAAGTTGACGAGAAGACAACAGGAGTGTAATACTCTTTAAGCCGGTTGGCGTGAACTATCTGGCGTCCATGGTGTCGACGGTCGGGTGCAGGCGCAACCGGTTAGATGAGGTAATTCACTGGTGATGTTTGCTTGACGACTCTGTAGGGTCCATAATATTTTGCAACAAGCTTCGGTGAGAGACCGGGTGTAGGGCATGGCACCCAAAGCCAGACAAGTGAATCAAGCCTATAGGTGGGAGCCGCGGTGGAAGCGTCGAGATTTTGCTTCTGGTGTTGCTGGTGTTCAGATGTGAGCGAGCGGGCGAGGTGACGGCACTCTTCGACATGCTTGACTATTTCCGAAATGGGTGCGAACTCGTTCTGATCTGGGCGATACGGCAAAATTGTGTCAAGAGTGCATGCCGGCTCCCGTCCATAGAGCAGGAAAAAAGGTGAGAATCCCGTTGTTGTCTGCGTGGCCGTGTTGTAGGCGTACGTGACAAAGGGAAGTATCACGTCCCAGTCAGAATGGTCCGACGCCATGTACATCGAAAGCATATCGCTCAAGCTGCGGTTAAATCGTTGAGCTGCGGTTAAACCATTCGTCTGCGGGTGGTAACACGACGTAGTTCGGTGAACAATTCGACATTCCCGCAGCAGGGCTTCGATGACTTCCGACAGGAAGACGCGACCTCGGTCACTGAGCAGCTCTCGAGGGCCACCATGGCGAAGTATGAAGCGGCGTAACAGGAAGGACGCGACGTCACGTGCCGTGGCCATAGGTTGGCGTATTTACTCGTGAGTACACTCATTTGTACTCAAACTCACTAGTGAGTACGATGGTGAGTAATCACACACCCAGAAAAAAACTGTGAGTACGATGACGAGTAAGTACCAGGGGTAAGTCCACTACTCGTGAGTACAGTACTCATGAGTACACTACTAATGAGTATGAGTACTCATGAATACAGTATTCAATAGTATGAGTACTCATGAGTTTGAGTACTAATTAGTATGAGTACTCGAGAGTAAAAGGTACTCATGAGTACACAGTACTCATGAATAGACAGTACTCATGAGTACACAGTACTCATGAGTATACAGTACTTATGAGTATACAGTACTCATGAGTATAGAGTACTCATGAGTGCTGTGTACTCATGAGTACTGTGTATTCATGATCACGTTTAATCACGAGCTCGAGTCTGGACGCGCGTGTACGAGTCGCAAACATTTAGCGGTGCCGCTGTGCAGCTTAACTGTCAAGGATGGTAAAATTAGACAACGCGGCCGCAGTTGCTCTTCTCTGATGGGACTTGTTGACTTACGTAGTTATTTTTGTTGACGCGACCTGTGAACGCGTGGCTGCTTCATTGCGCTTGCTCCCTTCCAATTGTTTTAGGGGAGAGGCGGTGGAGGCTGCTAACAACGCACGAAGTAGGCGTACTGAAGTCCCTCTTTTTCGGTCTTCAGAAGTTTCCGTAGACGCAAGTAACACTGTGTAGTCGTTTCGTGAGCCGAATCCCTCATTTCAACAGTCGCAGTTAATTTACGTAACTCGCGTCAAACCGACTGCGTGGTTTGTAACGTTTGCTGTGCGTATTCAAGTGACAGTTTGGCTGATGTACGTGCGCCCATATAGTTTTATTAGGTTCCCGTTTTGAAACATTTTGCTCAGGTTCGCTAGTAATATGGTCTCGTGTAGTGCCATTTACAAGTGAGCATATAGCCCACCGTGCACTAGGGCGTGCAGGCGGGGTGGTGGAATTTACCCCAGCAATGGAAATAAAATATCCGAGTACACCTAAGCACGTTTGTGAGTTGTGAACCGGACATCATAATATCTAGTTCAACGCGTGCGGCGCCTTGTTTAGCCTCGCATATTTTGTCGAAGAGCTCTGTCATCTTGCCGCTGGAGGAGCGTTTTGCTTTCGAATGGCTTTACTTTCGAGTGGCAACCCGATTCGCCGATTCTCGTTTATGCCACCGTGTCATGAGGGCACTGACGATGATGGTGAATTTCGGTGGTTGTTATTCCCCTACCCCATACCTTCACTACGTTTACAGGCGGGGCGACCACCCCTCGCTAGCAACTATACCGCCGAGTTTAAGCTCGCACTGTGAGAAGCCTCGTGAAGGAATTGTTTTGAATTGATGAACGCCAACGCCAGACACCAGGATTCTCGCTTAACCTTGCATCTTGGAACGTCTCGTAAAACGTGTGGATTGCACATAACGACGTCACCGCACTTTTTGATTGATCGCTGTCAGCTTCATCCGCGTTGCTCGAGATAAGAGCTGCAGATTTCCACTGTGCAACCAACCCAGCAACACGGCAATACAGTGACGTCAGTGCAAGCTATCACGCCTCCGAAAAGCACGTCTACAAACTTTGTTCTCGAGTACACAAAGAACGGCAGAGCAGTTCTACGCTGCTGTACGGCTGCCAAGTACCGGCAGCAACTGGGTGCCCTGCGGCCCTCGACTGCGACCGATACCCTCTCCACGCCCCCCCCCCTCTCCCCGAACACACACACACACACTGTTGGGACTGGGCCATTCTAGCTCAGTCACTACTGTTCGATTCACTTCACTTTATTTCCTTAAAAACCCCACAGGGGGGTGCTACATAAGGGGTGCGTTGTACAACATAGACACAAAAGCCACAGGTTAACAATACAGATGCATAGATGCTGCGACGTTGCCCTGCTCAGTCCGCCATCGACTCGGCGGAGAGGAGAGCGATGAAGTTGTCGAGCCGACGGTGATTTTAAGCTGCATTCATATACAATATATACAAAGGTATCAAGAGCGTTACATGGCTCGCACAAAGGCGCTTCTCAACTCAGTTCCTCCGATGAAATGCCGCCGCACAGCCGCTGCTTCAGGGCTGGTTTTATACCCCCGGGGTTCCGCCGCAGCCGCGTGCAGTTCGAATCTTTCCAATCAAGACTATCACTGGCCGCAGTTTGAATCCGGCGAATGCAGGCGAAGTGACTGCGTCAGCCGAGCCACGAATGGGAAACGGGAGGCGACTCAGCGGCGCCGTCTCCAGAGTCTACTCGTCGCGGCCTGTCTTTTGCGGGCTGGTCGTCCCATGCATGATTTGGTGCGGCCGTCTCGATGGGAAGAGGAGAGTAGACTCGGCGCCGCGGTGTGCCGCCAGTTGCGGCACGTCTGCCGCGGGCTGGCTGACCGAGGCGCGAATCGGGCCCACCGTCGGTGCGTCGCCAGGTGCAGCAAATTTGTGTCGGGTGCTCTGGTTAACCGCACACACACGCATTAGAAAAATTAGTAAGATCAGACCCGTGTGGGTTTTGGCCTAGCTGTTAACGGAAATAGACACAACGACGCGTAGCGCCCGTCCTGTCCCTTTTTCGCTGCGGGACCTCCCTCTTTGGTTTTTCGCGCGCTAGCCGGTTTTCGTCTTTCTGTTTATCTCTTACTTTGCGGGCTGGCGGCGGTTGCGATGGGTATGGTTGCGCAATGTTTGCAGAATTCGGAACAGCGGCGGCAGCGTCTCTTTCCAGATGGTTTTAAAGACGATAGTCTTTCTTTGGCCACTTGAGCCCGACAATATTGGCCTGTCACTGTCAGTCTGTCTGTCTGTGTCCGTCATAAAGATAATTCATTATTGCAACTTAATATCACGCCCCGCTGTACACATGGGAGCTACTGGGGTCGCCGTTAAGTAGCTTCATGTGCATAATGCGCCCTCTCTACAACTGGACAACTGCCCGGCGATTCAGCCGCTATTCAGCCCACGAATTAAAACACGAGTGTGTACGTCCCGTTTCGCTCTCTCCCGTGTATGTGCCTTCGGCCAGTGGGAAGCCCTACGACAATGCACCGTGTAAGACGTTTTCTTCTCAGGCTCCTCTGTCCGGATGTATATGTAACAATCTCAGTAGTTCTAATTACTTAAACATTTTATTTTTTTCTGTTTAGCCTTTCATTCGAGCCATGACCTAGCTAAGATGTTGCAGTCGACAGGATCATGATTTAAGGCCACGGGAGGACGAACGGACGAACAACCTGGACAAACCGCGCCACGACTACGAGAGTGCAGCACGCAGACATGGGGACTGACGCACTCCACGCCAGCGGTGGTCGACACAGTGCTGACTTCAACGGAATGCTACGTCTTATGCTCTACGAAGAAACAGCAGTTCGTGAGCGCACTACGATATACGAGGGCTACCCTGCTCTGGCCGTAGGGACGACATAATCTTGGGTCTTCTAGAGGACAACGAAGAACGTCGCCATCTCTCTAAACGAACGAATGTGCCAACGCTACTTCAGGCTGCCTCCGACAACAAACGGCAGAGGACCCTGCAAGCGGCGCTGTTTGAGAGCAGAAGGCTGCGTGATGAACAAGAAAGTTTAATGATACAACTGGCGAGAGTCGGCCGCACGTTTTCCATGGTGCCTGGACGGCACGAGATCGGAGCACAGGCAGAATGCACAACGGCACGCACATGAACGAGAGGACGCATGCAAAATTGTGATTGCGTGCTCACCCTACCTTTCCCAGGTAATCGCAACGATTACGGAGACGCATCGAAGGTTAGTGCATTTCTGGCGAGATCCCGAACACGCGTTGCTCTGCTACATCGCCCACGAGCTACATAGCCCACGCGCAGGTCATTCCAGCAACGAGCAACGAGACGTGCAACGTACGCAACACACACGAGCCAGAAGGCACCACGTTCCTGTCACCCGCTCTTCCGCTACAGACGTACACGAACGGAAGGCTGAGAGCACGGAACGCAACGGAGCCGGTACGTACATTTTCCGCACGTGCTGTCCCGGCGCGGGTCTAGGCAACCAAGGAAATCGCATCCGGATTGGTGGATATGGCCACAACAAGTGAGCAAGACGCACGGTGCCCGAAATGCATGATACGTGGCGAACAACCGCACCCCAATTATAGGGGAGTTTCCTAGATACAACGAGACGCACAGCGCACGAAACGCACCCGAAGTGACGAACGATATCCAACTTGAACCAGTGGAGCTGACCACGGAGAACGAAATGCACAACGCACGGAACGCCGCCAAGCCGCAGCACACACGGAGGAAACTGCTGTTCCTGACATCCTCCGCTCCCACTGCAGGTGCTATCCGGACTTGGCCAGCGAATGTTGCAACCGCAGAAATCACCTGGCCACAAGCAACAAAATACCCAGCGCACGCGGTTCAACCCTACCGGAAAGTACGAGCTCTCCGACACCCGCTGCTCCCGCCCGAGTCTAGCGGACGAACGACATGACACTCGTGCAAGTAGGTCCGTCAACGAGCAACGACACGGCCAGCACATGCGGGATGTCCGAGCCACAATTAACAAGATCACCGGCACCCGCGCTCCGATCGAGACTCACACGACATTTCGTAAAAGAGGAGGCAACCGCGAGCAAGCGGACTCGCGATAAACGGATCCTACTTGTATGGGAGAAATAGCGTTTTATAGCATTCTCGAAACAACGGGCAAAAGACCAGGTCTTGAGTGACGACACGGACACGGCAAGAACGGCAACGAATGAAAGCGATCCAGACGAAGCATCGAATGCCCTGACGATGAAGTCAGGCTTGCGACGCCGAGGAATGTGGGACCGAACGGACGGCATGAACTACGCCCGCTTCCCCACCACAACGGTTTCACTTCCGAAACAACCACGGCGACTGCGAGCATGGAGCCGCAACGACTTTGACCGATCAGCCGTGCCACCCTACGAAAACGCCCCGCTACCGCACACTAAACGAAAAGCCAAACGGCTCCCGCACTATACGCAACGCACGCGTCTATTCAAGCGACGTCCTCAACGCGCCTAGCTATGCCATCCCTACACAGCGCAGCTCGCCACCGGACAAACCAGACGTCGACGCCCCCACTTGCATCAAGCACGCGACGAGCTACACGAACACAATCGCCGACGGAAGCGGCGCAACCAACGCAACGCCGTAAACACTGTCAAGTTCAGGTCTGACGAAGTGAATCCCACGGCACACACACAATAAAATCAAGCAGATTTGAAATTCACCGAAACTCAACGAGACAAACACCCTCTTAACGAAGTTTCTAGTATCTGAAACAACAAAAAACAAACGCCAGCATCGAGCATCTGTGAACAAGCGGACAGTGATCTGGATACGAACGAACGTGAATCTACGCGAACGCTTCATTGTGCCTGAGGGCAGGCGCATTTCGGATTCAGAGCACGATTAGGATACATATCAGCCCGCCGGGAAACGAAAACGGACGACAAACGCTGCCACCCGAAGACGCAGAAAAACGCAGTTTACGGCCATGGCCGCACCGACAAGCCCCGAGCTCCCCTGAGCCCGACCCGGCCTGAGAACAAGACGAGACGCTTACGTTCCGTTTCGCTTTCTCACATGTACAGTGCACTTGCCTTCGCACAGTAAGTCGCCCAACGACAGCGCACCGCGTCAGACGTTTTCTTCCTCTGTCCTGATTTATATGTAACCTGTGTTTTTCTAATCAATAAACAATTTATTTTTTCTACTTAGTCTTTTATTCGAGCTACGACCTAGCTAACAGTGCACATAAGTTGATTATTCGTGAGTAATAGAAATTGAGTACTCATGAGTACTGATTGAGTACTCATGAGTGCAGAATGAGTAATAGTCATGAGTGCAGAATGAGTAGTACTCGTGAGTGCAGAATGAGTAGTACTCGCGAGTGCATAATGAGTAGTACTCAAGAGTAGTACTCATGAGCAGTAGTACTCATTGAGTACTCATGAGTACAGATTGAATACTCATGATTACAGAGTGAGTGCTCATGAGTACAGATTCAGTACTCATATGAGTACAGATTGAGTACGAATACTCGTGAGGACAAATGAGTTTTAGTACAAGTGAGTACGATTACAAATGCGTATTTGATGAGTAAGTACGAGTGAGTTTGTGAACAGACGAACTTTTTGAGTCCGAGTTTGATTGAGTACAGCGTAAATAAAAAAAAGTGATTGAGTTTGAGTGAGTTCTTTCTGTTTTGCCGACCTATGGCCGTGGCAGTTGCTAGAGCAGCCGTTTCTGCATAGCGCGTAAGGTGATCCACTGCCACAATGACCCAACGGGTACCAGCAGATGTGCACGGTAGGGGATTGTAAAGGTCTATCCCAATGCGATCGAACGGTGTTTCTGGGCACGGCAATGGCTGCAGCGAGCCCGCCGCGGGAGTAGGAGGGCATTTGCGCCGCTGACAGTTGATGCATGACCGGATGTACTTGGGGACGAACGTGTACATTCCCCGCCAGTAATACAGTAGCCGCTCATACGTTTTTAACACACCGGCGTGAGCGCAGCTGGGGTCAGTGTGGAAGGATGCGCATATGCCCGTGCGCAAATGGCGAGGTGTCACCACTAACCATTTGCGACCTCCTGATTGGTAGTTGGGCCTGAACAGAATTTCGTCGCGGACTGCAAAGTGGGCAGCTTGTCGGCGCAGCGCACGCGATTCTTGAGCAGAGGGTACGCCAGAGAGGAAGTCAATAAGCGAAGCAATCCAGGGGTCCTTGCGCTGCTCGGTTGGCATGTCCGTTATGTCGAGGGACGACACGCCGGCATCAACAGAAACGGTACACGAATCTCCCGCTGGTAGGGGGGAGCGGGACAGAGCGTCAGCGTCTGAATGCTTCCTGCTGGAACGGTACAGCACACGGATGTCATGCTCTTGAAGTCGCATAGCCCAGCGACCAAGCCGGCCAGACGGGTCTTTGAGCGGCGACAACCAACACAATGCGTGGTGGTCCGTCACAACGTCAAAAGGATGACAGTACAAATATCGCCGAAATTTTGCAAGCGCCCATGCAATGGCCAAGCACTCCTTTTCCGTGACCGAATAATTTAACCCAGCTTTTGTGAGCGCACGACTGGCATAAGCGACGACATAATAGTCAAAACCAGCTTTTCGTTGGACAAGCACTGCACCGATTCCGGCGCCGTTGGCATCCGTGTGGATTTCTGTTGGCGCGGTCGGGTCAAAGTGTCGCAGAATAGGTGGGGAAGTAAGGAGTCACCGTAACTTTGCGAACGCTTCATCGCAATCCCTCGACCAAGCGCCAATACCGCTTTCCTTGCCGAGAAGCGCCGTCAAGGGCGCAATTATGGCGGTGAAGTTGCGAATGAAGTGGCGGAAGTACGAACATATTTCAATAAAGCGCCGTAGAGGCTTCATGGTGGTCGGTTTAGGGAACTCGGCGAACGCGTGAAGTTTGGTGGCGTCGGGAAGAATTCCCTCCTTCGACACAACGTGGCCCAGTATGGTCAACTTTCGCGCCGCAAAGCGGCATTTCTTCATGTTGAGCTGCAATCTGGCTTCGGCAAGGCAAGTCAAAACCTCCTGCAGGCTTCTCAAATGAGAGTCGAAGTCGGGAGAAAAAACGACTATGTCATCGAGATAACATAGACAGGTTTTCCATTTCAGGCCGTGCAAAATGGTGTCCATCATCCTCTCGAATGTGGCAGGAGCGTTGCACAGGCCAAACGGCATGACGTTAAATTAATACAGACCGTCAGGAGTGGTGAACGCCGTTTTCGCGCGATTGGCCTCCGCCATGGGTACCTGCCAATATCCAGACCGCAGATCAAGGGAAGAAAAAAACTCAGAGCCTTGTAAACTGTCAAGGGCATCGTCAATCCATGGTAAAGGATAGACATCCTTCCGCGTTATGCTGTTCAGACGGTGATAATCTACGCAAAAGCGGATGGAACCTTCCTTTTTCGTTACAAGCACCCCGGGAGACGCCCAGGTACTGTTGGAGGGCCGAATTACTCCCCGCTTGAGCATATTGTTCACTTCTTTGTCAATAGTGCTGCGCTCCTTCGGCGACACACGGTACGGTCGTTCGCGCAGTGGTGCTTGCGAGGCGGTGTCGATGGAGTGAGCAACTGCAGATGTTCGGCCCAGCGGTGCCTTTGCGCAGTCAAAAGAAGAGCGGAATCGATATAGCAGAGCGAGGAGCCTCACTCGTTGGTCTGATCTGAGGGCATGATCGATCGAAGCGCCAATGTCCGGAGGCGACAGGTCTGGTGCTGACGGGGCAGGACGCAGTCCAGTCACTGGAACCCATGACGAAAAGTCGTCTGGTACCACGGTGACAATCTGTGGCTCAACAACTTTGACGCAGCCAAGAACCTCACCGTGCAGGAGACGAAGAGGCTCCAAGGACTCGTTCTTGACTACTATGGCGCTCGTGCCAGCATGAACTGTCAGTAGGGCGAATGGCAGAGACAGCGATTTTCAGTGGACAAATAAGGACGACGGCGTAAAAACAACAGGTGCGTCGAGCGGTACGAGAGCAGCCGAGCGGGGAGGAATGTCCGTATCGCGAGCTACGGTGAGCTTCGCAGGGGTAGTGGACTGAAGGTCGGCGTAAAGCGCGTCCAACGGAGAATCAAATTCTACTTTCGCACACGCACAGTCGATTATTGCGCGATTGCGAGATAAAAAGTCCCAGCCTAAAATGACGTCATGGGAGCAGGATGGCAGCATGAGGAACTCGACGGGGTACACGACGTCCTGGATCGTGACACGCGCCATGCAGGCTGCCAAAGGTTTTACACGTTGCGCAGTTGCGGTACATAACGAAAGTTGCGGCAGTGGCGTCGCAATTTTTCTAAGCGAGCGGCAAATATCGGCGGTAATGACGGAGACGGCTGCACCTGTGTCGACTAGTGCGACTGTACGTACACCCTCAAAAGATACGTTGATTACATTTGTAGGCCTTTTACAGTTCGAAAGTCGCGCAGCTCTTGCCTCCGGAACTGCGGCGGCTAGTTTTCCGGTTCAGTTGGGCTTGAACGACGTTGCTAGGCGATAGTGAGCGGCGACGTGGGGAGCTTGAACGGCGGCTATCGGCGTCATGACCTCTGAAATCGTTGTAACGGGAGGCAGGTAACGGCGACCATGGTGGCACGTCGGTCATTAGCTGGGAAGACCCGTGTGGAGAGGCAAAAGTGTGGCTAACGTCATCATTCATCGCAGACACGCGGCGGTGGCAGTAACAGGGCCTCATGGCCTAGAAGTCGGCCGGCGAAACAGATGGGGCGATTATCAGCCGTGCGCCACGGATTCCCCGGTGCCGGATTCCTGTGTACGGGAGAGCGTGGCGGGGTTGGCGGCATGGCCGGAAAAGACGTCCCAGCTGGCTGTACCAGTCTCCCCAAGGCTTTGACATACGTGAGGGGCGCATAATACAGAGTCGGCGGCAGTGCCTCAGCCACCTGTTCTTTGATCATGTCGCGAAGCGCTGGACTCGTCGGCGAGGCAACGGAAGGAGTCACTTCGGTAGGCTGCGGAGGCACTCTGTATCGAGGAGATGGGCCAGGAACAGACGGTGGCATCGTTGATCCAGGCTCCAGGGTAAGAAGTGACACTTGCCGAGCGACTTCTTCGCGAACAAACTGTTGAAGCTGCCGCAGCAAGATGCGTCGGCACCCGCTTCCATCAAGCTCGACAGCGGCTCTCCCTGGACAGAAGAGCCCCAGGTAAGCGCCCTCTGTCTGCGGAGTTCTTCGTAGCCTCGGTACTGGGTGATAATGTCAGCAACGGTTCGCAGATCTTCCGCTAACAGCATCTTGAAAGAATCATCATCGATACCTTTCATCAGGTGCTTAATTTTCTCTGCTTCCGCCATAGCTGAATCAATACGGTTGCATAGGTCCACAACATCCTCGATATAACTGGTGAAGGTCTCTCCAGGACGCTGTGCTCGTGTGCGGAGACGCTGCTCAGCAAGAAGCTTCCGCACGGCGGGAGGGCCGAAGACCTCGACAATACGGTTTTTGAATTCAGCCCAGGTAGTCATTGTGGCTGCGTTGTTGTGAAACCACTTCTTCGCTAGGTGGTCCAAATGAAACTCAACATCAATAAGCTTCATGCGATCGTCCCATCTGTTGTGCGTGCTCACTCGCTCGTACTGCGACAGCCACTCCTCCACGTCGTTGTCATCCGTTCTATCGAAGTTAGGGGGGTCTCGCTGCCGAAGCACACCCGAAAACATGATGGGCTGCGGTGAGGAAGGTGCCATGTCCCGGTCGGTGTTCAGCTGCATCACGGGCTGTAGCCGTCTGCTCCGTAACTCCAGGATACTGGTATCGGAGTCTTGCAATGAGAAGGTACAGTCACGCTGGGAACAAACCCGCACACTCCACCAAACTGAAGCGTGGTTTCTTGGACCACTAACGAGCAGCTAGAGCTGCGGAGAAGCCGAGGTGATTCGTGCTTAGCAAGCTATGTCCGACGCGATACTCGATCGGCACGTGCCCCAGCGATGCTTCTGCCTCCTCGTCGTCGGGCGTACACCATATATGTATATATATATATATATATATATATATATATATATATATATATATATATATATATATATATATATATATATATATATATATACACAGTCGCCCAGATAGCCGAATCTGGTAAGGCATTCGAGATCTAATCGAAAGGCGTGGGTTCAGTCCCCACTCTGGGCGCGTGTTTTTCTTTCTCACGTAATTAATAAAAAAATTGTAACGTCACTAACCGTAAAAAAATAGTCTAACCATTTACCAATGCCTTCTTTGGCGTTGTAGACTGCCGGTCTTTCTTTCTGTACTTCCTAACGAGCCCCTCATTTCCAAACCCTATTATCGTGCGAAAGCTTAGCGAGGGCCTCGGTTCTGGCAGCCTTGATGCTAAGGTAGCATAAGAGGGCTTCTCGCCAGTTACCCGCTTATGACAGGCTGTAGACGTTCGCGTCACGCCCCGGGGGTTGAAAAGAAGGTCCCCTTCTCCCCGTGTAGTCTGAATGGCGCGGGCTACCACCCTCAAGCGTCAGATACAGTTGTAGTCATATATAAATACCCCAGACAGTCAAGCAGAACACAGTCGCCCAGATAGCCGAATTGGTAAGGCATTCGAGATCTAATCGAAAGGCGTGGGTTCGGTCCCCACTCTGGCCGCGTGTTTTTCTTTCTTTCTCACGTAATTAATAAAAAAAATTTTAACGTCACTAACGGTAAAAAAATAGTCTAACCATTCCCCTAGGCGTTCTTTGGCGTTGTAGACTGCCGGCCTATATATATATAAATATATATATATATATATATATATATATATATAGTATACATATATATAATATATATATAATTAGAGTCATCATGAAAAACACAACAATATTTATAACAATGTTTCGGCTGGAATCCAGCCTTTTTCGTGAAGTACAAGGGTCGAATACAGGGTATATGTAGGCTTGTAGGGAGCGCTGTGAGCACGTGGACACGTGATTTCAAAAGTGTACGAGAAGGAAGTACAGCAAGAAACAAGTGGAAAGAAACGTACTGCACGACGGGGCGCGCAGGTAATCCATCTCAATAAACAACGCGGCGAAAAGAAAAAGTGAGGCTCTTAGGAATCGTGTTTCCTTCAGCCACCGCCCACCCACGCACAGCAATATTAAGGAAAGTAAACCAATAAGGAAGGGGTACTGGGCATCTCACTCCAAAGGAGCGGAAACAACCTGTCGCATAAGGCGGAAGTGCTGAATCGACAATTAGCCATCCAGACACTGGGCAACGCCAAATGGCAGAAGGCGACGTTTAAGTTCAAGAATCCAGGCGGGTGGATTAGCGAGAGGGCCGCGTCCTCAAAGGAAATGCCGCCGCTTCCCGAGGAGACCAGATAACTACCACAAATGGCTTATCCGCGGCCCGTGTCCCGGCACAAAGCGGACAATTACGACCCCTCCATGGGCGCCGATGCCGACAGAGGCGTGCATGAGCCATCCAACAAGAGCGCAGGTTGTGCGAAGAATTCGTAAAATAACACACAAGAAAGGAAATCAACAAAGAAACAGCACACAGAAAAAAGCAGTTGAACGTCCCCCGGCTCATGACATGAAATGGATAGATACAACAAATTGTTAGCTTATATTTGATATTTTTGCAAGTAACAAGGGCTTGTACATTATGAAAAAAGTAAAACAAAGATGTGATGCACGTACGAGAACAAATCTCCTGTGATTAGGAAAAAAATGACACTTCGTAGCTAGTCATCAATGGCAGTATGAATACGCACACAGCATTATTTTTATTTATTTCAGAGTACCTCACATCCTCCGAAGAGCATTGTGTGAGGGGGGGAACAAAATAACACAAAAATACACAGCGCAATACATTGGAATACGGGGTATTATGAACATCTTGGTATCAGGCGGGGTAGAAAATTAAAACACAAGGAATTTGAAATGGCATAAAACATTTATGTGGGGCAACATCATTATACAATTTTGAGCAAGGTTTATTACACAACGTAGACTACAATATAAATTTTAAACAAAGGATAGAAAAAAAGAAAGTTTGACAATATGACAACAATTTTAAGATGTGCAAATGAGCTTCAAGAAAAATGGCTGGTAAGTCGCTCATGAGATGCATCACGGTTTGATAAGCATGCGATGGCGTTTGTAAGATCATTCCACAATGAAATGGCACGTGGAAGCGCAGATAAGTTGAATGAACGTGTCTTACCAAATATTCGCTTGAAACTAAATTGATTATGAAGCCGTGCTGACATGCGGACAGGGGCTTCCAGATGCAGTGGGGGTGGCGTAGCTGAATAGATGTATTTGTGAAAAAGACAGAGAAGAGAGATTGATCGGCGAGTTTCTAACAGCTGAAGTGGCATATCTATTTTAATTTGGGTAATACTGGCGTGGCGGTCGTAATTCCGAGAAATGAAGCGCGCAGCTCTATTCTGAATTGATTCTAGTGTTTGTATTAAATAAGCTTGATGTGGTGACCATACAGATGAAGCAAACTCTAATTGTGGACAAACGAAAGTTAAACCGGCTAATTTACGGATGTCAGTAGGTGCGTTGCGCAAGTTTCGGCGTAGGTAGCCTAAGGATTTAGATGCTTTGGCACAGACTGTTGTTATATGAAACGACGATGACAAGTTAGGTGTTAAGTGTACTCCTAGGTATTTGTAGGACGTTGCCCTTGTTAAACAAACTGAGAAACGAAAAAACAAACAAAGAATACGTACAAATCGTAGAACATGGGGTACCATAGCAGTGAACAAAAATAGCTTACAAGTGACACTTCGGGCAAAAGAGCAATGAAGCATACGCAGAAAATAACTTATTCACAACACTACACCGAAAAGTGCTTGGAAAGTGTAATGATGGGATACAGCAAGATTTTGTGCATGAGAAACATTAAAGCATACCGAAATTATCCTACTGACAACGATGAACCATCCAACGCTTCAGAAGTGGTAACATGCGACACGTCCCACCACCAGGTCTAGGTTTGAAATAAAGACAGCCTTCCCGGAGGCTCATTGATATCTCTTGTGAGAGTGTTATATTTGTGGATCAGATAATATTCGCAGGCTTGACTGTCGAAATAGGTTTTAAATCCAGATTGGAGCACTCTGGCCCTAAATTGGTCGGACGGGTTTACACTGAACAAAACAAGTGGTGTTTTCGTTCTCAAGGCAAAAAAATGCTCTGCGACAGTGTTGATTTATCCCTATCCGAACCTAGCACATCTTTCCATAATAATGTACCCGAGCCCGACAATCCTGATAATCTAGTAAACCTTTCCACCGTTACTCTTTCAAAGGACGAACTGAGCGCATTGGCTAAGGGGCTATTCTTTTGTCCCTCCAATGGAAAATAAATGAGCTGTAACTGTACAAGGATGTTGAAAATTTCTCACGCTCACTCCGATTAAAAGAGTACTACCATGATGTCCCCAGAGATGATAACCCAGGACCGGGCCTTCTATCAGTTAGCCATTGGACGCCACCACCACGTGACAAGTATATGGATACGTACATCAAGGCGGTTCAAAAAGATGTCATAGCGGAATATACACAGCGCACCTCCTACCGACCGAATATCATAGGAAAGGAACAGAGGGCAGTAGAAATTTTTAGCACCCACTGTGACATCATTATAAAGCCCGCTGATAAGGGATGAGCCATTGTTCTCATAAAACAAACGGATTATAACACTGAAGCGCAAAGTCAATTAGGTGACACGTCTTTCTACCAGCCCCTTGCGGCCGATTCGACATTAAAATACAAAGAACGAGTCCTAAATACTATATTTGAACTTAGGGATGAAAAACTTATAGACAGGAAAACGGCGCGAGCTGTTATTCTATTGCACTGCACGCCAGGACGTTTTTACCTTTTTCCCGAAATTCACAAAATTCAACAATCCGGGCAGGCCCATAGTCTCTGGCATAAGAAATGTGACCGAGAACATTTCTAGCTATGTCGACAACATTATAAGAGAAATCTCGCCCACATTCAATTCCAACATAAAGGATACTACCCATTTTCTAAGTGAAATAAAAGACCTCACTATACCGGATAACTCCTTCCTTGTAACATTAGCTGTAGCCTCTTTGTATACAAACATACCTCACGCCGGTGTAATCGAATCCGTCATAAGAGCCTACTAAAATTCAGAAGGAGTACAAACCTATTGACTACAACTACTTTGGCCAAAATATTAACTTTAATACTTGAATAAAACAATTTTGAATTCAATAACTAGCACTACGTCAACATAAGTAGCACATCAATGGGGACAGAAATAGGCCCAAATTATGCAAACATATTCATGGGAACCCTTCAGACACAGTTCTTGGAAAACTTCCCTTAAAAATCACTGTTTTACAAGCGGTACATGGACGACATTTTCTTGGTTTGTTCTCATGGTGAGGAAACCCTGAATCAATTCAAATACGATTTCAAACACTGCTCAACGTGATATCTCATTCTCACATGAGTATTCAACTTCTACAATAAATTTTCTTGACGTGCAGATAACAACTAACGGACACAGACTGAATACTTTGGTGTACAGAAAACCCACCGATCGACACCAATACTTGAACTTTCACAGCAGCCATGTGAGACACTGCAAAACGGCCATTCCATAGAGCCACGCCCTACGCTTCCGCAAAATTTGCTCTAACCAGACTGACTTCAGCTCCACATTGACCTCGCACGACAAAAATACCCACTACCACTCGTTGAAGATTCAATCAGGAAGGCGTCAGAACAGGAGCGTTCTAGACTTACTAGTGGTGGCAATAAAACCTCCACTTCGAGGTCACAAACCAATCTGATTCTGACATATTCGGCATCTGGCCCAAACGTCAATAAAATTTTAAGGAGACACCTCAACATCTTGTTCCAGAGCGAAATAATTAAGTACGTGATTCCAGACCCACCACGCGTTGTTTATCGCCGGGCAAGAAACATCAGAGGTACTGTAACATCATCTAGATTAAGAGAAACTAGTTTCACTGGTTCCAGGCCATGTGGAAAACCCCCGTGCAAATTGTGTCTGATGATGACACAAATAACAAGAGCTCAGAGCATTGAACCTGACTTTTCCATGCAGATCAGGGGCAACTTTAATTGTGACAGTGCAAATGTAGTTTACCTCCTAGAATGTGTGGTGCGCAATATATTGGACAGACTGAAAACTCTTTTAGAACTCGCCTCAATAATCACAGATCAGATGCAAAACCAAACCTTATCCCCCCCTTTCAAAACATATCAACTCTTTGATACACCCGTTCGACAAATTTAATGCCAAAGGGCTGCAATCTGAATTGAAAACTTATTTCAACCGGGAAGCCTACGAATCTTATCTGATCCACAAATATAACACTCTCACAAGAGGTATCAATGAGACTCCGGGAAGGCTGTCTTTCCTTCAAGCCTAGACCTTGTAGTGGCACTTATCGCATGTTACCACTTCTCAAGCGTTGGATAGTTCATCGTTGTCAGTAGGTTAATTTCGGTATGCTTTCATGCTTCTCATGCACGAAATCTTGCTGTATCCCATCATTACACTTTCCAAGCACTATTCGGTCTAGTGTTGTGAATAAGTTATTTTCTCCGTATGCTTCATTGCTAGTTGCCCAAAATGTAACTTTTTAAGCTATTTTTGTTGACTGCTATGGTTCCCCATGTTCTACGATTTGTACACGTGTATTCTTTGTTGGTTCTTTCGTTTGGCAGTTTGTTTAAAGAATGCTGTGTGTGAATTCATACTGCCATTGATGACTATCTACGAAAGAGTCATTTTTTTTCCTTGATTACTGGAGATTTGTTCTCGTACGTGCGTATACATCTTTGTTTTACTTTTTTCATCATGTACAAGCCCTTGTTACTTGCAAAAATATCAATGTAAGCTAACAATTTGCTGTATTTATCCATTTCATCTCATGAGCCGGGGGCTCGTTCAACTGCTTTTTATGCGTGCTGTTTCTTTGTTTATTCCCTGCCTTGTGTGTCATTTCTCAAAATCCTCGCACAATCTGCGCTCTTCTTGGGTGGCTCACGAACACCTCTGTCGGCGTTGGCGCCCATCGAGGGGTCGTCATTCTCCGCCTTGTGGCCGGAACGCGGGCCGCGAATAAGCCATTTGTGGCTATTATCTGGTCTCCTCGGAAAGCGGCGGCAATTTCCTTCGCGGACGCTGCCCCCCCGCTAATCCGGCCCGCCTGGATTCTTAACTTCAACGTCGCCTTCTGCTATTTTGCGTTCCCCAGTGTCTGGATGACTAATTGTCGATTCTACCTTCCGCCTCATGCAGCAGGTTGTTTCCGCTTTTATGCACTTTATAAGCGACCCCAAACCATCCACCGCCGCCGTCGGCGTCCGTAGTGCTCCTCTATATTTAATAAAGAAACAGCATCCGGTGCCAGGTTTCGATCCGAGGACTTTCGGGCCGCAGCCCGACGCTCTACCGAATAAGCCACGGACGCGACGCTGATATCGGTTGTCAGAACGCGCCTTATATATTTAACGCATTCAAACTACGTCGTCAGCGGCGTGCGTTGGCGACTCAGCGGCGTTATAGCGGCTTGATAACTGCGTGGTGTACACGTGATACTACAAACCCGATGGAAGAGATGGAAGAGAAGGCGGCGAGGCGGTGGGCTGCGGGGGCCGAGCGCAAGCGCCGCAAGCGGGCCTGACAACCGTGCATTCGCACTTTCACATTCTCCCCTCGGGGAAATGCGGGGGAATTTTTTGGAGTGAGATGCCCAGTACCCCTTCCCTATTTGTTTACTTTTCTTAATATTGCTGTGTGTGGGTTGGTGGTGGCTGAAAGAAACATGCTTCCTAAGTGCCTCGCTTTGGCTTTTCACCGCGTTGTACATTGAGATAAATTACCTGCGCGCCCAGTCGTGCAGTACGTTTCTTTCCACTTGTTGCTTGCTGTACTTCCTTCTTGTACACTCTTGAAATCATGTGGCCACGTGCTCACACCGCTCCCTGCGAGCCTACATATACCCTGTATTCTACCCTTGAACTTCACTTGAAAAAGGCCGGATCCCAGCGGAAACGTCGTAATAAATATTGTTGTTTTCATGGTGACTCTTATTTTATATAATATTCAGCTGCAAGCCCTACACTGTTATATATATATATATATAGTAAGGAAATGAGGGGCTCGTTGAGGAAATACAGAAAGATAGGTCAGCAGTCTACAACGCCAAGGGGGGCATAGGGGTGTGGTTAGGCTCTTTTCTTCTCACTACGGTTAATGAAGTAAACATTTTTTTTAATATACAGAAGAAAGAAAGAAAAACACGCACCCAGAGTGGGGACCGAACCCACGCCTTTCGATTACCATGTCGAATGCCTAACAATTCGGCTATCTGGGGGCGACTGTGTTCTCCTTCACTTTCTCGTGCTATTTTATATTTACTGGAAGTGTATCTGACGCTTGAGGGTTGGTAGCCAGCGCCACTCTGACTGCACGGGGAGAAGGGTGGACCTTCTTTTCAACCCCCGGGGCGTGACACGTACGTCTACAGCCTGTCATGAGCGGGTAACTGGCGGGAAGCCCTCTTATGCTACCTAGGCATCAAGGCTGCCAGGAACGAGACCCTCGCTAGGCTTTCGCAGAATAATATAGGAAGGAAATGAGGGGCTCGTTGAGGAAATACAGAAAGATGGGTCAGCAGTCTACAACGCCAAGGGGGGCATAGGGGTGTGGTGACCGGCTCTTTTCTTTCTCACTACGGTTAATGAAGTAAACATTTCTTTTTTAATATACAGGAAGAAAGAAAGAAAAACACGCGCCCCAGAGTGGGGACCGAACCCACGCCTTTTCGATTACATGTCGAATGCCTTACCAATCGGCTATCTGGCGCCTGTGTTCTCCTTCACTTTCTCGGCTATTTATATTTACTGGAAGTGTATCTGACGCTTGAGGGTGGTAGCCAGCGCCACTCTGACTGCACGGGGAGAAGGGGACCTTCTTTTCAACCCCCGGAGCGTGACACGTACGTCTACAGCCTGTCATGAGCGGGGTAACTGGCGGGAAGCCCTCTTATGCTACCTAGGCATCAAGGATGCCAGAACCGAGACCCTCGCTAGGCTTTAGCCAGAATAATAGTAAGGAAATGAGGGGCTCGTTGAGGAAATTACAGAAAGATAGGTCAGCAGTCTACAACGCCAAGGGAGGCATAGGGGGTGTGGTTAGGCTACAGCCTGTCATGTGCGGGTAACTGGCGGGAAGCTCTCTTATGCTACCTAGGCATCAAGGCTGCCAGAACCGAGACCCTCGCTAGGCTTTCGCAGAATAATATAGTAAGGAAATGAGGGGCTCGTTGAGGAAATACAGAAAGATAGGTCAGCAGTCTACAACGCCAAGGGGGGCATAGAGGGTGTGGTTAGGCTCTTTTCTTCTCACTACGGTTAATGGAAGTAAACATTTTTTTTAATATACAGAAGAAGAAAGAAAAACACGCGCCCAGAGTGGGGACCGAACCACGCCCCGGGGGTTGCAAAGAAGGTCCCCTTCTCCCCGTGCAGTCAGAGTGGCGCTGGCTACCACCCTCAAGCGTCAGATACACTTCCAGTAAATATAAATAGCCGAGAAAGTGAAGGAGAACACAGTTGCCCAGATAGCCGAATTGGTAAGGCATTCGACATGTAATCGAAAGGCGTGGGTTCGGTCCCCACTCTGGGCGCGTGTTTTTCTTCTTTCTTCTGTATATTAAAAAAAATGTTTACTTCATTAACCGTAGTGAGAAAGAAAAGAGCCTAACCACACCCCTATGCCCCCCTTGGCGTTGTAGACTGCTGACCTATCTTTCTGTATTTCCTCAACGAGCCCCTCATTTCCTTACTATATTATTCTGCGAAAGCCTAGCGAGGGTCTCGGTTCTGGCAGCCTTGATGCCTAGGTAGCATAAGAGGGCTTCCCGCCAGTTACCCGCTCATGACAGGCTGTAGACGTACGTGTCACGCCCCGGGGGTTGAAAAGAAGGTCCCCTTCTCCCCGTGCAGTCAGAGTGGCGCTGGCTACCACCCTCAAGCGTCAGATACACTTCCAGTAAATATAAATAGCCGAGAAAGTGAAGGAGAACACAGTCGCCCAGATAGCCGAATTGGTAAGGCATTCGACATGTAATCGAAAGGCGTGGGTTCGGTCCCCACTCTGGGCGCGTGTTTTTCTTTCTTTCTTCTGTATATTAAAAAAAATGTTTACTTCATTAACCGTAGTGAGAAAGAAAAGAGCCTAACCACACCCCTATGCCCCCCTTGGCGTTGTAGACTGCTGACCTATCTGTATTTCCTCAATGAGCCCCTCATTTCCTTACTATATTATTCTGCGAAAGCCTAGCGAGGGTCTCGGTTCTGGCAGCCTTGATGCCTAGGTAGCATAAGAGGGCTTCCCGCCAGTTACCCGCTCATGACAGGCTGTAGACGTACGTGTCACGCCCCGGGGGTTGAAAAGAAGGTCCCCTTCTCCCCGTGCAGTCAGAGTGGCGCTGGCTACCACCCTCAAGCGTCAGATACACTTCCAGTAAATATAAATAGCCGAGAAAGTGAAGGAGAACACAGTCGCCCAGATAGCCGAATTGGTAAGGCATTCGACATGTAATCGAAAGGCGTGGGTTCGGTCCCCACTCTGGTCGCGTGTTTTTCTTTCTTTCTTCTGTATATTAAAAAAAATGTTTACTTCATTAACCGTAGTGAGAAAGAAAAGAGCCTAACCACACCCCTATGCCCCCCTTGGCGTTGTAGACTGCTGACCTATCTTTCTGTATTTCCTCAACGAGCCCCTCATTTCCTTACTATATTATTCTGCGAAAGCCTAGCGAGGGTCTCGGTTCTGGCAGCCTTGATGCCTAGGTAGCATAAGAGGGCTTCCCGCCAGTTACCCGCTCATGACAGGCTGTAGACGTACGTGTCACGCCCCGGGGGTTGAAAAGAAGGTCCCCTTCTCCCCGTGCAGTCAGAGTGGCGCTGGCTACCACCCTCAAGCGTCAGATACACTTCCAGTAAATATAAATAGCCGAGAAAGTGAAGGAGAACACAGTCGCCCAGATAGCCGAATTGGTAAGGCATTCGACATGTAATCGAAAGGCGTGGGTTCGGTCCCCACTCTGGGCGCGTGTTTTTCTTTCTTTCTTCTGTATATTAAAAAAAATGTTTACTTCATTAACCGTAGTGAGAAAGAAAAGAGCCCCTAACCACACCCCATATGGCCCCCCTTGGCGTGTATAGCCTGCTGACCTATCTTTCTATAGATATATATAAGTATATATATATATATATATACTATATCATAACTATCATATATATACTATAGATCAAATATCTCTTGTATACTATATATAGCGATATATATTTGGTTGTTGTCTTTATATACACCGAAACTTCTACAATAAACAGTTTGGTTAGAAGCTATAGAAGCTATACCCATTTTTATTATATAAATATGTGTATAGCAATGATGTCCGACGATTATGATGATATTCTTGCACCCATTCTAAGACTGGACAAGGAGATCTAAAAGCTAAAATAAAACAGGTGGTTCAGGTAATTCTTCAACTTTCTTCAGCTTAGACTCAAATGATCCTCTCATTACTGAGTAATCGCACTCGGTATCTATTAGGGTTGAACGCATCAAGTCCCCCGTCGAGACACAAACTTTACGTCAGACGCCGCCTTCCGCGAGTTCCGGTTGCGTCGGGGCATCATATCTCGGCTTGTGCGTCTTTACAGTTAGGCATTAGGAGTCATCATTATCCTCGTCGTCTGAGCGGCGGGCTTAGTCATGTTGGTTTCGCGTCGCGCCGTATCATTGTCATCTTGTTCGGCAGTCACGTCTGGTTTAGGCAGCGTCATCGGGCTTTGGGCATGGCGTGAACCGTGGTCTCCACCGAGTCGTTGCGTCGTTGTAGGGTTTTCATTTTTTCGCCGTCGTGGAACTTCACCTCCAGAAGTTGTTGCCTCTAGTTTCCTCAACGGGGGCTAGGGGACGTCGCGAAGTTTGGAGACCCGTAAGGTTAGGGTGATGGCGAACGGCTCAAGCGCGCTGGACCTCGGTTGGTGTTCGACAGGTAGTCTTCGATCTCAGTAGGCCGCTGGCCGGTTTGGAGCGTAGTGCGTCGATGGAGATGACTTCGGAAAGCGAGCCTCTTACAGGGACAGCGATGGTAGGTGTGGTCGGCCTCTCCGCAGTGGTAGCGAAGCAGACGATTATCGGGCGCTCGCCACTCCTCGGCTTCCTTGGGGCGGGGTGAGGGCGTTGCCCTGCAGGTGCTCGGGTCAGCGACAGGGTTGACAGTACGGGGCCTCTTGATGATACGGTGCAGGTGGGCGAGGCCGAAAGTCAGCAGCCGCGTAGGATATGGCTTTGGACTAGCGGGGTGCTTCTGATGTCGTCGAAGTTCCCAGCGCTTACTGCACTTATCTAATAACGTCAGTAAGGGAAGCGACTTGGGGCTGCGGGGGCGCGTGAGGACGTTTCCACAGCTCCTCCCTCACTGCTGCGCAGATAGTCTCGCGTAGGCTGTCAGCCGGAATCCGCATGCTGTCGACGTAGTTCGCATTGGCCGCGCCAATAAACTTTCGGTCATACTGCTTAGCACCAATTTCGAGGGCCATCTCAATTGTGATGTCTTTGTTCACGAATTTGGCGACGGTTTTCGGCGGATTGAGGACAGGTCCAGCAAACAGCTCCTTACTTCACACCGCGCATCAAGAAAATATGTTAATCAAGAAAATATGTTAATATTTTCTTCTGCCATGCAAGGGTCAGCACGCCTGAAAAGCCTCTTTAACCCTTCGACAAACACAACAACGCTTTCGTTAAGGTGTGTCCATGTTTCAAGGAAGACTTCAGCTCGCTCTCTTCACACAACAGTGGTGAACATCATGAAAAAGTGCGTTCTTAATTGGTTCCAAGACACTACAGAGCTTTCAAGGTATACGAGCCTGATTTGTGCTGAATCTTCCAGGTAGACGAACACTTGCCTGAGTGTTTCCCTGTCGTCCCATCGGTTACCCCGCCTGACCCGTTCGACTTGCTCCAACCACTATTCGGGATATTCCGAAGGTGACCCATGAAATGATGGGGCTCCCTGGGTTCTTGAAGAACGGTGTCAGGATTCGAAGCGCAGGTCATGGTGCCTGCGTTGATCAAGGTGGTTTTCACGACGTCTTTTTTTTCACGTTATCTGGAAGCAGTTCAAACTCTTGCTGAAATTCTTGCTTTCGCCGACTGACACGAGCTGGGGTTGCCTGTGTCGGCTTGGCAAGGGCGTAGAGTGTATGTATCCAGCACCTCTACCAGATGCAACCTAGACAAAGGGAAAGGAGCTGTCTTAAAAGAAAAACAAGTTTATCCGAACTAACTTCTGCTCCCCTAACAACTCAAAGAGTATACACAGGTGGTGAAGCAGCAGTCAACAAAGTGATGCGCGTAGGCGAATCTCGGCGACTCGAATGCCGCGGCGTCGGGTACGCGGGAATTTATCTTTGTGTGCGTGTGTTTCTGGAACCATCGAATTACATTCAGAACAAACAAGTATATTTTAGGCTGTTCACGATAGTTAGGAATGCTCTCCCTATAAGAACAGATAACACATGCGGCATAGAAAGAAAGAATAAAATCTATGCTTCGTCTGGCAAACAGATAACACAGACCAGAGCAGCCCTTAGGCAAAACAAAACATAAGCAAACCCAATGCATGGTTCGTGGCAATATAACAACGAAATTTATGGTATATGCCCACGACACCACTCCTCTTTTCTGCTACGTCACATTTAGGCCTCAACACAAGAGGAACGAATGTCACCACAAAAGGAACGAACCACTCCTCTTTTATGCTACGTCACATTTAGCCTCACCACAAGAGGAACGAATGTCTTTGTCTTGCCTACTGCACTCTACGGTGTTTAGATGGAGTACCAACTAACTCGTACCCATACGTTGAGGAACGAATGGCCTGGCAGAACTAAGTACATGAAGCAAGTAGAATTACGTCAAAGTGAACACAAAAAATAGTAAAGCTAACCTGTTCCCCTCCTAACAGAGCTGAATCTATTTTTCACACCATTCGATTGGATTCGGTGATGCAGATAGTCACTGTGTTTAAAGTACTCGGGTTCTTCCCAAAAATTGGTTGGGATGAGTGTATTAGCCGTGCTAAAATGAAACTATTCAGAACTGTTGAGTTAACTTTCATCTACAAATCAATATTTCCCGCTGAGAAATTATAGAGAAATACTTTTAGTATTTCTCTATAACCCGTATTTTTCGCACATTAACCATTTCCTTCTTGTGTGGGCCATCCAACAGTTTCAAATCTTCACACAATTCATGCCTTTCAAAAAAACGTTTAAGAAATACAGTAGAACCCCGCTGTTACGTTCGTAACTGTTGCGTTTTCCCGGCTGTTACGTTGTTTGAAATCGGTCCCCACTTACTTCCCATTTGATATAACGTATTGAAAACCGAGAACCGCGCTGGAACGTCGTCACTATGGACCCGTTTCAGTATGATGTGTCGTAACGGGACACCCCGAAACAGCTTGGGCACCGCCATTTCGGCATTTGAGGTGTTTTGAAAAGTTTGCTTCTGAACTGGCTAGAAGAATACGCGAGCAATTTGGAAAGGCCGTCGCTAGATGGCCGTCCGTCGAAAGGGCTATCAACATCATTAGTGTGCTTAGAACAGAAGTTTCACTGCGGAACGCCGGAAGTCCGTGATGTTTGCGTTGCCGCACTGTTGTAATATTGTCACGCAGAGTATTTAATTTAGGTCGGTTGGCAAAGAGCACTGATTTCAGTACCGCGGCGCGGGCCGGTCGTGCTGCTGACCAGGCGGTGGGGCTGCGGTAGCGTTGTGATCAGTCTCGGCGCGTCGACTGCTGCTCCTTCCTTGCTACTCTCGTCGCTTTCTACACCACCCATATCCTACTAAAGCCAGTTTCTGTAAAGCTGGTTGTGTCTAGAGACTTACCAGACACTATAAGGTTTGGAGAAGCCGTCGCGTTGATGTGCCTTCTTCTCAGATACGTGGCATGTAAAAGTGATGCTGAAAGGAATGCGGCCTTTTAGGTGTTTAGAAGTCAGTGGGGCTTACGAGCGGGCGAAAGAGACGTCCAGCTTCTATTCTCGATTTTTGAAGCGTTGGCCTCACATTGCACAAATAAATCGTTTTTGTCGAATGGGCACTGGTTTCGTTCAATTTGCGTGTCTCGACACCCGTGTTCGCGCACCGAGAAGATCGGAACGGCAAGAGAGTGGTACGGTGTTTTCTCGAGGCCCCACTTTGTTGTCGACCTGCATGAGTAGTCTCGCGGCGAGCGAGTAGTACAGTGATGTTAGGACGACTAACATGACTTGACACCGGTCCTAATTGATGTTGGCAACACTAAATGTGCACACAACAAGGCAAACAAACACCGCTACATTTGGCGGAACGTGCACAAACCAAGTTGGCAACAATGAAGCTCTAGATAGGGTTTGATTTAACAAAGCTAGTAAGATGTCCGACCCATTCGCGTGGCTTTCCTCACGCTTACATTTTCCCGGCATTTACGTTTTTTTCTGCGCGGTCCGGTCAATAACGTAATAACGAAGTTTCCCTGCATTAGTAATGTGTCCTTTGGTGGCCCATCGGGTAAGGTCATTCTGATAAAGGAATTTATGAAAATGAGCCACTTCTATTCTTATCGTTTTAGCCCGAGTTTTAAAAAGAAATTCAGAAAACCAGACTTTCTCTCCGAATTGTGCGCCCTAAGCGCAAAAAATAATGCGTATCACACACGTACTAATAAAAGTTGGGAAAAGTAGCGTGGGCAGAGCATATTACGGGACATCTTGAAATGCCGAATGTATGTAACACAAACAACATTGACATCAATTTGACACCTGACAAGAATTTCGGAACACCTTTTTCTTTTAATTCGATTCTTCTTATGAATGTTCCGCTTGTTTTAGTTTGTGCATTGAAACTTTTTAAAGCGTTTCATCTCAATTGTTTCGTGTTTTACGTTTTTCATCTTTTTTTCAAAGTCTATGGAAATATTTGCGTATTTCTATATGTTCCGGACTGCGACGCCCTTCCTGTTATTGCGATCACCGTACAAAAAAAATCTTAACCGCAACTGTTGCGAGCTCGTTGCTTTTGCAAAACTCCTTATTATTTTGTTTTATTATTGTTTTAAATGCTGCCTTCTTTTGCTTGTGCTGTGTTTCACCTTTAGGTTGTATTCACTGGCGTGGCGGGCATGCCTGCGACCATGTTTATCGCCTTAAATATGGGGACGCACGCACAATCAGCTCGGCACACGTGTCAGGGCGCCCCACCGTGATGAAAAGCCTAAACTTGTGGACAAACATGGGTTCATTACTTTTACTCTAAGAGACACTCACGTCGTTCAGCAGCGCGCATTCGAATACAGAGCAAGCGGGTGTGGCGTAGCGTTGTTTTTGCCGGAGGAGGCGCTTCGTTTTGGTGGCTCGTGTTCCACGCCGGCTGACGCCCTAGATATTGATGTCGCCTTGCTTTCGCCCTGCTGCGTTAGCCGTCCAGTGGCAGCCGCCGCTGATGGCCGAAAGTGTGGCTGACAGTACCCGTCTGTCGGCCGCACTCCATTCCAGTGAATTCCGAAGTGGTTGGAACCGCCCCATAGTTAGCTCCTTGTCATGTCAATATTCATCCCCTCTACGTTTTGCCGATCTCATCGACGCATCTCATCTCCCGGACGCAGCATGACGCTAGACAGTAGTATTGGAGAGAGAGATAGAAAAGACTTTATTGAACAAAACCGGCGTGCAGGGTTACACCGGCCACGCAGGGCTCGGTTTTACCGCTGTCGTAGACTTAGGTAAGAGTCCTAATGTCTTGGACGTAGACCTCCGAGACTTGGGCCCGGCTTAGCTCCGGCTACTTGGGTTCCTCCGTCCTTCCCACCGTCCCTGGCATCACTGCCGGGAGGGGTAGACGGATTGGAGATCCCCTTTCGCCTTTGCTTCGCCAGGGCGTCTTCGAGCCACTGGATCGCCCGTCGCTGTTCTTGGAGTTCCGTGGAACACACGCACACGCGCACTTCTGGAGGGTATGTGTCCGTCGGGCACAGTACGTTGTCCCCCCCATCGCGCAAAGCACTGTTGCATCCCCACATTATATGGGCGAGCCTCGCTGTCTCCAGTTCACAGACGCTATACGTAGCACTCTCATAGAGTTCCGGGCACACGTGACGCGCAAGCGCCGGCGTGATCACGGTCTCCGTTTGCAGTTGCCGGAACTTCGTTGCCTCGGCCCGGGATAATTCCCTATGCGGAGGTGGGAAAGTTCTTCTTTGGTCGCGGTGCCAGCGGAGCACCCTGCCGTAGTCGACCAGGGGCTTCGCTTCTTCTTTGTCTTCCTCACCGTCTTCGACGAGGTGTGGCGGACGATCGGCTGCGGCACGGCACGTGGCGAGACCACGAGCCGCAGCGTCCGCCTCCTCGTTGCGGTTGCAGATGTTGGGTGCCAGCGCCCTACCAGCGTGGGCCGGGAACCACTTGATGACGATACTCTTGGCGCGGTCCTGTCGCGCAGCCCGCGAAGCCTCCAGGGACTCCGCCAGTCGCGCCGTACCGCTCCACACCACGCCGCGCGCGAAGTTGCGCACCGCCGTCTTGGAATCGCTCAGCACCGTGCGGGTGCCCGGAAGGCCCGCGGCAGCGGCCGCGGCGATCGCCATCTCCTCCGGCTGGCCGGCCGTCCAAGATCGCACGCTGCTCGCCGTGGTCAGCTCCCCGGTGCTCGCCCGAATCGCCATCGTCACGTACGCGTCGCGTCTTCCCCGGCACCTCGCGGCGTCCACGAAGACTGCGCCGTCGTCGTTCTCGTACTGCCGGGCGAGCGCGAGAGCGCGTGCCGCCCTTCTTCCGCCGTCCCGCTCCGGGTCCGTGTTCTTGGGGAGCGGGTAGACCACTAGTCACCTGACGAGGTCGTCCCGCAGGGGAACGAGCTCGTCCGTCGTCGATGTTGTCGTCGGCTCTTCGCCCGGAGGCAATAGGCCGCTCTCGCCAGCAAGCGTCGGCCCACGGCAGTACTGCCCAGGCGCGCCAGCTGTGACGCTCGTTGTGCCTCGCTGATTCCGAGAGCGTGTTTGTGTACTCCCGAGAGACAGCAAGGCCGTGGTCCTTGGTTACCTGCAGGAGCCCAGAGGGCCCCCGCCGTACGCCCTGCGGATGGCGGCGTCGATCTTCTGAGTTCCGCCTGCGTCCAGCGGTGGAAAGCCCCCGCGTAAGCTGCGTGACTGACCACGAAGGCCTGCAGCAAACGCAGGAGGCTCTCTTCCTTCATGCCTCGCGAGCGAGACGAGACCCGCTTCACAAGGCGCGTGGCGATGCCCATCTTGGTCGTGATGTTGTTTCACCGCCGTGCTGTTGGTTTGGACGGCGTCCACGAACATGCCCACGACCCGGAGGCCCGGGACGTGCGGAATCGGTTCGCCGTCTCCGGTGCGAACCACGATGTTGCGGGCCGCTTCTTCGGTCACCTTCTTTCTGTGCCGGCCGGGTGGTGGAAGAATCAGGAGCTACGATTTCTTCTGCGGCGAACACCGGAGGCCCGGGCCCGAGAGCGCGGTCTCGACGGCGTCCACCGCTGCCTGCAGGCCGGCTTCGACGTCGCCGTCGCTGCCGCCCGTTGCCCAGATGGTGACGTCGTCCGCATATTTGCAGTGCTTGATGTTAGGTCCGAGCTTCTCCAGGCCCCTCGCCACCTCGATCATCACGAGGTTCAATCGCAGCGGGGAGATCACCGAGCCTTGCGGGGTGCCCACGTTGCCCAGTTCTCGCTCTTCTAGCTTGACTCCTTCCACCTCCAGCCGAGCCATGCGACGAGAGAGGAAGGACCGTATATACTCGTAGGATCTTGATCCCAACCTGAGGCGCGACACCTGGGCCAAGACCGCAGAGTGACGCACCTTGTCGAATGCGCTCTGCAGATGCAGGCCCAGGATCGCGCGGCTGTCGTTCTTCGGAACCCCGCGGGGGGCTCCAGAATCTCTTGTTGAAACAGCAACATTGCATCCTGGGTGCCAGCATCGAATCCAGGTACATCCCACGGGATTCCAAGTATCGATTCCACCGGGTGTTGAGGATGTGTCTCCAGCACCTTGCCCACGCAGGACGTAAGCGAGATGGGTCGCAGGCCCTCTATCCCCGGCGGCTTGTTGGGTTTCGGCAGCAAGATGGTCTTGGCCGTCTTCCATATCTTCGGTAACTGTCCGCTGCGCCAGCATTTGTTGAAGAAGCTGGTGAGCGACGAGATGGCCGCGTCACTCATGTTTCGCAGCACTTTGTTGCCCTGTCGGGGCCAGCGGCCGACCGGCAGTTCAAATCTTGCGTGGTTTGTCGCACCTCCCATTCCTCGATGTCTCGGAAGAGTTCGGGGTTGGGCGGGCCCGCGTAGTCTAGATGATCCTCGTGCGGGTGGACGGCAGGTACTTCTCGTTGAGACGCCTGTGCATTTCGTCCTCGCCCAGCTTTCTTGCGGTGGTATGTAATATCTGCGCCATTCGGCTGCGCTGAAATTCACTGCTCTTGGTCTCGTCCATGAGCTGTCGCAGGTAACTTCCATGTACCAGCCGCGGTGCAGCTGCCCGTCGGCTTGGTTGCATAGCGCGAACCATTGTTGCGCGCAGAGCTGGCGGCTGTATTTCTCGATCTCGCGACCGAGATTGGCCACCCGCTTGCGCAGCGTCGGTATGGCGTTGTTCCTCCATCGCATTTGGAGCGATCTTCTGGCCCCCAATAGGTGAGCGAGGCGGGGATCGATCCTCTCCACGTCACCCGGCGCCTCGATTTCTTCGGTGCGCCCTCTGTTCGCGGCCACCATGTTGGCGGCCACGCTTCGATGTCTCCGACTTTTCCAAGCTCCGTTTCGCGGAACTTGTGCCAGTCGACCAGTTTGTGCTTGGTAACCTTGCCGCCGCTTCCCTTGCGGGAGTGGCTCAGCGGCATCGTGATCTCGATGATGAAGTGGTCGCTGCCCAAGTTGTGGCCCGTGTTCCGCACCTCGCGGTCCCGCCGTCGGGCAGGATCGCAAAGGCGAGGTCCGGGTTTGTGTCTCGGGCAGTCGACGTTCCGATGCGTGACGGGTGCGCCGGGTTCGTGAGTAACGTGTACTCGGCTTCGCTCGCGTCGTCCAGCAGGCTTCTGCCCTTGGCCGTCGTGTGCGTGTAGCCGAGTTCGGTGTGCTGTGCGTTAAAGTCGCCGCAGACGATGGCTGCCGCGTCTCCTCTTCCCGCCACGTCCCTCCCCGCCTGAAGGGTGGCTTCTTTGATTTTGTGAAACATCGTCTAAAATTTCTGTTTCCCTTTTTGCGGATTACTGTAGACGTTGGCAACGTATACCGTCGTCGACGTCTTCCCCTTTCTTCTGCTTCCGCTTCGCCGTCCCGCTATGGCCAGTTCGGTTACACAGAGCTCTATCGCAGAATCCCGGGAACCCAGGAATTTGTCGTGCTTGATGTGCGCTATGCCTTTGCGGACGAACGTGCACACGCCTTGTGCAGCCCCCTTCCCGCAGGTGCGGGCGCTCGGCGGGCAGGCGTGCGCGCTGTATCCAGGCAGGGTCATCTTCGTGGAATCTTCCGCGTGCGTCTCCTGCACCGCTATTACGTCGGGGAGTTCCGATGCATCTAGCGATCGCAGGTGCTGCTGTAATACTGCCTTTCGGCACCGAAACCCGTTCGCGTTCCAGTGCCAAATCCTGAGTTGATCGCCTTGGGGTCTTCTATCAATGTTTCGGAGTCGGACCCTGCTGCTGTTCCTGGTTACCGTGGCCTATCTTGCTTGCTAGGCCCATGATGAGTTGCTTGAGCTCTTCGATTGACTGCTTCGTTTCGGCGAAACCCTTCTCCACTGTGACTTCCAGGCGACTCACTCGCTCGTCGAGATGGGTCACCTTCTCGTTCAGAACCTTGATTTCCCGCTCGTGCCAATCGAGCTTCTTGTTCATCTTGCGAATTCTGACGGCGTAGTTGATGCCGTCGTCCGATGAGGTCTGAGAATTGCCCGAGCTGTTTTCGCCCATCGCGCTGTCGGTTTCGGTGTCCGATTCCGGTGCCTTCCTCCTGCGCCGCTTTGCTGGGGGAGGCCGGATCTTATGCTGTTCCGGCGCCGGTGTAAACAGCATGGCCGGTGGCGTCGATGGCTCCGCAGCCATCGGTTTTATCCCGAGGGCCGTGAAGCTCGCCGGTTTCGGGGACCGATCCGAGCGTCCACGTGAACGGGAGACGCCGGCTTCCTGCGCTGCCGTGAGCTTGTTCATGGTTTCCTGCTGCTGCTTGATGGTCCTCTTGCAACATCTTGGTCGTGTTCTCCAATTGCGTCATCTTTGACGTCATCGGGTCGTTCGGTTCGTCGCCGGGGTCTTGGAGCGCCCGCGTTCTCCGCTTGATGCGGTGCCAGCGCCGCTAGGGGCGCTGCCGGCTTCCTCGCGTTGCCTAGCAACGGTCGCCCAAGTAGCGCGGTTGCGTGATGTGCTCCTCTTCCGCTCTCCGCTCTTCCCTCTCTCTCAGCTCTTGCCGCGGCTCTTGCTGCGGCTCGCGTGACGTAAGCCCGCTTCTCGGAGGTTCGGGAATTCTTATTTTCCGGGAGACCGGACCTTGTTTGCCTGGATGGCAGATTTTGCCGCCTTTTCGGCCACCATCTTGCGCTCGTGCTCACGCCTGTCGGGACTAGGAAATGGCGTTTTGAACTTGTTCTTGCAGTTGCCCATGCCCGATGCGTGCGGTCCGCTGCACAATTTGCATCTCGGCTTACATTCGTTAGCGTGGTTTGGGCCTGGGTTGTTACAACCGCGGGCGAAACATATTCTGAGCTCCGGGTGCGGGCAGACATCTTTGCGGTGTCCAATTTTCCCGCACGTTCTACACACTTCCTTGTGCTGCTTATACAGGCGGCATCTCACCCACACGCCCGCGAAGTTAACGTACGATGGGACTTTGGTGCCCTGAAACAGCACGATCACAGAACTGGAACTTCCAATTCCTTTGCGCGGCAAGCACCGTGGGGTTACGGTCTTGGATAACGCACTCGTTGATGGTTTCAGCCGAGTGTTCCGGGGAGATGTTGTCTATAACTCCCTTGCCGTGTTCTCCGGCGCAACTCTGTAGACAAACACCGCGCAGCTGCGGCCTCCGACAGAAATCTCTCTCACGCGGTCGTCCAGACCGGCTCGCTCTTCGCTGGCCGTTCCGATCACAAAGATGTTCTGGTTCACGTTTGGGCATGCATTGTCCGACATAAAGGCATTCAACTCGATCTTGGCTGCCGCCGCCATGGCTCGAACGAGCACGAGCGGTTCCAATTTCCCCACTAGCAGTCCGCCACGTGGCCGAACAACCACCTTATGCTCTCCAATGGGCATGTTAGGCATCCTTGCTGCTTTCGTAAAAGCCGCGTTCACTCTCTGGGCAAATTGCGCTCTCGATGGTTGTGAAGTCGAAGAACGCTTACCGGGCTGACGGACCTGCTGCGAAGATTCGGTCGAGTCCCACTTAGTCGGTCGGCTGCGACGATTCACAACCACCCATCCGGCGTGGCTTCCCGACGGCGAGCCGTCGACGTCTAAGTTACACACTGCAATCGCCGTGCGGCCTGAGCCGCGGTCCAGAAATCCATCCTGGACTTCCGTTTGAGTCACTTCCATGTCCGTCGAAGGTCCCGACGACGTCATTTCTTCTCCGGTGAGGCCCGAGGCGAGCTCCGGTGCGGCCGAAGCCGACGGCGGACCAGGCCGGCTCGTTAGGCCTAGCGCGCTCGCCACCTCGATTTTATAACTATGGGCCTGAAATGCCCAAAAGTGCAACGATTTGCAAAATTCTTTCAGCAGGACGTAGATCTCGTCAAACTGAATCCGTACACACCTTTCGGGTCGAGCTGGGGCAATTTGAACCGCCGAAACCCTTCATTCCTTGCGGAGCCGATGTGAGGTGCGTCCGATCCACAGTAGTATTGGAGGCTTGTGGTGTGCGGCGGGATCAACCACGCTGGAAATACTCCTCTCAATTCTGTGGTCGCTTTTGTAACCTTTACGTTCCTCTATTCACTCCTAGCATCACTTCAAAATGTCGGTGCTGTTCTTTATACAATTGACACCACGGCCGAGAGGACAAATGCGAGGTGTTTGACGTCATGTAGAGCGCCACCTTATGAAGTGAGTGCGATTATTATATAACTGTTGACCGCTGAGGATCCAGTTGAAACGTGGCAGGTGATGTAGGCTGGTGTTTTTTACTCTAAGACTCGAGTGAAATGCGAATGCGAAGGCATGGGCATCAAGGACATGACGGTTATCACTGTTGCCAAGCGAAGGAATCGCCCGCTACACGTTTCAGTGAATGCCGCGTATACACTTCCTGAAACGTGAAGACGTCATATTGTATATCACTTTGTGGGGTACAGAGTTAGTGAAGCAGGTTGTACCAGTTTTTTTCTTCTCTCTCTCATCTCAAAAAATAGGAAACAAAACAATTATATAGCACTCATTAGAGTCATCATCATCATCATCAGCGTATCTACGCCCACTGCAGGGCAAAGGCCTCTCCCATTATTCTCCAATTACCTCGGTCCTGTGCCAACTGTGACCAATTTATCCCTGCCAACTTCTTGATCTCATCTGCCCATCTAACTTTCTGCCGCCCCCCGCAACGCTTGCCTTCTCTAGGGATCCACTCTGTTACCCTAATGACCAGCGGTTATCTTGCCTTCGCATTACATGCCCTGCCAATGTCCATTTCTGTTTCCTAATCTCTACTAATATGTCTTTAACACCAGTTTGCTCCTTGACCCACTCCGCTTTCTTCTTGTCCTTTGATGTTACACCTATCACTTTCCGCTCCATTGCCCGCTGAGTCGTTCTCAATTTAAGTTGAACCCTCTTATTGAGCCTACAAGTTTCGGCCCCGTAGGTGAGTACGGTGAGTAAGATGCAGCTGTCATACTTTCTTCTTCAGCGACAATGGTAGGCTGCTATTCATTAGCTGAGAATGTCTGCCATATGCACCCCACCCCATTCTGATCCTTCTAATTATCTCTGTCTCATGGTTGGGATGTGGGGTCATAATTTGGCCTAAGTAGATATATTCGCTCACCACTTCCACTGCCTCGCCACCTATCTCAAACTGCTGTGCTGTCCCGAGGTTATGGATCATTACTTTAGTTTTCTACATATTAATTTCAGGCCCACGATTTTACTCTGTTCGCCCAGTGCGGAAAGCATGCTTTGCAATTCGTCCCCCGAGTTACTTAATAAGGCAACGTCATCAGCAAATCTGAGGTTACTGAGGTATTCTCCATTACCCTTACTCCCACCTGTTCCCAATCCAACGTTCTGAATACTTCTTGTAGGCATGATGTGAATAACATTGGAGAGATTGTGTCTCCTTTTCTGACACCCTTCCTTACAGGTATTTTACTGCTCTCCCTATGGAGGATGATGGTAGCTTTAGACCCATTGTAGATATCCTCTACTATTCTTACATAATGCTCATCTACCCTCTGGTTCCGTAATGCCTGAATGACTGCTAGGGTTTCGACCGAGTCAAATGCTTTCTCATAATCTATGAAGGCTTATATATAGGGGTTCAGTATACTCAGCGCGCTTCTCTATCACCTGATTGATCGGGTGGATGGGGTCTATTGTTGAATAACCTTTACGGAACCCTGCTTGTTCTTTAGGTTGACTGAAATCTAAGGTTGCAGAGATTCGGTTAGCGATTACCTTGGTAAATACCTTGTAGGCGACAGACAGTAAGCTGATCGGCCTGTAATTTTTCAAGTCCTTCATGTCGCCTTTCTTATGGATTAGGATGATGTTCGCGTTCTTCCAAGATTCCGGTACCATTGCGGTCATTAGGCATTGCGTATACAGGTTTGCCAGTTTTTCAAATACAATTTCTCCACCATCCTTTAAGAGGTCTGCTGTTATCTGATCCTCACCAGGTGCTTTGCCCCCTTTCATTTCTTTCAAACCCTTCCTTAGTTCTTCGGTCGTTACTGGTGGGATGTCTATCTCCTCTGAACTACTGTCTCGTTCGGCATTATCCCGTATGTACCCGCAACTGTACAGATCTCTATGGAACTCCTCGGCCACTGTGACTATTTTATCCCTATTTGTGATGACATTGCCTTGCTTATCCTTAGGTGCATACATCTGATTTTTCCCCACGCCAAGACGTCGCTTCACTGCTTTCAGTGTACCTCCGTACTTTACAGCGTATTCGATCCTCTCCATATTATACTTCAGTTGCTTCGCAGCCGCTGTGGACTGAGGGCCGAGGGTTAATTGGCGTTTTCATGGGAGGTTGTGGCTGTTACTACACCAGGGTGGCCAATCCTACTCTGGTGAGGGAGTGCATTACCGGCAATGGTCGCCGGGGTCAGGCCGCACCCCAAGCCCCTTTGTGCAATTCCATCAATACGCGGATTTTTTTTAATCCGGTGGGAATTGTCCGGCACCGGGATTCGAACCACGGTCCTTCTGCACGCGAGGCGGCTGTTCTACCTCTACGCCATCGCTGCATTATTAGAGTGCCTAAAGTTACCTTGGGACACAAAACCAAACGACGAACTACAACGGCTGACGAATTAGAAGAAAATATTAGAATAGAATCTGACCTACCTGGATCAATGTCTGTGTCTGTGTCCCGAGTTAAGGTTAGGCTGAGCAGTATTGAAACAATTGCGAAGCAACTGCCTCAGGTTCCCCCTATTCTAATGTTTCTTTCTCGTTTCTGAGCGCTCGTACTTCGTTTTTTGTCTTTGTTTATGTCTTGAGTTAATTTTAAGCTTAGCAGTATTTCATCAATTATGCTCCAACTAACTCCGCTTCTGCCGAATCTAATACGTATTTCTTTCTAGTTCATCAGCGCTTGCTCTTCGTCTTTCTTGTTTGGGAGTGTCCTGAGGTAAATTTAGGATGACTAGTATATAAAGAATTCGAGCTTGGTTAGTCAGGCCGCAAGATTTTAATAAATATCTGAGATGGCTCTGAATGAAAGCATTGTGAAGTGTGAGTAGTGTCAGCGCGAAAAAATAATGGTGGGTTTTCATAAGTACTCAAACGATATCTGCCATCTTTTTTCTCCGTGCAGTGGTATGGATATTGAATTACAAGAGACTCTCAAGCTGAGCTCCAAGGGATGTGCAATGATTGGAAGAAAGATAGGTCGAATGTAGTGTATAAAGGTTGCAGGTTATCGGTTTGGTTCCGAGAGAAGAGAAATGTGTACTGTGTATTGGACGGATTGACTACTAATTTGTTTTGATGATACGAGCTATTTACGCAAGAGAGATCTCAGGATATTCGGTTAGTCACTATTTTTATAGATTTATGCAAAGTGTAAGGAGTCATATCATCAGCATACATGAGACATTCTTTTGAGGCAGAAAGGCAGGTAGAAAGGTGGTTTATGGTGACTAAAAATTGAAAAGGCTGTAATATAGACTGTTGCTGGAAGCCATCGGTAAACTTTTTTTGTCTTAAAGCGCGCCAGAAAGAGTAACTATCACTACTCTACTTAAAAGGTAATTTCGAAAAAGCTGTAAATGTGGTTCAACTATGCCACAAGCAGAAAGTTTTCTGGAAAGGATGTGGTGATCAATGGAATCAAATGCTTCAGTAAGGTAAATAGGAACCGATACAACCAGCTCGCAACATGTTACACACACCAGTTGGATGCAACCCCTCTATTCGCCCAAACCTGCAGGGCAAGCATGTCCCGCGTACAGGTTTGGATCAATAGCCACAAAGTAATAGGAAATATACACTCTGTAAACGACTGTTGAGTTATCAATAAACCATTTCTGTCGAAGCAGAAGAACAGAGGAGTTGAAACGATCCGCGTCAACCTAGAGCAGGTTTCAAAGCAAAACTTGTACATCGCAAATCAAAATACGCGAGATCACTTGCCTTGTTGCATTCATTCTGCTCCCTGGTATACTTTCTCTAAATTGAATATTGGCAGGCACTACTGTATTGTAGATTAGGAGGGTTAGTCAATACGTTTTTGTGCCAACCCTGTAATGATGCTGAAATGGGATACTGAATTAGTGGAAGCAAATAATGCACACTTTAATTCTGCCCCGAGGAAACTGGGCTGCGATGTTCGATTCGCGCAGTTAACTGAGAACATCGAAGCTAGTACAAGGAGTGCACTAAAAAGGAAATTATTTGAAAGTCACCAAAAAACTAATTGAATGTATCCTTTCACGCCCGTTATGTTGAAGACCCTAAACATGTAAACTTTCTCTAGTCAACAGCAGTTCAGGTGCCAGAATTTTCGTTATAGCTATATATTTACTTGCATTCTCTTCCGCCGACTGCACACGCTCACCTTGTAAGTCGTTTAGGGCGCTCTAAGGAGTTTGAAATCTCGAATCGAAAGCTAACAAAAACACCAATCATGGTATTCACTTAAACATAATATATACCACAGGGTGGCTTGGTAACTACAAAACCACACATAATGAGCATTCTTGCAAGAAAAGAAGGTATTTGATGAAAACGTGACTAATATGTTACAAAGAAGCTCCATTAGGCCATCATCCAAACCATCGTGTTTTCCAGTAGCAGTTTATTAGAGAAAAAACGTCATCGTATGGTCTGGGTCGGCTATTGGATGATCGAATAAAATTTACGGAAGTGTCTGGATCCAATGGCGTGAATAGATGACACCCAGCACTAGCCTAGTGCAACAAAATACTTTTCAGACCGCCCCAAGCATTCTGGGCATGTTCAATTCCCGATGCTTCAGCCAGGCATACGAAAGAGCATTTGCTGCTCCCGGTGGTCTGTAGAATGTGATGATAACAGTGTAACTTAGTGTAATTCAGTGTAATAATATTAGATTAGTGCAAGGCGGCGACGAATTTTGAGAGGATGATGGTCTGGGCTTAGTGGAGTGGAAGTTGTAGGTAGCTACCGGGTTCAGGCAATGGCCTCGATCAATGCACAGAACATTGCGGAAGATTGCGCTTTGCTCAAGCAGTGGAATATGATGGGAACAGGGGATACAATAGCCAGGCATAACAAAAGCATTTTCAGGGTCCCAGGGCTTACGGTAGGCGGACAACGGCGGGCCTTGCTGACGTGCGTCTTCTTCGAGGCTGACGGCGGCTTTCTGCTCCGGTGGCTGTAGAACTGGTACAAGCCGCTGCCCTTATCTAGCGTGCAAATAGTGCACGATCATGCACAGTCTTTGCTGTGCAGATGGCAGGAGAGGGCGCGATTTGAACGGCCTAAGCTGGGCTCAAGGGAGTGCCCAAAAGTGGACACATGGTTTTGGTATCTCGGCTATGTAGTTGCATTTTCGCCGATATTTAGTGAGCGCGCCCAGAGCCAAGATAAAATAATCTTGTGAATCTACAACACTAGACTTCAGCTCAACTAATACGATGTCAACTTACAACAGCCCATTTCAAAATACTTGCAAACTCCTTAACAAAACTGTGTTACCACCCGATGCTGATAACACCACTACCATTTTAGAGTGACCTCGTCATTTGTAAAAAAACAGGTACGGAACTTTCTCATGTTTTGCGTGTCGTTTTTTTCGCTTTTGTCAGACTATGTTTCACGACGGCAGCCCGCCTCAACCACCTTGTGGAGCCCTGCACAAATTAGGTTACTTTGAGTATTTGCCAACAAGACCTGGGGCGCTGAAAGCACCAGTAAAGTCTGTCGAGCTGCTCAACCAATTTGATAAAAAAATGACCACCATCCTCCACTCTAAAAAAAACACGATTGAGAAGTAAGTCTTCGCTGCAATAACTGTCTTTGATGTCCCCAAGACTCCCTTTTACACTCGACGACTCATTTGAAAACAAATGAATCACAAAATTCCCTCCCGCTTTGCAGGAGGACTCACATATAAATAGAATTTGGAGAATTTATTGATCAGTTTTTTTTTACAATTTGTTAGCTAATTGTATTTGTATTTGTGATTTTACTTTTCAAAATTTCTTACCTGAACCACACTGTCGAAGACAACTGGAATATTTGAAAATTCGCTTAGGAAGTGTCATGAGCACATTTGTCCCTACAATACGCATAAAGAAAACAACAGCATTCCGTGGTATAGCGGATAGCTTCAATGCCTTAACAATAAAAAAACAGACAAAACAAATTACTTGATAAAACTTACTTTCAACTTTCCTTCCCTAAATAATAACAACGCGGCAAACAATACAAATCCCTGCTCAAATCCACCATTCCCCATGTTTATATATATGGCGTGTTCTATGTTTTTGAATAACACTGGGAAACTCTGCGAAGCAGTTATTCCAAAAACAACACCAATATCAGCCTTAGTAATTCAAATGGTGCCACAATTTCCGAATATTGTGTATGCCGCTCCTTAACAATACTTTCCTATCAATTTGTAATCCAGCATATGCCTGTCTGTCTCCTGATTTAACCTAAATGTATTATCAGCCTATCGTAAGGCAGACATAATATTAAAGGAAGCAGGTATTTATACTCTAATAAACAAATTAGATTTAGTCGGCGTCCTATAATTTTTGATGCAACACCAAACATTATAAAAATATTTCGCCCAGTATGTCTTTATTATTAACCCTGTATTTTACAGTCGTTATCACATGGTTCAATTCCTGATGACTGAAGTATAACTAAAAATGTCCCAAAAGTAAAATCAGGCGATCCTATGTCACCGTAATCTTCCTCCCATTTATTTACCTAATGCAGTCTGTAAGAGCACATCATACATTCCCAAATCATGCAATACGTTGAAGAACACAACATTATTTACAAATATCAGCACTTTTTTCGCAGGTTTACTAAGTGATACAGAGCTTGCCGTTTTTGCTCATTACTTACACTGTTCTCTTGATGCCATTCAGCCAAACAAAAACCTGTCTGAGGCATCCCAAAAAGATCTGAAGGTTAAGCCCCACATTAAATTTATGAGACACCTGAAGGTTATCGAATATTGTTATTAAAAATTTTCGTTGTTACGAACATGTTAGTGATACCTTGTATTGGTACGTTATTCGACCATGTTAAAGACGCACTCTTGATGTTGTGATACCTTATTTTTAATTATTATTTAAACATATTTTGCCCACATACTGGAGACGTTACTGGTATTTCAGTTTTTACTTCATCAATTTATATCGTAGTTATTCAACTTCATGTTGATGAAGTTTGGATGTGAATGTCACACGTCCAACTACTGCAAGAAGCGCCAAGAAAGTGGTTAGGCAACTGAGGTAAATAAGCACCTACTTAAATCGGTTTTGAAGAACATAAGGGAAAATTATAAAGGTAATGCGAATGGCTGGTGTACAGGGAAAGGAGGAAGAGGAAGAATGCGTAAAATTTGAATAGGCTGACTGGTGTTTAGGTTATATGAGATCAGTTTTAAGATGTGAAATTATGACAAAATTAGTGGTGTACTTAAGAGACAACATGGCACGGTCTCCTAAACAGAATAACGGATGTAATAAAATATCTCTTCTGTAAACTTTGCTAGAGTGTTTACGCCGTGTGAAGTAGAGTGCCTTGAACTGAGTTAGGATGTCTATCACGGATAGGTCCTGCCTGCACCTGTTTTACAGGGTCATGGAGATTGATTGATTGATTAATCATAGGGTTTAACGGGCTGACGTAATACAGGCGATGAGGCGGCCATAGTGGAAGGCTCCAGATTATTTTTGACCACCTGGGGAGCTTTAACGTGCACCGAAATCATGTACACACGGGAGTTTCTGCATTTCGCCTCCATCAGAAAATCGGCCACCGCGGCCGCAAAGGGTCTTGGAGATCATGTAAGCCGGTGGGAGTGTGTAGCCTATGTGGCGGCTATCTATAACCTAGTTAAGGTAATATCAATGTGTCGTGTGTACCAGGGGCAGAGGTCAGCGGACTCACTCATAAGTCCACTAAAGAAGACTCATTTTGACTCAAACTCACTCGAGTTTGAGTGAGAACGAGTCTAGTGCGGCATTGTGACTTTGAACTTGAGTGAGTTCGAGTGAGCCCGATCGAGGTTGACCCAGACTGAGTTTGAGTACATCTTAGACCAAGTGAGTTCTGAGTCCATTTTACGTTTTGGGACCATTTCAGCTGTGCGTAAATTTTGAGTTCTGAGGACATTTTGAGTTTTGCGTACATTTTGAATTTGAGTATATTTTCAGTGTTAGTACATTTCAGGTTTTGTGTCCATTTTTGATTTCGAGTAGATTTTGTGTTTTAAAAACATTATCAGTTGTGAGTGCATTTTGATTTAGAATACATTTTAAGTTTGCATACGTTTCAAATTTGAGTGGATTTGAGCTCTGAGTTTTATTGAACTTTTAGTTCATTTTAGTTTGAGTACTTTTTGAGTTTTGACCACATTTTTAGTTTTCAGAACACTTTGATTTGAAGTCCACTTTGAGCTCAGTTCTCAGTACATATAGGTAGCCAAGTAGGCAGGTAAGGTTGGCAGTTTAGTATCATGTGTAGTTTTCGGGACGCAATTCAGGTTGCGTGCGAATACGGCAGCATTCGCGGTCCCCATGACCGGTTGGGAGCGTGGGGGGGTTGTCTGATTTTGAAAGGTTTTCTGTGTAATTTTGAAAAATCGCAGTCTCAGCACATGCTCAGACACTTTTTACGGTTTGGTGTGCGACTGATAATCGACTGGTTCGGTAATCGAAAAGGGTTGTCTAAGCTTTATTTCTTGATGCATATTTCTAAAAGGTGCGGGAGGGTGGTGGGAAGGCACATGACAGCACTTGCTTGTTGGTTGTTCGCCTGCTTCGGTTAACGGTTTGATATGCTAAGGATTTAAAAGGCTGAAGTGAGAGCCGGAAGGACAAGGGGCGCCGGCTGTCCCCTCCGATGTTTCAAATGAGTTGGCAACGGAATTCACTGGGCCACTCACGTTTAGCTAGAACAACGACCACGTTATGAGACGGAATAGGTGAAAATTCAAAATAATGCCGCAAGGACGCGTAAGGTATCAAATTGAAGGTTCGCATTACAGGAATCACGCGGGGTAAATTTACACGCTCCTTCCTGTGTATAGCCATCAGGTAGTCATATTGAGAAATAGATTGGATTAAATTCACAATGATGAGGCCAGGGCGTGTGTAGAATAAAATTTAAAGTCTACATGAGGGAATCACGTGAGCGAAATTGCGCTATGGTTATATCCTGGCCTACTCGTGGTTAGTCATAGATCGGGTAAATTTCAAATTTAAGCGGTTTGGGCGTATGGCGTATCAAAGTAAAGGTCTCGATACGGGGAAACACGTGGTACAAATGCAAAAATGCTTCTTCAATATGACCTTGTCAAAGTAATGGTTTGTTATAAATTGGGTTCAGAGTTCAAAACGACGCAACTATGGTGTGCGGCCCATCAGAATAAAGGTCGCGATCGGGGCAATCAAGTGGGATAAAATTGCGGTATGGCTATATTATCAAATTTTCATGCTTAGTCATTGTATGAATTACCAGTTTAATTGATGCCACTAGAATGTTATGGGTATAAAATATTTGCTGTCGATGATGGGAATCACGTGGGACAAATACAAAATTCTGCCTGGGTATACTTGTAAATGGTGGTGGCCTGTCTTATATTGGGCTAAAACTTGAAGTAACACCGGTAGGGCGTGTGGGGTATCAAATTTGCGTTCTTGTTGAGGGGAATCACGTGGGAGTACTAAAATAGGTCTCCGTCGTTTTAAATATAAAATAGTCATGGTGAGTTGCAGATTCGGTTATAATTTAGGTTGAGGCAACAAAAGCAAACGGGGTATTAATTTCAAGGTTTCAATAAGGGGAATTGCGTGGGGCTTATAAACAATTCCTCGTGCCTACAGTCATGAGATTCATGGCTGGTCACATTTAAATAAAACTCCAAAGGATCCGCTTAGGGTGTTTTGGGGTATCAAATTGAAGGTCATGTAGAGGCGAATCAAGTTGCACAAATATGAAAATGCTTTCTAGTTACAGTTGAGATAGTCATAGTGAGCCATAAATTCACTGAAAATTTAAAGTGGCGCCACTAGGTCTTGTTAAGAATCAAGTCAAAGGTCTCGATGAGGGAAATCGCGCAGAATGAGTAAAGAAGTGCGTCCTGCTTACCATGGTGATATAGTCATGGGTAGCCCCATATTGGGTTAAAATCCAAAGTGATGCTGATAGAGGGTGTAGGGTATCAAAACATTTGTGTCTGTGTCGGATGGTGGATCGGGTGTTTTCATCGGAAATCATTGCACTGAACAATGACCAGCTAAGAAAAAAAGTCTTATTCAGTGCCCTATATATAAATCTGCTCGTGAATTCTTGGCACACCATCGTGACAGCGTGCTTGCTTCGACACACTGCAGCACTGAACATCCGTGAAAAATTCCCAAGAAACAGCTTAGGAACTATTGGGCTGATATATTTTGCAGTTCATAAAGTGTCAGACATGCCTATGAATGGCTGGCTTGATAATGCATAGCGTTCACAATCGACTGTGTGCCCCGTACAGGCAAAGAGTGTGCCTCTAATGTTGCGCGTTATATTCTAGACTGTCAGCCACCCTCTAATGCTTTTCTGCTGCAACGCATCAGTAATTCAAATGGCCCCACCGGACCAGATATATCAGCTTTAAAGAAAAAACGTGTATAAGAAAAAGAAGCATTTATGTACAACACAAAAGACATTGAGCTGTTTGTCACCTTTTACCATCTGAGATATTTTATAAACCATCAATTCCATTTTGTGGAAAGAAACACCAACAACAGGCCGACCGCCCGTGAGCGCGTGCCTCGTGGCATCCGCCGAGCGTCCTCGACATGCGCAGTTGCTTTTGCAATAAGAAATAAAACTGCAGCTCTGTCGTCAAGCAGTACACGAATGTGAATACAAACCTCCAGCGTAAATGCTAATGACCAAAAGACACCCTGCTCGGGAGAGGTCCAAGCGGCCGCATTCTCTAAAAGCCATTATAGAAAATTGGAGACTTAGCTGCAAGTATGTCAATCCTTCCCGAGACGCCTTGCACATCCCGGAACCGCTCTTCTAGTCTATGACGAAGAGCTGGTGGAAGTCTGCACTGCTTAGGAGGAATTGGCAACCACCACTTTTCGCGAAGTAGACGACGACCTCTTCGGTGCGTATGGCGGCGATTACAATACCCGCAACGTAAGAAATAAAAAAATGATGCTGAAACTTAACTCTGTGTCTGGCAATGCTCACCTACAAAAGATTCGCCTTTGAAGTCTTTTGCGTGAGTACAAGATACCCTCATTCTTTTTACTTTGCTTTTTTTGAGCCCCTGTGTTCACTAAAGGTCAGAACCGCCGAAGTGTGAGCCCCCATATGCATTTTAAGCCCGCTCTTCAGTAGCGCACACCACACGTTCCCTACACACCAAAGTGAAGCGTGTAGCATGCTCGACACCTATGCAAGCTATAGATCTGCTACACTGATGTATTTTCAAATCAACTGTGTACCGTTACGAAAGTGTAAAACAAAAGCTTTGCTCTAAGGGGAGCAAGACCTTTGCTCCCCAAGCAAAAGCTTCCCCATCCAGGAGGTAGTAAGGTTAGGATATACCATCTCTCCAAAGCTATTTATAGCATTCCTGGAGTGGGTGCTTAGAAAGCGTAAATGCGAAAACATAGGACTAATGATAAATGACAAACACCTGAGCCATTTGGGATTTGCAGAAGACCTAATATTGCTGAGAGAGACTGCAGAACACCTACAAACAATGCTTCAGGGACTACAATCAAAAAGCGCTACCATGGGGATAAAAAGTAATGTGAATAAATCTAAAGTACTGAGACATAACGATGCGAGAAACGTCCACTTCAGCTTAGGAGACGAAACGGTAGAAGAAGTAGAATACAATTACCCCAGACAGATCGTTAGTGCTGACCCCAACAAGAAAAGAGAAATCCGGCGCAGAATTGGTAAGGGCTTGGGAGCACTTGGCAAGCATTTTGAAATAAAGAAATCTAAGCTACCTCGGTCACTTAAAAAAATTGACACGGATGCATACTGCCAGTTATGACGTATGGAGCTGAAGCTTGGCGTCTTTCTAAACAATCCACAAGAAAACATCGGCCGGCTCAAGTGGCTTAGAACGCATAATTTTAGGAGGAACCTTTAGAAGCTGGAAACAAGCTACCTGAAGCATGGAAGAAGTAGAGTAGGAGATTTTATAGTTGAGATAACGAATAAGAAATGGACTTGGTCTGACCATGTCCTCAAGCGAACATGCAACCTTTGGCCCATTCAACAGACGCTTCTAAAAGCATGAGTGGACCAGGAAGCCGTTACAGGGATGAAATAAGAAAATTTTGGGGTAAGCTGTTGGTTTGAGCAGGGCAGGACAGCTGTAGAT